>CM070715.1:67115666-67500666 GCA_036346275.1 Otatea glauca
TTAAACTCTGGTGACATCACACGTGTCGTACCTTGAGTACATCGCCATGTTTAACCAGTTGATGGATGACTATGTCATCTGGAGATTGTACGCCACCAAGATCATTGGTTGTTTGCACTGTAGGGACTGTCCATCCAGTGCATGCGACACGTCACTGTTTGGCTAATCAACATCACTTGGTGTACAACGTCTTTGTTGAGATGTATGTTGTGCACCCAGTGATGAGACAATTCAGATTGAGACAAGCATTCCCCGTCCTTGTAGGCTACCATATGACAGCACACATTCATGGGGCCATATGACAGCACACATTCATGGGTGAGTTACACATTCTATTTCATTCCAGTTGATATCATATTATAGTTCGAAATTACTAATGTTCGTATGTTCTTGGTACCCCATACATCTAGCGGTGGACACTTGTATTGCAGGATGTCCACCCTAAGGTTGATTCGTACGATCACATGATGTATGATACCTACATCTGGTACAACACACACACACCTCTAAGTTTGGGTCGTGCGTATGATAGAGGATCCACCAAGGCACATCGCTAGCACGACAGACATCTACCCCACTCAATTGGACTATGCATTTCATCACTCGGTTAGTAAAACACAATCAATTCTATTACATTGGTTATGGTAGCATTGATTCACGTTTCCCTTTTTGCACATAGTGATCTCGCTAGGAAGATGTATGATGAGGCGACCACTTTGTTGTCTCAGATCAACGATAGGATAGAGCTGTCAATGTATGAGATGAGAGCCGTGCTTGGTTGGATCAGGGACAAGGCCAAGCGCATCATCTCACTAACGTCGTGTTGGAGGCCGAGGGATTATGTGGTGCAGGCGTAGCCACGTGCTTCCTTGGTACATGGTTGAGGGGCCAGCCACAGCACAACACGCACATCACACACTCCTACCTCACCTTTAGATGTGACAGGGGCCTACAGGGGCTCTACCTAGCATTGTCCCGCCTCTACTCCAGTGTTCCATGAGAGTAGACTTTACAACCGGATTTAGACAGGCATACCTTTCCATGCTTATTGCATCAGCTCGACTTTGCGAAAACATCTAAATTGTATCCTATCTTCATTGTAAACCAGCATCCATAGGTTCAGAACTATAGGTTGACAAGACAGGCCACATGATGTAGGCAGTGGATGATGTCGTTGTGGACGATTGGTTGGCTAAACCCCTAGAGGAGTCGGTCACCTATGCATTAGGGGTGTCACGTCCCTCTAGTGTGCTAGGAGCGAGCAAGCCGGCTGAGCCCCTAAGGGAGTCAACTACCCACGTACTAGTGTCTTCATAGCTCTGTGGTGTGCTAGGATCGAGCTAGCTGGCTGAGCCCAACATTGTGACACCTGCACCACCTGCTCGCCCAGCTAGGTCATGGTAGGCATTTGATCACTGGACGTACCTGTTAGGTCATGCACAATGCCGGCCCAAGGCTGGGGCCTTCACGGGGTAGCACATAGGAGGAACCATGGGTAGGGTTTTTAGTCTTTGTAGTTAGTTGTAGTTGAATAGTTATGGTGTAGCATGCAGTTCTTGTAGTTAGTTAGTCCTCGTAGTTTGTTGCTATGTTTTGGCACTTGCTATGATATTCGCACTGTTATGCTCCTCTCAATATTGGTTGTTTCATAAAGCTGTTCCATTGCATCTCCCCTAATCGTTACCATGACACAAGGGGCGCAGTACATGTTTCTCTTATGATTGTGAGATAGCCTGCCCTACTCAGCAGCACGATGATGCGGTATTTCCAACACTATGGATCATGAGAAGGCGAATCCATAGGCTTTTTAGTTAGAAATGATAACACCATGCCGCCCCTCTGTAACAACCTGGCCCAAATTTGCTTAGATCCTAGCCCACTGTCGGGCGGACCCACGCATGCATAGCACCCCGCTTACATTTTCATTCTTGCTTTATGTAAAAGGGTTAACCTGGAGGTGCTATATTTGGACCCAATAGGCAATGTGTGACTAATGTTGGATATAAATTGGGCTTGCCCATTTTCCAATAATAAAACAAGAAAATCCCAAGCCCACAATTAATGCTAGGTGGAATAATACCACATGGGAAGTCTAGAGGAGTTTTACTCAACTTAAATAGGTGAGTCTCATCTACACCTATTGTGAGGTTGAAAAGGAGAAAGGTGAGCCACACGCGCTTGTGCGGTGCCTAATTTTGCTACCTGAAGTAATGACCACCGGTAGAAGCCGATCATAATGGTGACTCTTGGCTTTTAGGCTTCTAGTGGCTCATTATGATGGTGTCTCTTGGCACTTTATCTTCTGGTGGCTCATCATGGTGGCTTTTGGCCTTTCCTCTTCTTCTGGCGCCTATATAAGGAGGGCCTCTCCTCTGTCTTCGGTGTGCTCACAAACTAGAACCAAACCACCACATGTTTCTTGTTGCTGCTGCTTCAACATCTCCATCCCAGAGGCCTGCGCGCACAGGCTCTGGGAGAGCAGGCCTCCGGAACCACGTCCGCTGCGATTATCCGCGGATAGGCGAGCGTCGGGTTTTGGGGAGCGCACCTCTGCGTGACTGCTCGCAGTTGTTCGTCTTCTTCCTGGTTCGAGAACGGTTCGCGGGACTGCACTGCGTCAACATCTTCCTGCACCGACTTTGATCGACTACTTCGAGCAACTGATCATGACGAGTGATCAGAACGACACCACCGGTGCCTCCGGCACTGGTCCTGTCCCTGGGTATATCTCTAAAACTCTGAACTTTGCTTTAGTAACTTTGTGTGTTGCTATTGCTGAAATTGAAATCATAGAATCACTCGTATATGTCATGTTTATTTTACTGAATTTCTGGATTATAATATACCGAATTCTGCCTAAATATCTAACAATCCAAAAACCTGATAGGCATTTTTCTTCTTGGCTTTCTTCTTGCGTTGAAACCTAATGTATTCGATGGTGCGAATTACAAAAGGTGGCGCGCTAAGATGATCCTTTGGCTGACAGCTATGAACATCTATCATGTGGCAAAGGGTAAGCCTGAAGGTACACTCTCTCCTGATGTGGAGAGGCGTTCAAAACTCTTGATAACCTCTTCGAGGTGCCGTGATAAGCGTTCTTCTTTGGCTTTGTTGGATATCTACATGTCTTTTCCATCCGCAAAGATATGTGGGATGCGCTTGAGGCAAAGTTCGGAGTTTCTGACGCAGGTAGTGAACTATATGTCATGGAGCAGTTTCATGACTACAAAATGGTTGATGACCGTTCTGTAGTCAAACAGGCTCATGAGATTCAGTCACTCGCGAAAGATCTTGAGAACTTCCCATGTGTGTTACTCGACAAGTTTGTGGCTGGATGTATTATTGCTAAGCTTCCACCTACTTGGAGGGATTTTGCCACTTCTCTAAAACATAAGAGACAAGAGTTCAGCATGGCTGACCTCATTAGTTCTCTGGATGTTGAGGAGAAGGCAAGGGCAAAAGACACTCGCGGGAAAGGAGTTGATGGGTCTTCTAGTGCCAATATGGTGCAGAAGAGAAACTTCAGTGCCTCCCACTTCAAGAAAAAAGAAGAACAAACCGGACAATAATCAAAAGACTAAGCAAACAACCACTTTTAAGAAGAAGAAGAACAAGGAGAAGGGTAACTGCTTCGTTTGCGGCGAGCCTGGACATTGGGCCAGTGAATGCAAGGATCGCAAATGGAAGCAGAACAAAAAGTCTGCAAACATGATTATTGGCGAGGCCGATCTTTGAGCGTCGGGTATGGTAATTCATTACCTCGCTTCTTTCGATCATCATTCACCGAGTGGTGGGTTGACACAGATGCTAATATTCATGTATGTGCTGACATGTCCTTGTTTTCATCTTATCAGGTCGGCGGGGCTGGCTCCTTGTTGATGGGAAACGGATCACATGCTCGTGTACTTGGTGTTGGTTCGATCGATCTGAAGCTTACTTGGGAAAGATCGTGCGGTGAGGAACGTCGGATGTCCCATCTATCAAGAAGAATCTCGTCGCTGGCTCTCTCGTGTAGAGATGGCTACAAATTAGTCTTTGAATCAAATAAATGTGTATTGTCTAAGTTTGGGACCTTTGTTGGAAAAGGTTATGATAGTGGAGGCTTGTTCCGCTTGTCTTTGTCTGATACATGTAATAACCTTGTGAACCATGTGAGTAATATTGATGAGTCTAATGTTTGGCATTCACGACTTTGTCATATTAATTTTGGTTCTATGACGCGGCTAGCAAGTTTGAGTTTAATCCCGAAATTCACTTTGGTCAAAGGTTCTAAGTGCCATGTGTGTGTGCAATCGAAGCAACCTCGCAAGCCTCACAAGGTTGCGGAAGCGAGGGATTTGGCACCATTAGAACTTGTTCATTCCGATTTGAGCGAGATGAACGGTGTGTTGACTAAAGGTGGTAAGAGGTACTTCATGACGTTGATTGACGATTGCACTAGATTTTGCTATGTGTATCTTCTAAAAACAAAAGATGAAGCGTTGCATTATTTTAAGATCTATAAAGTCAAGTAGAAAACCAACTTGAGAGAAAGATCAAGCGGGTAAGGTCAGATCGTGGTGGAGAATACTTTTCAAATGAGTTTGCTTCATTTTGCGAGGAACATGGTATAGTTCATGAGAGGACGCCTCCATATTCACCTCAATCAAATGGGATTGCCGAAAGAAAGAACCGCACTCTAACCGATTTGGTTAACGCCATGTTAGAGACTGCGGGACTTTCCAAGGAATGGTGGGGTGAGGCTATATTGACAGCGAGTCATGTCCTGAACAGAGTTCCTTCAAAGAATAAAGAAACAACACCATTCGAGGAATGGGAAAAGAAAAGATTAAATCTCTCATACTTGCAAACTTGGGGTTGTTTGGCCAAGGTTAATGTGCCAATAACTAAGAAACGCAAGCTTGGACCAAAAACCGTGGATTGTTTGTTTATTGGTTATGCGTTTCACAGCGTGGGATATAGGTTCTTAATAGTAAAATCTGAAGTACTTGACATGCATGCTGGTACAATTATCGAGTCCAGAGATGCTACATTTTCTGAGGATGTGTTTCCTATGAGAGAGATGCCTAACATTTCTAGTGAAGAATCCTTGTTGTTTCCCAAACCATTTGTTTCGATAGAACATGATAAACAAACACCTGTGGAAAATCCTGAGGAGGATGACAATGAAGCTCCTAGAAGGAGCAAGAGACAGAGGACTGCAAAGTCCTTTGGTGAAGATTTCATTGTATATCTCGTGGACGACACTCCAACAACCATTGAAGAGGCATATTCATCTCCGATCTTGACTATTGGAAGGAAGCGATGCGGAGTGAAATGGATTCTATTATGTCGAATGGAACTTGGGAGGTTGTCGAGCGACCTTATGGGTGCAAACACAGTAGGGTGCAAGTGGGTGTTCAAGAAAAGCTTAGGCACGATGGTACGATTGAAAAGTACAAGGCAAGGCTTGTGGCTAAGGGTTATACCGAGAAAGAAGGAGAGGATTTCTTCGATACCTACTCACCTATTGCTCGATTGACCACAATTCGAGTGCTACTTTCTCTGGCAGCGTCTCATGGTCTTCTCGTTCATCAGATGGACGTTAAGACATCTTTCCTAAATGGAGAGTTAGATGAGGAGATCTATATGGATCAGCTAGATGGGTTTGTAGCAAAAGGTCAAGAAGGCATGGTGTGTAAATTGTTGAAATCTCTATATGGTCTTAAACAAGCACCTAAGCAATGGCATGAGAAGTTCGATAGGACTTTGACATCTGCTGGCTTTTTTGTGAACGAAGCTGACAAATGTGTGTACTATCGCTATGGTGGGGGTGAGGGAGTGATTTTGTGTTTATATGTCGATGACATATTGATCTTTAGGACTAGTCTTAATGTGATTAAGGAAGTCAAGGACTTTTTGTCCAAAAGCTTTGAGATGAAAGATCTGGGAAAAGCTTATGTTATCCTAAACATAAAGCTAGTGAGAGAAGGTGATGGTGGGGTTACACTTTTGCAATCCCACTATGTGGAAAAGGTCTTGAGTCGCTTTGGTTTTAGTGACTGCAAGTCAGCTCCAACACCTTATGATGCTAGTGTGATTCTACGGAAAAACAAAGGGATAACAAGAGATCAATTGAGATATTCTCAGATAATTGGTTCTCTTATGTACTTAGCTAGCGCTACGAGGCCTGACATCTCATTTGCTATCAGCAAACTGAGCCGGTTTGTCTCAAACCCGGGAGATGATCATTGGCATGCTCTTGAAAGGGTGATGCGCTATCTACATGGTACTATGAGTCTTGGTATTCACTATCTGGGTACCCAAGAGTACTTGAGGGTTCTGATGATTCTAATTGGATATCGATCTTTGATGAGATAAAAGCCACAAGTGGATATGTGTTCACACTTGGAGGTGGCGCTGTTTCATGGAAGTCTTTCAAGCGAGATCATCTTAACGAGGTCAACAATGGAAGCGAACTCACGACATTAGACACCGCCACTTTGTTGAGGCCGAGTGGCCGTGAACTCCTAATGGATTTACGGTTGTTGAAAAACCGATCCCGCTATCCTAATGAACTGTGATAATCAAACGGTGATTGTCAAGGTAAACAGTTCTAAGGACAACATGAAGTCGTCGAGGCATGTAAAGAGGCGTTTGAAGTCTGTCAGGAAAATGAGAAACTCCGGAGTAATAGCCTTGGATTATATCCGACGGCTAAGAATCTGCGAATCAATTCACAAAGGGTCTTTCACGTAATGTGATAGATAATGCATCAAGGGAATTGGGCTTGAGACCCACATGAGTCAGTCATAGTGGTAACTTTGTTCTATGTGATCGGAGATCCGTGAAGTAGAATGGCGAAACAAGCTATTGGTTGGTGAGGAAGAGAACCTTTGTAAAAGGCTCATTCCGTTGGAGATGCATTTTCTTCTATTCTCGCATGGCAGGTTGGTTTATTCCTTAATGTGATCCGAGTGGCTTACTTAGCGGAGATGTTGTCCTACTGAGAACATCTTATGAGGATCACACCTATGTGAGTTCGAATGCTAGTCACATTCTATGAGATTGGGTGATCTCTAGATACTCATGAAAAGGCTAGGAGTTTGACTTATATGCTCCAAACCGCGGGATGCTTCAGCGACCTAGTATCGATGAGGGCTTAGGTGAAGCTTGTTCGCACAAGGCCCGACAATTCAAGGCTTAGTCCATTGTTGGTTGTGGATGAGTTTAGCCTCTGTCCTAGGTGGATGTTCAACAACACTCCATCAAAATCTTGGTATATCAAACAACAATGGGACTGAGAGCATTTCTTGTGTGTCTTGGCATTTGGTGGGGATTGTTGGATATAAATTGGACTTGCCCATTTTCCAATAATAAAACAAGAAAATCCCAAACCCACAATTAATGCTAGGTGGAATAATACCACATGGGAAGTCTAGAGGAGTTTTACTCAACTTAAATAGGTGAGTCTCATCTACACCTGTTGTGAGGTTGAAAAGGAGGAAGACGAGCCACACGCGCTTGTGCGGTGCCTGATTTTGCTGCCTGAAGTAATGACCACCGGTAGAAGCCGACCATAATGGTGACTCTTGGCTTTTAGACTTCTAGTGGCTCATTATGATGGTGTCTCTTGGCGCTTCATCTTCTGGTGGCTCATCATGGTGGCTTTTGGCCTTTCCTCTTCTTTTGGTGCCTATATAAGGAGGGCCTCTCCTCTGTCTTCGGTGTGCTCACAAACTAGAACCAAACCACCACACGTTTCTTGTTGCTGCTGCTTCAACATCTCCATCCCAGAGGCCTGCGCGCACAGGCTCTGGGAGAGCAGGCCTCCGGAACCACGTCCGCTGTGATTGTCTGCACGGATAGGCGAGCGTCGGGTTTTGGGAGCGCACTCTCTGCGCTTGCTCGTTGTTGTTCATCTTCTTCTGGTTCGAGAACTGCTTCGTGGGGCCCATCTGCGTCAACATTTTCCTGCACCGACTTTGATCGACTACTTCGAGCAGCTGATCATGACGAGTCATCAGAACGACACCACCGGTGCCTCCAGCACTGGTCCTGTCCCTGGGTATATCTCTAAAACTCTGAACTTTGCTTTAGTAACTTTGTGTGTTGCTATTGGAATCATAGAATCACTCGTATATGTCATGTTTATTTTACTGAATTTCTGGATTATAATATACCGAATTCTTCCTAAATATCTAATAACTAATTGCACCACCACTTCTCATGGGGCACATGGGTCTTCACATTGACAGGCTGAGGTACTACACTCACCCACCTTAAGGGCTGACACCCTCGGCAGCACACCGCATACGTGGTAGATACCCAGAACTACCCCTCGTTACACGTTCGTGCGTCTAGTGCCGACACATATGCCATGCCATGCGGCCACTCTGGGCCCACTATCGAGATCTAATTTTCAAATCCGAACAATTTGTGTATAACGGCACTAGCCCAGGAACAAGCTAGTGCACACAGTGGAAACAACGATGATAACAAATCCGTATCACGAATCCAAATATTAATAATTAAGCAAAAGGTGCCAGCCTCATGGCCAACAATTACAAATAAATAGCCACATGGCTTAAGTTCAATAAAGAAACAGTAGAAACGAAATAAATAGCAGCTGGATAAGCCTATCCATTCACCCAACAGGTAATCGACTGGGGTACGTATCCAAGTAATTCGGATCCCCTTCATCGAAACTACAAGCAAAGAACTTGTAGTCACCTTTTGCTTTACCGCACTCTATGGAATTTGAATGTTGCAAGGTGAGTACAAAATGTACTCCGCAAGTCTTAGAAACATAATGCATGATAACTATATGCAAGGCTAATCGAATGAAGGCTTAATATGGCTCATTTAGCATAAAGCAATGTTTTAACTTTAACTAAAACTTGTAATTTCACAAAACATCAATTGACCAAATATAGTTGCAATAATTAAAATTAATAGGACAACTGAAACAGGTTCCAATCACTAGAATGGCTCCAACTGTCAAACCATAACTCGAGAGTTTCAACCACTAACAGATTCCCAAACAATCATTATATTTAAAACAAAACCAGAAAATCTACCATCTGAAAGCGCATCTTGCTCACCCTTCACCATGGACACGGCTACTTAAGTAGTTCTACTCTACAGAGAGTGTACAGCTTTACCCACAAGATGTGATCAACCTTTACTGTTTGCAAACACTCTTAACATGCGTCCACTCAAACTTCTTTTCTTTCTTTAAGAGCGGCGATAGTATCCAGCTAAACCGAGGAAGCTTCAGATTTTGGGAATAGATTGAGGCAATTCCACCTTTAGAAAGTACATGCCCAAAAAATGCGACTTCTTTTAGCCAGAATTCACATTTTCCAAATTTGGCATAAAGTTTATGCTCTTGGAGTTTTTCGAGCACCATATGCAAATGATGCACATGTTCTTCTTTGGTTTTGGAATAAATGAGAATGTCATCAATGAAGATCACTACAAACTTATCTAAATACTCCATGAAGACCTTATTCATAAGGCACATGAAACTGGCTAGAGCATTTGTAAGTTCGAAAGACATTACGGTATACTCATATAATCTGTAACGAGTGGTAAAAGCAGTTTTTGGAATATCTTCGGGCTTGATTTTCAATTGGTAGTACCCATGTCTTAAATCAATTTTTGAAAAGACTTGGGCACCATTTAACTGATCGAACAAATCGTCGATACAGGGAAGGGGGTACTTGTTTTTTATTGTGACCTCATTTAAGGCACGATAATCTACGCACATGCGTATACCACCATCCTTTTTTGGAACAAACAGCACAAAACTGCCCTAAGGGGATGAGCTATGATGAATAAATCCTTTGCTCAGCTACTCATTGAGCTGCTTCTTTAATTCGGCTAACTCATCTAGGGGCATGCGATAAGGGCATTTGGAAATGGGTGCTGTTCCAAGGACAAGGTTAATGACAAATTCCATGTCCCGATCTAGTGGCAATCCTAGTAACTCATCCGCAAAGATGTCAGGATATTTAGCAACAATGGGTATTTGGTTGAGCTAGTGTACTATGGCTGGACAGAGAAGGGATTGTGGTTCTGAAGTGCTTTGAATAGGAGAGAAGTTTACCAGGGTTCCTTCTGGGTTTGAAAGAGAGATGGATCAGTTAGCACAATCTATACACCCTTTGTGTTTGGATAACCAATCCATACCAAGGATCACATCCAGGCCTGGAGTTTCTATGAGAATGAGGTCAGCATGAAATAACACTCCGTTTATTTCGATGCCAACCTTAGGACATAGCTTGATTGTTTTCATGATTGCTCCGGGGGAATAGATTGTCATTTTTGTGGAGAGAAGATCAATTTTAATGTTTTGTTCAGCAAACTTTTTGGAAATGAAAGAATGCGAAGCTCCAGAATCAAACAATACCAAGGTAGGTAATGAGTGGATAGGAAACGTACCCAACACCATGTCGGGTACGCCATTCGCTTCTTCAACGGTGACATGATGAAGACGACCGCTATTAGCACCCCGAATTGGAGTAGAAGTTGATTTGGGAGCTTGCGAGCCTCCAAATCCTTGAGGTTGACCTGAGAATCGCTGAGGAGTTCCTTGAGTTTGCTGACGAGAGGGAGCCTGATTCTTTTTGGGGGCAAACATTGGAAAATTGCCCAAGTTCACCGCAATGATAGCACATGACATTTGCTGCCTAGTTTGAACTCCAGATGGCCTTCCACCGACATTACCAGTCGGACGAGCTGGAAATGATTGAGGTCGAGGGGTTGACCTTGACGCCTTGGTTGTTGAATTGAAGCAAAGGGTCGAGCATTGGATGGCTGCCCAGTGAGGCCTTAAAGGACCGGCACTTGCAGACTTCCGTGCCATCCACTTCCTTTTTCGACTCTCCATGACGTTGTAGCTGTCGTCGTTGTCGTTTCTTTCTTGCGCTGTAATTGTTAAACTCTAGTTCTGGCTATGGTGAAAGCGTGGAGAGTGGAGGGTATATATATCATTGTAATGGGCCGAGTAAAGGGGAACAATTATGACTTGATTTACACGGAAACTTCTTTCCCCTCTCCCAAGTTCTTCCTCTTTTCCTCCCTTGTTCCTCCTGAAATCGAGAAACTCACGTCCCTGGAGGTGATCCAGAGGCCACGGGTGTGACACGGAGATCCATCGCCACCGGGGGTGGGTGGGATTAATTCGCGGCGTGCGAGGGTTTGGGGGGCTTGGATACAAGCGGTCGTCGCGAGTCGTGATAGTCGAGACAGGTGTTAGGGTGGGATGGGAACCTGCTTGGGTGGTCAGGGTCGTGCGCACGCGTGGGAGCCTTGGACCAATGGCGTTGGTGGGTAGGGTTGAAAACGGATCGGATAGTTTCCGATCAATTCAGATATTTTCGGATATGGATTTTGTCGAATCGGATATTTGTTGGATAGTATCGGATCGGATACAGATTTTTTTCGTCGGATACGGATACGGATTTAGTAGCTCACTATCCGTCAGATACGGATACGGATTCGGATAATCCAGATATTGATGGGTCGGATATCCGGATATACATGTAGGCTGGACCAAGACTACTCATTTGGCCTAAAAAGGTTTCTTAATTTCAGAATTGTTTGATAATTTAATTAATCCATAAAGCAAGTTTCAATTATTAAAATTAGCAAACCAACTCCAAAAATTACAAAAAAATGAGAAATTTCCATAAACAATCTAACATGATTTTAAATTTTTTTCAAAAATTCAAGCACTTCTATTTTTAATAGGAAAATATATTAAATAAGTAACTAAAAATGCATAAAAACTCATAAATACATAATTTATTATTTTAAACATAATTTAACAAAGAATATAAATCTTGGGTCATTACATGTAAGTGTTATATACTTTTTCTAGAGACATGATATCTAAGTATTATCAAATTGTTAGTGTGTTGTGTGTTTGCTTTTATTTGTATCTCTGAGCAAGGATTATCTTCATTTTGTGTTTTGATCTACGTGTATGATGAACTAATCATATGTGTGTGATAAACTAAGTCTTATATAATTTTGTTTGCGACATGGTATCTAACTATTATCTAAGTGAACGAAAATGCTTATATTTATTCAATTTTCAACAATGTTTTGATCAAATCAACTAGTTATGTGTTTTCGTTGATTTTTTATGTACAATCTAAGGGGTTATCATGTTCCGATAAATATTCGAAACCATATCCGATTCGATTTGTTTTCGATCCGTATCTGTATTCGACATTATCCATATTCGTATTCGTATCCGGACTATTCGTATCCGTATTTGCATCCGAGAAAAAATATGAAAACAAATATGGTAGAGCTATTATCCATGTGTATCCGATCCGTTTTCACCTCTATTGATGGGCGCGGTCTTTAACGGCTAGGCCCATTTTAGATGGGCTGCACGGGGATGGTTTGTATGGCCGAGTTAGAGACAGTCTTGTTCGCAAATGGCTGGGTTTTTCCTTCAGGAAATGCTACACAATGTATAACTCCACTAGTTTTCTTGCCGCCCTCCTCTTTGTCTCTTCTCGCGTCCTTTCCCACCTTCTACGGTGTCAGCCAAAGCTTTGTGCTCCTCATGCACAACCCTTGCCCCCACCTCCACTATCGCGCGGCTAGCGTTGACCCCACCGCATTATCGTGCCACGGCATTCCCCATTGCCCCACTCCGCTCAACCAAATACTCACTGTAACGTCTTATTTCCGTGTCGCCCTCCAGTACTGGCCATTGCCTCCCTGGCCTTCCTCTACAACGGGGAGGGGGCAGTGAACCCATCAGCGGCAGTGGCGGCACTCTCGTCAGTGGACCCCCACCATCATCCTTGTGATGCGCCAACCGCGAGTGAGAGATAGAAGGAGAGAGAAAGTAGGGAAGATTTAGCGAAGCTAGTTTTTCTCTTACCTTTCCTCGTCGCATCCCCCTTTTCTCTTATGCTCTCTCATCTATCTCGAGTGGGTGGGATCTATGGATGTCCACCAGCCATAGATCTCACAAATTCATCATGATCCTCAACAAAATATATACTTCCCATTGTCTTGACTGTTGGTGTTCATGTCATCATTGCTAGAGCTGAAGACTTGTGAGGAAGACGATTAAGTCTAGCTTATTCATCGACTTGGTGGTTTCATGGTTAAACAGATTACTCTTCTAGGGTATATACAAGGGCGGTACTAGGGGTGCCAGGGATGCCTTGGCACCCTCAAAAATTTGAAAAGTGTTACAAGTTCACCTTTTCATTAGATCAAATTTGTTGTATTAAATTGGTTCCAATTTTAGTAGTTTGGGATTTTTAAGACCTTGGAACTATTTGTATTGTACTTTTAGTAATTTTCAAATATATGTGTTGGATTTATGATCTTACAAAATTATTGTACAAGACTATAGAATTGGACGTATGAAATGTGCACCCGAATGAAAATTTTTCAGTTCCGCCACTAGATATAAGATGTAAACCTTGGGGTGCCTATCAACCTATGTAATTTAGGGTTACTTTGCGGTTACTATGCGATGCTAATTTTAAAGTTCATGTGAAAAAAGTACCTATAAAAACTCTAGAATCTGTTTGGCGAATCAATTTGAAAAGTGCTCATTTCTTTGTTATTTCATACGCAAATAATACCCCTGTTGCAACTAAGTTTACAAAAAAAATTGCTAACCATACACAAAAATACCTTAAAGCGGTTCTGACAAAAGAGATTGTCATAATCAACCACAATGCCAAGCGAAGTCTTAAACCTTGTGGTATTGAAACATACCACTCCGTTCTTTTTCAAGTGGCATTTTTGACTTTTTACGGTATTCGAGATGTGACTTTGACATTACTTCTTTGTAATATACATTATCTTATTATATACCAATAAAATTATAATATTATGAGATTATTTTAAATGATAAACTAATGATATAATTTTCATTTGGCCAATCAAGACAATTTTAAATATATTAATGGTCAAACTTTACAAAGTCTGATGGCACGGATTCTAGGACAAGTATAAATCGGATGTCCTTTCCCAAACAAAAATTCTAATTAAAGACCAATATTGGGACCCAAACGTGTAGCCTTGTAGGTTGGTTGCCGTATAGATATAACCTAGTATCTAGGCATGGATGGATCAATCATCAATTTGCCCATACTAACTAGGCATCGGGCCAGCACGTGGCACGGCCAGCATGGCTCAGCACAACCAAAGTGGGAGGCCGGGAGGGGGAGTCCGAACCGCCGAAGGAGGAAGGGTGGACGTGGGGTGAGGGGTGGGGCAGAGGAAGGTGGCAAGGGGTCGAGGGAGGCTGAGGATGCAGCAGGGGTGATGGGGATCGAGGGGGCGGAGGGGGTGGGGAAGGCCACGGAGGGGAGGCCACGCAAGGGATCCAAAGGGGGAGGGGAGGCCACGGAGGGAGACCGGAGGGGGTGGGGGAGGCCGGGGGGAGCTGGAGGGGGAGGAGGAGGAGGCCAGAAGGGGCAGTCTGAGGGCAAGGAAGGGAGAGGGAGGGGGAGGCTGGGAGCCGATCAGCCAGCCGGCCACACGTGGGAAGAGGGACAGGGAGAGAGAGGGAGGGAAAAAGCTAAAGAGACGTAAAGTGACTAAGATTCCCATAGAAAGTGAGAACGAGAAAGAGCAACGGGCAAAACGAGAGAGCACAACGGGTGAATGCCAACAGGCAAAAGACAAAGGGAGACAGCAACATGACAACTAAAAGGAGTAAAGATGATGCCAACGGACGAATGCCATTGGGCAAATGAATGAGAGCTTGATCACTCGCTATAAAATCCCCCTCGACCACTCGTTTCTTCAGCACACAAATCCCTTCTGACTTTGCTCTCTCCTAAGTTTGCTCTCTCCTATGTTTGTTCTCTCTGTTTGTTCTCTCTTTGCTCTTCTACTATGAAATGAAATGTTTAGTAAGAGCAAGAGTAGAAGAGCACGCCCTCGCATTACTAGTCCCCCCTAGTCAGGATGAAGAGATCAATCTACACCAACTCTCCCTAGGTATAGGAGACTATGGAATGGATAATCGTCATATGGACGGTACGCAGGGCATCGAGGATGCCTCTTACATTTCATGGGGGCAAGCTCCGCATCGAACCCTGATGCCGCTACATCGATGCAACTAGGATGGTCATCGACATCTGGCGATCGATGGGCATGGTGCTGGCAATATATGGATAGAACCCTCGAAATTGAGGATAGGTATGAGGTAGTGTATACTATTTATAAATACTATCAAGCTAAATTATCTACACGTGCATGTAGAGGAATAGGTTATCTCAAGCGACACGTGGAGACATGCTTGAAGAAGATATAAGCCAAACGAAGGCTAGGGGAGGGTGTCCAGACATAGCTTAACTTCAACACCAACGGTTTGGTAAGTACATGGTTATGCAATGCTGATGTAGCTAGAGACAAAATTGCACATTACATAGTTACGAAGGATCTTTTCACATAGAATAGGTGAGAGCTATAGTTTTGAAAGGATGATGCAATGTAGTTTTTGCCCACAATACCAACACGTTAGTTGAGAACAACTACACGTATATATACGCAATGTACAGAAATAAACTAGCAATGTTGAAAGATGCCTACATGAGAGTTAGTTTTTCCTTTGCCTTGACCTTAGATATATGGACTTCATCCCACCAATTAGCAGCCTATCTTAGTGTTATTGTACATTACTTAAACAAAGACTACATTCTAAACAAAAGGGTCATAGGGTTTAGGTTAATCGATGAGGCATACACCAGAGAGGCTATCGCTGCACGTGTACTTGTGGTTATTACTGACTTTAAAATAGAAAGTAGAATTATTTTCATCACTCTTGACAATACATCAGCTAACACGACGCCATTTAGCATCTCGCACCGCACCTGGAGACTTATATTGGAGGTTTCGTACTCTACCAAAGATGCATATGGCACATCATTAATCTCATTGTGTAGGCAAGTTTGCATGTAATGAAACCTAGTTTGGATAACATACGCGATGCTATCCAATTTGTTACAGGTTTGACTGTAAAGTACGCCTAGTTCTTTAAGTATTGTAAGGCCAACAATAAGGCACTAAGAAGTTTCAACTTTGACATGAAGGTTAGATAAAACTCTATGTATACTATGCTGGCGTAGTGCAAGGGCTATGAGCACATTATCACTATCTCGTCAATTGCAATTATGGTAAACAGTTGGTTAATGATAGTGGCTTTGGAGTATTGCTAATCCTTTCAAAGAAAACAGAGATAATTATATTTTACAACCCATTTTTGAACCAATGGAGAAAAAAATTAAAATATTTTCAAGCTGTTCTACACCTCTACTATTTTAGTACTATTCTAGATCCTCGGAGAAAATTATCAGATTTGCAGGCGCCCTCGAGGGAACAGGTGAAGCATTTGATTTTTCTAAGGCCTGTACACATGTTTATAATAAGTTTTTCAGAGTTTTCGATAAAATATTATGAAAAGTTTGGCAGCAGAAGTGAAGCAAAAAGATCTGTCTCAACAATGCAACAAGCACGAGTCAGTTTGACCGCTTCAAACATATGGAAGAAGGCCGCAGGGGAGGATCTACAGTGTATGGACTAGGATCAAGTGACACTGACACTCTCCAGGTCAACACACATGATTCCTTTAGTATATAAGAGCAGTGCCCTCTTATTACAACTTACAAGTTATTGTTATAAGTTCATAATGACCCCGGCGACACCGATGACCTTTTTGCTAGATTCGCCCCAGACTGCAACACGTTACATATGCATATGCTTTATAGGTTCCTATCATACCTACATCTTCTTCTGCTCCCACCACCATGACGACTCCTTCGTTCAAGTCGACTCCTACGCAAAGTGCAGAACTAGTGCACAAAAGGACAAGTACAACGACCAAAAAACCACAGGACATCTCGGAGAATCCTTTTGTTAAGAAGGCAAAGTTGGCAGAGGCTACAACACCCCCTCAAATACATGGAAAACCCCTTGTCCTCACCTCGAAGACTCCTTCTATCTAGAAAGCAAAGTTGACAGAGGCCACAGAGCCCCCTCGAGATTATAAGGGGTACATACATAGAAAGCCCCTTGTCCCTAGCCACGAATTGAATGCTCTAGACATATGCATTCGCTTGCTCCATGGATGGTACATTGATAAGGTGAATGAGGCCGAGCGTCACGTCGATTTCAATGTGAGATATCGAGGAGGACATTTCCACCGCAATGAGCATGGGACATTCCCAGTGAGTTTTAAGGATCTATTCCGTTTGTACAGCTTGAAAATTATTGATATTTCTACTGTACGATCTTAAACACTGTGAGTATCGCACCATACAGCAGAGCCTATGACTGCTATAGGATTTTGTATTATGTTTTGTAATAATTGACACGATTTGCAAGATAATGAGGCAACGAACCATGATGGGTCAACACGCAGTTGAGTTTGTCGAACCCGAGATGGTGTCTGTGATCATGGCTAGGATTCAATCGGAGTTCCTTACCAACTACATCAAGCAGGAATTGCAGGTTGAGGCGAAAAAGGACTTCATTCTATTGTTGTACCATGAGGAGTAAGTATTACTTTACCCTCCAATTACTTGTACGCACTTAAACCGTATAGGAACTTATTTTCTTGCACTGCATACCATTTAATAAGTAACCATTGGATTCTACTCATGGTTGCTCCAACTGAAAACAAAGTCTATACTTTTAACTCGATCGAGAAGAGAGCGATGGCCTACACGATCAAACCTGTTTTGCGAAAGTAAGTACATTCCTCTAACCTAACACTTTCTGTATTTAACTATGTTCATTTTTTTATCTTAATGGCATCTCTCCAATGCATGTAGGGCTTTCTTATTTACGTTGCTAAAGGAGGGCAACACGATTACAAACGAGGTGACTAGCTGGAGTTAGGGCTGTAAAAAAGCTCGATGCTCACAAATTGTTCGTGCTCGGCTCGTCCCAAACTCGATTCGAGATCGGCTCGAGCCCAAACGAACCGAGCTCGAGCCTACCTTCAAGCTCACGAGCTTAATGAGCCGAACTTGAGCTATTCATGTAGGCTTGGTCTCCTGGGTTAGGGCGACACGACATCGCGAGTGGTCTGAGTCACTATCGGGGTGACATTGCGACTCTGCAAGTGCGACACCCCGACCCCGACCCCGACCCGTGACTCCGTGAGTTGCGTGACCCATCCCCAATTCTGTCTCCGTGAGTCTGTCCGCTTCCCTATTTCCCCCCAGCCCCAAGGCCCCCAAATCAGGAATGCCTGATTCCCTAATCCCCTTCCTCCCCAAAGTTCCCAAATCCTAAATCAATCCCCCGTGACCCCGTCCGCCACTCTGCGAGTCCACGTCTTCGCCTTGGCTTGAGCAACTCCCCCGTCGACCCACCACCCAGTGGCGACGGCTCAAGCGTCGGGGCTCTACGGTTTGGAGGAAGGGAGCTAGGCCAGCGCATCGCAGGACTGCAGGAGGCAACCATGGTGGAAAAATTGTGAGCATTCAGTTTCCCTTGAATCCTTCTATTCGTTGTGTTGATTCTCAGCGTATTTTGGTGGGCGACGTAATGGCGTTTCGCGTGGTTGTTGCTAGGGTTTGCCGGTTCCACTTCCCCCTGGTTGTTGCTAGCGTGTGTGGTTACTAGGGTTTTTCACCTTGTCGAGTTGCCGGTTCACCCTGGAGCCTGGACGACACTCCTCCTCTGTTTCGACAGTCCGACGCCTACCGGCTATCACGAAGAACGCCTGCTCCAAGATATAAACAGTGAGCTATTTCTTTGAGCTTTTTAGTCAAATGCATTAGTATTAGGTTCTCTTCTTTGATAATCGTCTCATACTGTGTTTCTTCTTGGTTTCTGAATATTTAGATAGACACCAAGTGTAGTGCAGTGTACTAGTCGCCAAACTCAAAACTTACACAAATTGATTGGGCTTATAGAACAAATGGAATTTTATTTATAGCAAAGTGTGTGGCGCCTTTCTTGTAGGAATCCCTGTGAAGTGTGAACTGAGCGGTGTGCTCCTATTTGTCATAGTTCACAACACATGTAACTTATAAGTTCTCTCTTTTTTTTCCTTGTCTTGAGCTTACAGTGATGTTGTCCCATTCCCTATAGAAGAAAATGAAATGTTGTGCATGACGAGACTCCATTGTGCTTCAAAAAAAATTTCCTTGTCTTATGCTTACAGTGATCTTGTCTCATTCCCTATAGAAGAAAATGAAATGTTATGTATGAGGAGACTCCATTGTGCTCTCCTGTTTGTTCCCTTGCTTCTGAATCTATTGATTCGAAGTTCGAATTGAATTTTTGTATGCCTCACAGCCTCAGTTAAATGAATATTTACTTGCACTTGGTTGTTTCCTCTAGTTTCAAATTTGATATAAAGAGCATAATAAATTTGCTAACACTATACAACTTGTTCTAGATGTCTCAAAATCAACAATCAACACAATAATCTATTCATTCACCGGCAAGGGAGAAGGATGGAACCAGAAACCAAGGAGAAGCACCAGCAGATCAGCAAGACGTTGATCAAGAGGATGGAACAACGAAATCCACAAGGAAGAAAAAGTCCACAATATGGAACTTCTTTGAGGAATGTGAAGTTGCATCGAAGAAAAAAAGAGGAGAGATGGAAAGCAAGATGAAGTGCAAAGCATGTGGAGGTTTGCTATCAAAGATAAGCAGTAGTACTACATCACATTTTAAGAGGCATCTTGATCAGTGTGAGTATTACAAGCTGCAACAAAAATCCAGCCAACAAAAGACCATCAATTTCCGTAGCACTAAGGAAGGTGATGTTGATACTGAAACTCCTTATGTGGTTTCCCCTGGTTATTATGATCCTGCAAGAATTCGTGAACTCATTTGCAAGATGATCATTATTCATGAGTTACCATTTAATATTGTGGAGTATACTTGGTTTAATGCTTTGCTAAAATCACTAAATCCTGCATACAAAAAGGTGTCTAGAGTCACTATTAGAAATGGATGCATGAAGATGTATGAATCTGAAAAGGAACAGTTGAAGAAGGGTTTTAAGGACATTAAGAAGATGAGCCTCACATATGATGTTTGGACATCTAATCAAACACTGTGTTATATGAGCCCAGTTGCTCACTACATAGATGCAGATTGGTCAATGCATTGTCGTGTCATTAACTTCTTAGAGCTGGAGCCTCCCCACACTGGTTTAGTCATTTGCAATGCCATTTCTGATTGTTTGGCTGCATGGAAAATTGAGGATAAGGTAGCTAGCGTCACATTTGATAATGCCTCGAGTAATTATCTTGCTGTTAAATTGTTGCTTGCCAAGTTTACAAACTGAGGTGCACTTTGGTTTAAAGGGAGGTTCCTTCATAATTGTTGTTGTGCTCACATTCTAAATTTAGTTGTCCAAGATGGTATGAAGGTTATTCAACCTTTAATTGACAAAGTTAGAGAGACTATCAAATACATCAAGAAATCTAATAGCCGGACGTACAAGTTCAATGCCGATATTGATTCTCTGAACCTTCAGCGCAAAAAGGGATTGGTTCTTGATGTGTCCACTAGGTGGGGTTAAACATACAAAATGCTAGATTCCGCTTTTCATTACAGAGCTGCCATTGATGTGTATGCTGCTGGAGATGCTAACTATAGGTGGCAGCCAACAGATGTGGATTGGAAGTTGTATGAACAAGTCAAAGATGTGCTATATGTTTTTCACTTGGCTACAGAGGAGTCCTCAGGTTCAAAGTACCCTACCTCCAATTTGTTTTATCCTTATATTGTCGATATTAAGAAGGCACTAGATCAATTGTTACTATCTAGAGATGAATCTCTTAGAAAAATGGCTGATGCAATAATACAGAAGTTTGATAAGTATTGGGGCCCAGAATGCAACATCTTGTTTGCAATTGCTGCAATTCTAGATCCAAGATTTAAGATGGGCATGATTCAGTTCACAAATCCTTCTTTGTACTCAGAAATTGATCTTCCTCAAAAACGTGCATCTATTCAATCTACACTGGATGAGTTGTATGCTATATATGAAAGTGAATATAACAAAAGCATATCAACATTGAAGAACGCTGATTCTTCGGACCTGTTTGGTAGAGCTCTAGATCTCAGCTTCACCTGAGATCTGAAACTTGTAAGCTAAAATAAAGTTAATTAAGTTTATATTTTTTATCTAAAATGTAAACAAGATGATCCATCTAAACACTCTTAATGTACTCACAGCTCCAGCTCCACGGATCTGGTGGAGCTAGAAATACCCAGCTCCACCAGATCCACGGATCTGATGGAGCTGGAGCCCTACCAAACACACCCTTCTTCTCAATGTACTGGTACATCTTATCATACTTCCAATAGTGCTTTCTCAACTGCTAGCCAATTCCAAGAGTTTATAAAAGCTCAACATGCTAGTCATCCTTCAAAGCCAGATTTAAGAAAGTACTTGGATGATCCGGTTGAAGTTACTCCTGTAGAAGGATTTGATATACTTAAATGGTGGAGGATGAATGAATTAAAATATCCAGTAATGGCTAGAATAGCCAAAGATGTTCTCACTATTCCCATTACCACAGTCTCATCGGAGTCAGCTTTTAGTACTGGAGGTCGAGTGGTTGATGATTATCGTAGCTCATTACTTCCATCAACTGTGCAAGCTTTGGTGTGTGCATCTAGTTGGATTAGAGGAGGTCACCACAAACCAAAGGATTTGGTAAGTTCATGGATATTGTTGTTTACCACATAATTGATTTGTGTATCTAATATATATTTACTTCTTGGCTCTTGCATAGGAGAATTACGCTAATTCCATCCCTTTGTCATCAACTGAGACTGCTACAATCATTTCAACAGTGGGTAGCAATTAGTCTTCTATATCAGGTATGTACTACTTCTATAAGTCATCAAATGAATTCTTTGTCCACAACTTTTTCATACATTGTAGGATTTAGGACCTTACAAACTCAGAAACAAGTTAAGCGTTGTAAGAATTATCTGTGGCTTTCCAAGCCCTATTTGAGATCAATGAACCATCACTACCCTAAGGCCATAATTAATTGCTGAAAATTTTAAAAGGGAAAAAAGGAATATTGTGATACATCAAACAAGGGCTAATGAAAGGTACCGCAAGAATGTAATAAGTAGTTTAGGACAACTAAATACAGGGGCCATCTCTTCCATGGTTCTATCTTTTCTTTTTATGCCCACTGTCCAGATCAAGCTTTTCCTTCAATTCTTTGTATTTCACATCAATCTGTTTCAAAGCATAATGGTAAGTTTTATGTGGAAAAAATAATAGTCAATGCAGATAGTGTCAAGAGTTTATTGGCTACGCATCATTGATAAGTTTGTTTGTTTGTGATCAGTTTTTTGAAATTTTAAAAGTATATGCAGCAGCAGCACTAGGAGTTGTTTTGCTGGAGGTTCCAAAATTTATGTTGAAGCTATTTGTTGATTGTCAACAGGGAAAGAGGTATTTTGTGGGTGTTTTGGTAGGTTGGAACCTATTGCCTATATAGTTATTGCACTTATGTGAGTAAGTCTGTATGACTGTATGTGATTGATATGTCACAAGTTTGATAAGTATTGTGAACCTATTGCCTACGAGGTTATGCACTCATGCAAGTATGTCTCAATGTCTGTGTGTGATTGATATGTAACTATTAAACCATCCTTACTTCTATTAAGACAATTGTAACTTTGTTATATGTGCTCCTATTAAGACATATTTTATCATATTTGTTCATGTTAAGTATTGCTTCATGGTTAAATATTTCTCATATTTATGTTGTAATGGTTAAATATTGCTGGCTGCTGCATGCCAGATGTATGTACATTTAACTATTATCGAGCCTATTCGAGCTTGTGACGAGCTTGTGTGTGTTTGCTTGTTGTTGAGCTTCATCGAGTCGAGCTCGAGCCTGGCTCCGAGCTCAAACCCTAACTCGGGCTCGCTCGAGCTCGACTCGAGTTTCTACCGAGCTCGAGCTTAGATGACTAGGCTCGCTCGAGCTCGGCTCGTTTACAGCCATAGCTGGAGTGGAAGCGCTTCAAGGTATAAGTGCCTAGCATAAGATTTTCTCTAACATCTATTCTTCGTCTCTAAATTTGATTTTATTTGTTCACAGTATCATCAACAGGGGTGCGACGACCTATGTGGCTTCTACGTCATGCATCACATGCTGATCCTGATCGACGGCGCACACCTTTTCTCTAAGGTATATGTACATGTATAATACACTCAGCCATTTACATTCAAATTTTAAAATTTAAATTAGTGCACTCATTTCTATTTTGCAGAAGATCGATATCCCCCTCAAGAGCTTACAAAACAAATATTTCAATAAATTACGAGACCACATATGCCAGTGGTACTGGACAAAAGTTCTAGTGGAGGACGGTCGATTTAAAGACCCGACAGGCTTCTACTATTCCATATATAAACAATATTATATCATGTGAATGTGATATGTGTACTGACTGTTAAGTATGTTTGTGTTGTATATTGTGAACGAATGTGATATGTGTATTGTAAAAGTATTTGTATTCTATATATATTGTAAATGTGATATGCATACTGTGTGTAATCTGTACTATTTTTGAGAGAATGTACAAAGAACAAACACCAACACCCACATCACAATTGGTTCCAAGTTAGAACCAATTGTGATGTTCTCCTACATCACAATCAGTTCCAAGCCAGAGCCGATTGGATGATAATTTAGCACTATTGGGCGAAAATCGACTGTGACAGCCTCATCTCATCATTGTCTAATGACTTTGTATCACCACTAAAACCGACTGTGATGACGAAAAAGAATCGATTGTAGTGTACATTTCTGTAATGATGGAACCGTATGTGATATTTGCTTATTACAGATGGTTCTTAACATATCTAGTACCTTAGATGATCGCGCTAGCAAAATTATCTGTGATTAGATTTAACATAGTCATTGGTTTTTCAACACCGTCTATAATGAGACGTCTATTATAGGACATTCTGTAGCACTGAGATATGCATACCATGATGATTGATGAGCTAGCTAGGGCGATCGATGAGACTTGTGCAGTAAGCACGCTTGATCGGTCAGTACGTACATGCGCGTGAGTTTGTTAGCAAGCTAGATAGCTTAGCACTAGCTAGGCCGGGTCGCGCGCTTGCTGTATGTACGTACCCTCCATGCACGTTAATTAGCTCCCATGACTTTGGCCCATCTGCTCCATGCTGCAGTCGCTATCTTTCATTGTCCACACCCAACAGGACGTTATATATGCATCTTGTGTTGTTTGGGCCTCGCGGTACTGGATATGTTCCAGTATTGTCAGATTTTTCCAACTTCTGTACAGTAAAGTTAATTAGAACTAAGCACTACGCATCAGCACTCTCAGCTGGCTAGCTAGAATGGTATAGGTTAGAGCTAGCTAGTTCACTGTAAGCAAAAACCCCGTTTAGAACGTGCTGATTTTTCTGATTAAATGATAAGATAAACAGTTCCTGTGAAATTCTAAAAAGAAAAAAATGAAAAGAAAAAACTCCTATGAAAATTTTGCGCTCGCAGCAAGGCCAAAAGCTGGTTTGTTCTTTGTCAACCTCCACGCACGTACCCCTTGTGTTTGTGTCGATGAGTCGTGACAGAACGGCTGCTCTCGCTGTTACAAAGGTCGGCATTTGCATGCATATACCACCACTTGGTTGCTTGGGTCCAAATCACATTAGTTAATATCGTATCGGAGGCTATATTAATTTGGCTCTCGAAATTATACATTCCGATACCGGTGTCATTTCAAACTTAATATAATAATATATATTTATAAGTATACACATACACCAAATTTTACTTGTAATATTACTCCAAATAAGTAGTTTTATCAAATATAACATATAGTTCAAAAGACGGTAGTATCTATTCCACTGATATGACTGGTATTGTATGTGATCGAAACCGGTATGTCTGGTATTGTTCAGTATCGAAGCTGGTATGACCCAAATTGACCGGTATCGAGCCGGTACGATCGATATTAACCGGTATCGAGGCTAAGCTACTTTGTACCGATTTATATAGGTGATGAAATGACACATATCAGCTATACCGATTGGCACCGGTACGGTATTGATAACTATGGTTCAAATCGAAGTACCTCACAACAATTAGTCAGGTACAAATGCAATGCAATGCAATGCAATGCAATGCAATGGGAAACACAACTGGCTAATATATTGGTATACAATATACTGTAGCAAACAATATAGCAACATACCGTGACAACACATTAAAGATCAAAGATTGTTTAAGTTACCGTCCGAACCTTTATATATACCGACAGGTCCCTGTAATTAATCGGTCCCGGCCTCCCGGCAGGTTTACGCCGTGTTTCGGCAGTAGTACTAGTGCTACACCGATCATTTAGTTAGTTGATGTGTGAGGGACTGAGGGTTGCCACTGCCATATCGTGGTAGCACTCCAGTATAGCTGGCTAGTACAGGAACTTGCATGCAAGCTTGCGAGTACTGAGGTCGACTTTGTCTAACTTGCCAGGCCAATTACACATGCAGACATGTGTGTGCCCATTCCATTTGTCAGTGGTCAAATCCGTCATGTTTCTTGTCCCAATCGAGGTTGAACCGATCCTCAAATGTCGCCGTTGATTGGACATCTCAGAAACGACGTGGTAATGGAACGGGAACAGATAACATCACCGGAGATCATACGCATGCATGGTAGTCTAGTATGACTTTTCTAATTCTGGTTGCTTTTTTTTAAATATAATCTCTTTTTAAGTGAAATTGTTAATCTAACTCTCTCCATATGCTCTAACGCTTTCTTACCATAGGAGGTGGCCTCCCTCGCTCAAGCTCCACAGCTGTGGCAAATCGTTCGTCGACTAGCTGCCACACTCGCCGGATCTCGCTCGCCCCCATGCTCTTGGAGTGTGGCAGATTGCTCCTGTGGGAGGAGAGCACGGTAAAAAAAGTTAGAAATATAAATTGGATTGAAAGAAGCTAAATTTAGAAAGAAAGAGAAAACAAAGAGCTCTGAAGAAAGTCATCACTTCCCATCGAACGATCCAGAGCTGATGCATGCATGCAAACGTCAGAAACGACAGTTGCCATAAAGTATGGAACGCTACGCTGGGCCTTCATGCATGGGCAGTGAAGACTAAAGAACAATTTAAGCATAGACCGGTCGGTATCGGCCGTTGGTAGTTATTTGATGATTTCCGGTGGGGAAGGTGGTAGAGGTGGGCGCCGTGTCGTGTCGTGTCGGTTTGGCGTGGGTCTATTATGTTTCGTATCTTAACCGTGTCAGGCTGTCATTTGCGTTTCGTGCCGTGTCGGTCTAGAGCCGGTCCATTTGCACTATTGTGATAAGAGGAAAAGAGTCAGAGATGCATGGAGTTGAGCAGTGGACACAAATATTACAGGAAAAAGAATTAAAATTTATTTATTCTTGAACAGTTACAGAGAGCGAGGATGATGTGCTAAACACGGGAGAGAGAGGGGCCAATGGGCAAGAAAGAGAGTGAGGGAGACCGGCGAGGGAGATTGAGAGAGACGGACGAGAAAGAGAGAGATTGAGAGAGACGGGTGAGAGAGAAATTGAGAGACGGGCGAGAGAGAGCAGCTTCTTGCACCGTCTCTCAATCTCTCCCCCCTTGTCCGTCTCTCTCACGTGTCAGCGGCGGGGGTGGTGTCCATGCTGCTGGGTGTGTCCATAGCGTTATGCTCTGCAGGTCGGTGACCTTCATGCTGGACTTCTTCTATTTTACTGTTATAGCTCTGATTTTTTTTAAAAAAATAGCCTCTGGCGATTTTTTTTTGCAAAAGTAGCCCCCGGGCCTATAAAAACCGTGATTGCGAGGCGCGGCTCATCCAATGCAGCAAACTGAGGGCGCTGCAATGTCCCAGTCTGACAAGTGGCACCGCAAAAACAAAAAAAACGAAAAACAAAAAAGCATGCAACGGACTCGAAGCGCTGCATGCTACAGTATTTTTCGTTTTTTTTGCTTTGAGAGGGCAATTATAAAAAATACATTTTAATAGTATTAGGTTTTATAAATGCATTATAATAGAAAAAAATTGTATGTCGGCTAGTTCTGAAAATCGCAGGTCCTACCACAAATATTTTGAGAACTCAAAATACTTATAAAACCTAATAAATTTTTTTCAGAACTAACTTATAAAACCTAATAATATTTTGAGGACCCAAAATACTTATGGGTCCTCGTAGAATTATTTTTTCAAAATTACACATAGAATTATTTAAAAAAAAACTAATCGTCGTGCATTTTTTTTATTATAATGCATTTATAAAACCTAATAAAATTATAATATATTTTTTTTCAGAATTAGCCTCCTCAAATATATTGTGTTATATTATGCCCCTCCATAGAATATGGATCCTCAAAATATTTGTGGTACTACGTGCGATTTTTTCATAACTAACCGTTGTGCAAGTTTTTTTATATTATAACGCATTTATAAAAGCTAATAAAATTAAAATGTATTTTCCATAACTAGCCTCCTCAAATATACTGTGTTATATTATGCCCCTCCGTAGAATATAGGTCCTTAAAATATTTATGTTACGACGTGCGATTTTTTCAGAACTAACCGTCGTGTAATTTTTTTTCTATTATAATGCATTTATAAAACCTAATAAATTTAAAATCTATTTTTTTCGTAACTAACCTCTCACAGCAAAAAAAAACGAGAATTACTGTAACATGCAGCAGACTGTAGCATGCAGCGCTTCTAGTCCGCTGCATGGTTTTCTTTTTTGTGTTTTGCATTTTTTTTGTTTTTATGGTGCCACATGTCGAACTGGGGGAGGCATGGTTTTTGCGGGCCCGGGGGCTACTTTTGCAAAAATATTATGCCGGAGGCTAATTTTTTTAAAAAAAGTTTACAGAGTTATAACAGTAAAACTTCTTCCTTATGCCCTGAGTCATCGGACCCGGCACGACCTGTACTACAAGTGTACAGCCTTGCTACAGTGTCGTGCCGGCACGATACGGCCCATTTCATATTGGGTTAGGTTTTAGACTCGACCGTACCCGTCGTGCCTCATATGGGGCAAAAAAAAAAAAAAAAACCGGACGAGTGCCCACTAGGTTGTATGGGCTGTTGGGCGTAAATGCATGAATCGAACAGTATGATTTTGTAGGGCCACATGCATCTATGCAGTGCCACTGTATGATTAGAGGGGCAGGCCACATATAGCTCTCATGGAGTATAGCGGATCATATGTATGGCAATTAATGTGAGGCTGAGAGATCATGCATGATGAGACCCACGGAGTAACAAACCAAAGGGCTAGCTTGTGGGCCACTTCAATACACTGCAAATTGGCAACAAGGGAACATGAGTGAGACTGTGACTCTGTGAGAGAGGCTAGCTACAAACCACACATTAACTCCGTGTACCGTGCTTGTCCATGCATCCACAAGAACTCACATAGAGTCTGTTGGACTATATGCAACAGCTTATTTTAATTAAGGAAAAGAGAAAAAGAATGGGCCAAGCAAGCAAGCTGAGGAATATTGATTAAGTAGGAGTTGTCGACGCTCATGATATCGAATTGTTTAAATTGCAGCAGACTCAGAGCCTTCTAGCAAGCTAGTTAATTTAGTGCATTTGTTTGTTCGGTCATGTCGATTGGCACTAATGCACTTATGCACAATGGTGAGGTCATAGAATATTGGCTTGAAGATCTCCCAAATCTTCCTTGGGACGGCGGGAGAGGAGAGGAGATGAGTGGTGATGGCATTGGAAGTGGTGATGGGTGGCTAGATCATGTGCTGCCATGTGCCGGCGACTCCCTGGAGGTTGATCAGTCGGTTATCGCCATGTACTCCAGCGCTGCGCTAGCCCCACATTAATCGAGCTTGAATGTCACAACCTCACAAAGGATCATTTCTGACACCTTATAACTGATTTGACTTTTGCTTAAAAATCCATCCACAAAGATCCAGTAATAATTACGCTAAAACTATCACGGAAGTTAGTTTTAAGCAAATATATGTGATAATTGTGGATTATGTATACATTGTGATCTGTTAATTTATCACCGACGGTTTCTTTCAAAGAAGTTGTCTAGGACATTGGTTGTGAAAATTACCGTATGTAAAAATAAATTTATCAAGGAAGGTTTTACATTGAAACTGTAACATCTTAAAATTTTCAAAAATGGGTAAAGTAAAAATTAAAAAATAGAATTAATTAAAAATTTTAATTGGAATCAAGATTTTAATTTAAAATATTATCTTTTTCCCTCTATTTCTTGAATTTTAGTCATAAGGAAAGTATAAATTGCAATATTAAAAAAAATCTTCGAAAATGAACAAACTATGAAAATTAGTTTAAAATATAATCTTACTTTGAATTTTCATCTTTTCTGAATTTTTCTTGAATTTTTCTCTTAAGAAAATGTTTTATGTTAATTGCTTTCCCTTTCTTCAAAATGCAAAACCTGAAATACTTTAAGTAATAAATTCTACAAAAATTTAAATTAAACCCAAATCTTCTCCAGATCATCTCCAAAAATTATGAAAGGCATGTGAACAAATTTATTGCCGAAAAGAAATAAAAAACTGTGAAATGTGACAATGAACAGCACTCATGTCAGAATTATTTAATTTTTTACAACATTATATTATCTTGAAAATTTTACCATGTCATTAAAAGAATTAGGGTAACTTACAAGAAAAGTTTCAAAAATAATAAAGTTGATTTGACCATTTTATAAAATCAAAAACAGAATTAATTTAAAAAGCAATATTATCTATGTCAGAATTTTATAAAAATAAATATAACTGATAATCATATTAAATTTTATGTTAGATACCAATAATAATTAATATTATGCATAAAAAGTTTCATATAAAATAATTTTTATTTGTTGTATAGGAAAAATGAAAATCAGAAAAACAAAATCCTGCCGTAGCAGTCTTGTCAGAATTTTAATAGTTTCTAAAAATAATATTTTCAGCTTAAATTCCTACAGTAGGATGAAGATCCTCTCCAGATCATGAACAAAAAGTTTGAAAAATTATTCACTAAGAATAGTGCCTCAATAAATTGCTTGAGACATGTTCTGTCCAGGGGAGAGAACCCTAGAGCCTTCTTTGCATCACTTCCATGTAGGGTCCTTTACTGTTTGGGCTCATCTGGCAGTAACTCACCAGTGCAAGTAGCACTGCCTCGCCCATGCCCAGGCGCTGCCAAAGGTGAAAATGGATGTGGGTGTCCATGAACCCGTTTAAATTAGCTTACTAAATAATGTTATGTGGACGTCCACATCTTATTTGATAAATTAAACGGTTCAAACTATAGCTCGTGAAGCCCACGTTGCGTCCGTGAAACCCGCATCGCTCACCTCTCACACGAAGGCCTCCCTCTCTGCCCTCGTCTCATCGCCGCCTCTCCTGAGTCTCCTCTCGGCTCTCAACACCGGCACGCTTCTGTTTGAGAAGTAGATCCCCTGTGAAGTTTATAGTTGAAAGAATTTTTAATTGGAGTCAGTTGCAAAGATTATTTTGGATTGGGTTGGTTTCAAGTGTGTAGTGTGGACTGGATTAGTTTCAGTGGTTATAATAATACATATGTAGTGTGGATTCCTCTAGTATTTTGTTTTGTATAGAAGCAATGATGATAAGATTGCTCTTTTCATGTCTTCTGCAGAAAGTGCCGTGTGCAAACTTCTCAAATCTGGGTACTGTTGTTAGAGGAGTGATCTGTATTGAGTGAAGTTTTGAACATCATATTCTATGGAAACAACATTGGATCTCCAATCAAAACAAGAGATATGATGTTTCTTTTTTTAAGAACTAGATATGACGTTTCTTACATGACTTGTTGTTGTTTTTGCTCTTTGTAAGTAATAGAGAAGAAGCAATGGAACAATATCAGGCTATTAGCATAAGACTTATATACTAGACTAGCAGAGCAACAACACGGTAGAAGAAGCAGTAGAGGTTGAGCATTAACATTTGCATGGTTAATGCCCAAACTATTGTATTTTAGAGCATTAACATTCAATAGCAAACACAAATTTTCATGCTCAAATTATTGTATTTTAGCTCAACTAAAAGAAAATTATAAGATTCTGTGGGTTTTGTGGACGCCACATTACCCGCATAAGCCTTTCGCGGGCTACCGCAATATCCCGTATAAATGTTTGGGGTCAATGTGAGTAATATGAAACTAACCTACAATACATCCCACTTACATCCCGAGGAGCTGCCACGGCAAAGTTTTCTCGGTCAAAAACTCTGCTACGACAAGGATTTCACGCAGCTGCCATGTCGCTCAACTCTCTCTACCTTATTCTCCAAGCCGTCCTGCCCTTTTTATTGCCTGGATGCTACCACGGCAGGAAAACACAGCCAAGTCTCACTGTCACAGCCAAGATTCAATGGGTCGTGATTTAACACCGCAACAATCTAGCCGCGCCAAATTCAACCAAAGCACAGTGCCGCAATCACTGCCCCTGCGATTCACACGCCTTGCTCAAGACCTGCCATCTTCTTATCCTGCAATCGCCATGCCCTGCCCTGGCATCAATGAAGTCCACACCATCAAATACAGCTCCGCCCGCCAGTGGACTCGCCCGATCAAACACTGGTGTCACCGACTTGGCCCGCCTACTTAAGCCACCGAACGCCTTCTACACAGCACTACGTCACCCCCATACCTCCACTTCGTCTCTCTGCCCAAGCATTGTTTCTGTTGGCCCCGACCAAGGATCAAAACTCACGCGAGAGCAATCGGGAGATGAACACACAGGAAAACACTTCTCTTGTGGCGACGTACGCCTTTTTCTTTTTTCTTTGTATTCACCACGCTCTGCTAAATATAAGAACTTACAGAGCTTTATAAAGACTCGATGCATGCAGATCCACGGCGCCTACTGCCGATCCGATTTACTCGGGACGAGACCAACTGCATGCAAAACCATCTAACAAACTGCTAACAACCCAATTAATATCCATGACTAGATAACTAAACTCCCTGCCGTAACATACCCTGACTCTACTAATAATAACCTTATCCTGGCAACGTGCATGTGCAAAACATGCAGCACCGCTAACAAACTAACTCCTAACAAAATCACCATGGAACATCTTAAACAACAATATTAGTTCCAACAGTTTCTTCCTGCCTTTACCGAAAGCTTCGCAAGAGGGGGGACAAGATCGATTAAAGTTCATCGGTGAACATCAGTCCAATTCAAGTCAATTGTAGCCTCTTGACCATCTAGTGATCATTTCTCCTCGATTTATTTCAACACTCGGTGGATGAATCGCTGCCGCCTCGATTGTTTTCTTCCCCGAGTCCGGCCACCGGTGGCAGATAACTACAACCAATTTCCACCGCCATTAACTCCTAAAATGGATTGCATTGCATCCTCTGGTAATTGATTCGAGCACGCTTGAACCTGATTCGGCTTCATTTGCTTGATCTTTGATCGACCGAACTCGCCACCGCCCCTCACTGGTGGTAGCCCGCTCAGGTGGTCGCCGGCCGCCACTAAGACCTTCCCTAGGTGTGCTGTGCTCTCCTCTCACCTCTCCCGCCGGTGGTCGGAGAAAATTATTGCCGGAGCATCACTGGCGAAGGCCATGAACGTCGCCTCTGTTCTTTTTCGCTGTCGCCTGGGGCCATCTTGTCAGCCACTCTGTCTCTCGGCCGAGCTGATTCACTGGCCCGTGGGCCCGTGCAGTGAGTCGAAGGAGACCAGGCGGGAGGCATTCAAGCCAAAAGACATTTTCTCCGCTCAGAAGACATATTCTCTTTATTTGCTTAACATTTTCAATCGATTGAATATTCAAACTTCAATATCTTTTGCGTTTTAAATTAAATTACAGTGAAATAAATTTATAAATTCATTTTAAATCATGCAATTTCATAATATAGAAAAATATTTAATTTTTGAAACACAATTGATTTATTTGAATTAAAATTTATATAAACCCTAATATGGTCTTCATACAAAAGATGTGCACCATAAACTCTAAAATAATAAAATAATTTTCACATGCTCCTGAGACCCTAAGAAACCCATTAGTGCAAAAATATTTAATTTTTAAACTGATTTTAAATTATTTGAATTAAAAATTGAATAAATCTTAATAAGGTTACTATAGGAAATACATAAACCAAAACTCCGTAAATCACGAAAAAAAAATTAAAATGTTCCTGGGGTCATGAGTATTCTAAATATACAAAAATATTTAGATTTTAACTTAGTTTGAATCAAGTTTGTAAATAGACCATTATTCAATGCATAAGAACATAAATAATTATAACTAGCGCAAATAAGTTCTAATTTTGGTAAAACAAATTCTTAGGTCTTACTGATACCATAATACCCCTGTTTATGCAAATAAATTTCGTATTTTTTTAATTTTGAATCAATTTTGTAATTAGTCTTGCTTTAAATATATATATGATTAGTAAATACAATCCATAAATAAGTGCAAATGTAAAAGGAAACCAATCCATAAATGTGCTATAGGTCTAGATTAGCTAGACTTACAAAGATATTTGTATTTAACTTAGATTGAACTAGGTCCCTAAATAGTTTTGCTTTCTGCATGCAAAAGATTAATGTATGCATAACTACCTTTAATAAGTGTTAATACAAGTAAAACCAATTTTTATATGCTCTAAAAATTGAAACCAACTAATACAGTAAAGATCAATATAATAAATCATAGTCTGCACTTAACCTCTTAATCAAAACATGCTTTCATGTACTAAGTTAGGCATATAAGGTTCAAGTATAAGCAAGCATAATGACATAATTAAATGTTAGATCAGGAAGGGCTAATCTCAAAATATTCCTAAGATCAAGATCATATTATTCGGCAAAAATGTCTAATTTGAATTAAGTTCATAAAAGACTTCATTTTCCATATATATATATATAAACTAAAATATTAATAACTATCACAAATAAAAGCAAAAAGATGCAAAAACCAGTTTCAAGACACTTTTGAGGTTATAACCTGCTAATGCTATAAAAATGGTTACATATCTATGTAAAGTGAAGTCGCAAATCTAAAACGAAGTATAATCCTTTATAACGTAAACTTCAGAAATATATAAGATTAGGCAATGAATAAAACATTTCGGATAAACATTAATACTGATAAAATAAGCTTAAGAATGTTCTCTAAGGTAAGACCATCATGTTTTGTAGAAACAATTCTAATTAAACATGATTTGCATTTGAATCCTATTAAGAGCACAACCCTGTGTAACATAAACCCTAAAATCCAAAATACGAATAAATGAACTCAAGAAATAAAAAATCATTAATTAAAACATTTGTATCACCAGAACCTTTATAAAACCATAAATATATGTCCTATAACAGTAGCTTAAAACCTAGACTTTAAGTTTGTTAGCTGTCGGTACCTTGTAGCTCATTTGATTGTAACCATTTATAACCTCTATAAGCGAACTTTAAAGTAGAAAAGATCAATAACTAGAACTGTTAAAACCTTGTGACCTCATCCTCATGCAAATAACTGAACCTAAATATTATTCTTATCAAAAGTAAAACTAGCCTCGATTTGAAACCCGAATAAAACCTAACATGATATGTAATAGCTAATGTCTTAATCCAAATAATTTTAGCCTCTTGAATTCGAAATTATACATATAAATATATATAATTTTAGCCTCTTGAATTCATAAAATAAAGATAAACAATCTATATAAAACAAGAAGCCTTGTTATAACATAGCCTAGAACTGCTTGTAATAAGAAAGAATGAAAAGACGGAATAAGATGTGCGAGCATAAAACCCTAACCCTAAACCACACCTATTTTTATGTAGTAGGTCTCTATTTGATTTTTCATCTGATTTCTTTTTTCCCTTATTAAAGTTTGTTATTTGCTATATTTTCCGTTAACGTGTAGAATCTGACATCACTGATTCCATCGTCAACAACGCCAACTGCGACCTCGACTTCGTCATAAACAATAATCAGCAAGGCAAACACCCCTTTTGATCATATTGATCCCAATATTTTATTTTTCATTTTGTTTTATCAAATCAATTTATGCATGCGTGTATTTTCTTTAAATTTGCTATATTGTAGTACTGGTAGATATACATGTAATCTCATGGAACTTCCTTAATAAGTATTGACATGTGAACCTTGATAACCCTAGAATAAGGTTAGACAATACTAATGTCGATATGGGTATATGCGATTACATATTAATCCTGCTTAGCCATGCTTTAGTATCAAAAATTGAAATAATCGGATTAAATTGTTTCTTGAGAATTTAAAAAGGTTGGATATGACATTGTAGATTGTTGGTATTTTAATTTTAAAACACAAAATAAAACTACAATTTTGACGTGAGCGATTATGTGCAATAGCCGAATATGCATGCGTCTTGCACGTAGTGTAGGGGAGATTATCATCCGTGTCGAATTAAGGACCGAACTACGAGACGCTATCGAGACAAGAAACACGTACAACCACAAGTGATAGTATGTGACAGCCTTAAACCAATTAATTTATCTAGTTTAACTTTGCGTATTGGAAGGCTGGAGTAGCACAGGCATTCCGGTTAGGTCTGCTTGTAGGGGTTTCTACATACCAATGCAACTGTGTACGTCTTGCTATGGGAGAAAAGTTTTGGTAGGGATGGATGTAACATTCCAAAATTTTTGGAAATGGAATAGAGTGACTTGGCATGACTTTTACTCCATTTTTAGAATTTCTACTAAATTTGTCTTGTTTTAATTTTTAAAATGCTTAATTTAAATCTTTTATCATCAAGAATGAGCACCAAAAGGGAACTCATAAAAACTCTAAATAACCTAACCTGGAAAATAATTTTATAAAATACTAAAATAAATTATATGAACAAATATAAATTCTTCATACTTTTTGCAAAAAAATTGCGTGGCTTAAAAATTCAAATACAGTTCAAAAATAGTAAATTTTCAGGAATTCTAGTTTGAAAAATACAATAGATAATGGAGTGAAACCAAATAAAATGGAGATCTGGTTCGTTAAACTATCTACACAAATTTTCTCAGAATTTTTACTCTTGCTTAAGGTCACCAAAAAGCAGTAAAAATCAGCCAAGCCAAAATAGGGGGAGAATTGACGTAGCTACAGTGTGCGCGCTAGCTGCTTGATGAAATGCCTGCAACGCCGTCTCTGCCAATGGGCCAAGTGGGCCAGGGGACCCCTCCAGTCAGTCTCCCTGGTGCCTCACCTCTCTCCCTCTCCCCTCCTCTGCCTGGCCTATGCCATGATAGGGCGTGGCCTTGCCACACGCGGCCACGACATAATCCTCATGCCACGCACCTATTGGCTTAAGCCGCTGTTCCTATTTCCTCACTGACCCATCATGCGAAAGGTAGGCCATTGCTGTCGACTCAGCCACGCCTCGCTGACTCTGCTGCCCATTCCTCTAGCTCACCTGCCCCGCGCGTCATGCCATAAAGCCAGCCAGTAGCCCTCCTACCTGCCCAGCTCGCCTTCACCTCGTTCCCCTTTACCGAGAGCTCGTCAGGCACAGGATGAGGCCAGCGAGCACACTCTGCGCGTTCCTTCACCTGGTGAACTCGCCGTCCAATTTCCCTTGCCATGAGCTTCCTCTCGGATCCCTAAGTCTTGTGCGCATTTTGATTTCAGCTTGAATCGGCTGAGCCGCCGCCGCCACAACTACTTTTCCCCATTGCCGGCACACGATGACAGACTACCTCGACACCTCCCCGCCTCTCCAAGGTAGCAAAATGAGACCCCATTAGCTCCTAGATGCTACCCCCTACTCTTCCGAGTGCAATCTCCTACCATTTCGCCTCACGGCCGCCGCACGAGGCCACCTTCTTCTCCGAGACCGGTGACTGATGGTAGTCCACTCCAGCTAACCGTAGGCCTCATTAACAGGTGGAATGGAACTGGGTGACCTCACTAACACTTAAAAATAGCCCTTGATCAGTGAAAATGAAGTGCTTGGTATCGCGAGGCATGGTTGACATGATTACTAGAATGTGTCATGTGGGTAAAGTGTACTATCTCTACAGAGATTTAAATCTAATTAATTAGTCGTGCTCACGATCAAAGCGACTCAGAGAAGTAATGTCAAGTATAGCTTTGTTTTTGCAAAGGTTTTGCAAAATGTGTTGTGATGGGTTGGTAAATTCGTAAGTCAAGGTTGGCTGTGAATTCTTGCTGTTCATGGCCATGGAGGGCAGTGAAATGATGGAAACGAACTTTACTTATTGTTATTAGTTTCATAACTAGTGCTCATTTCAAATTTCGATATCGTTCGATAAACTACTCTCTTGCAAGTAAAATCTGCCTTATGCTGAAAATAAAACTTAGTGCAGTGGCTTGATTTCCTTGGACTAACTTTGCATGTATTCTATTTCCATACACTAAAGTCTTGCGAGTACATACGTGTACTCACTGTTGCTTAATTCATACTATTTAGACGAAGGTACAGAAGAGATCCCCGATGATTCGTACTTTGCACCGGGGTCTGACAACTACTTGGATGGATGAACTAGGGCTCTTCCTACTTGTGGTATTAAGTAGTTAATATTTGGTAGTCCACTCCAGCTAATATTTGGCCAGTCGACCGCCTACTTGTAATATTAAGTAGTTGTAATAGATTTCTAGTCTATGTTTATGCTATGACAAATGCTTAGACATGTGTGTATGTGTAATGGTACATCTCGCATGCGGGATATGTGGGCGCTAGGCGTTTATCTTGGGAACTAGCACCGGCCACATATCCGGGTACTTGGAATTGTTCTCAACCGTTTGACGTGTGGACACGTGCGACCGTCGCTCCTTGTTATTGCGATGCACACCCCTCGGTGGGTGTGGGCGATACCAAGGTTCTGAGACAGCCGACGTGTGTTACACTTGGAAGGGTTGGTTTCAATCCCAGTATGGTTATTCAGAAAAGAATCGGAATTCTCTTGATTGCGTAAGTGTGTACGGTGCAACTGGGTGGATCATATTTGTTTGAGTGAGGGCCATCTGGTTAATACTCCGTACACGAGACTATTAGTGGCAGTGAGCATACACTTAACTGGAGTATGGTTGTTACCTCTAGTCCAACGCACGAGTAAGGTTCTATTCATATTTCTGGGTGTCCACAATGGACTACCAGAGTTGTGGTGTGAATGGTAGGGATGGACGGCCTGAATTGTCGTGTTATGACAGGGATGGATTATCATGTCTTGGGTGTGTGTTTCTGCCGCCATAGCGAGGGTTTGTCGTCACCGGGCTGGTGCAAAGTTAACCTAGGTAATGTAAAGTTTTTCGTCATGAACATTCTGGCCACACGCTAAAGGTTCCTGAAAGTGGCAAGAAGAAAAAGTCATGACTTATGGGTAATGTTGTACATCTCTGCAGAGTGTAAATCTTTTCAAAAAGCCGCATCCACGATGAAGAACACTTGGTAAAGTCATCATATAGTTAGAAGTTTTGGTATTTTTTAAAATGGTTTGAATTGAAAACACTTGTTGGAAAGTGTTTGTTTCAGATTTTATGCCAGGGTATGGCATTGAGTTGTCGCGGTGCTCACGTCATAGAGGACTGTGAGTTGTTACTTATGCTTCACATACTATTATTTTCATACCAGTCAATCTTGCTTTTACAAATTTCGTTTGTAAATTACTACTTGATTTCCAAATTCAATCTCGTTTTATGCAAATTAACCATAGAAGTCTCCTTTGACATAGCCTGCATTAATGTATTTTATAAATACTCCTTAAGTCTTGCTGAGTACGAAAGTACTCAACCTTGCTCAATATGTTGTTTCAGATGGAAAAGAAAACGAGGCTCCAAAGATTACATTTTGCCGCAGGACACGGGAACTTCAATGAAGTTATCTTTCTAGGGATTATGTCTTGTCAGTTGCCTGAGGGTTGGATGGGCACACTATAAGACTTTTGCTTCTTTCCGCTGTAATCTACTCTGAATTGTAAAAATACATTGTATAAATAGCTTCTACTTTAATAATATTGTGTATGGATGTGATTCTAATTGTTGTAATGTGCGTACTAGCCACTGATCATGGGACTAGTATTGTATGCACATAGATTCTTATTTTAGTATTTTATGCAAAAATGAGGGTCATTACAGAAACTACCTGTAATAACTTGTGCAGTTGCATATTGGGAATCAAACCGGTTGCTGCGAGGAATTTCTATGCTCTTCCTCTCCCTGTTGCCTCTTCATATTCTTCTCAAACGTCATATCTACTACCGTTTTGGGAATCGTTTGGGAATCCATATCCGTCGCATCTTCTTCCCAAGCTTGTTCGTTGCTTCCTCATCATCTCGTTGCTCCGGTTCATTCGTTCCTCTTCTTCGCTTTGTATTTTGGTCATTCGTAGCTTTTTAGGATCCGTTGATATGTGAAAAAACCCTGAAGATTAACAAGCGCAAAGTGATCATAAACCGAGTAATGACACATTTAATTAAAGCATGCAATAAAAGTAATCACCATTTCATTATTACGCAAATGCCATATAGATTTCATACATCAGAACTATATACAAATATCAATTACAACCAAAGAAATACAAGAATTCTGCAGAGGGCCTACAATCTAATCTCCAGAGGACCTGCGGCTCCAATCACCAGAAATCGTTAATCCTCATTCATATAAATGAAAGATAAGCAATGGGAAATTTAAAAGATAAATTTAGTGCCATCAGACCCAAATGAAATTAGAGAGCGCTCATCGATATACCAGACTATCCGGGGCTAGTCAGCACCTCTCACTAGAATGGGTTGATAATCTGGTGTTGCACAAACCTATTTATCGTTGGGTAACCATAGCAATACGGGAATAGTGTCAAAATATCATGCAGTAAAAAGATAAACCCCACATAGTAAAAAAGTTAATCCATCGTGGTTAAAGAGGGGAGAGGAGCCAAAACCGAACCCCCTAGTAAGTTAATCCATCGTGGTTAAAGACGGGAGAGGAGCCAAAACCGAACGCCCTAGTCCATTCCTTCCCCACACCCAGAAATCACTAACGCCCAAAGCTCTAGAACCATCAAAGCTAGTAAGCAACCAAAGGCCCAAAACAAGGGCAAATCAGCAGCCAACTGAAGGTTAGGGGAAAGTCCCACCAAGGCAACCAAGAGCTAGGAGCAAGAACAAGCACAAGCCAAGCGAAGTCCAGGAGCGTCCCATGACCATCAAGCCAGCAGCCGCCTAGGACCACCAAGCCAACCGAGCCAGATCCAAGGAAATTAGGTGGCCATCACCGACCTCACCATCTAGCACTATCCCAACCCCCACCATTCCCCACATTCAAGGTAATCACACTACCATCCTTGGCCAATACTAGAGACATAGAATACTTGTAGTAAAGAACTAGAATAGACAATAGTCAGGATAGATTTTACCATGGGCCTTAGGGGATGATAGCCACAGGGGTAGCGTCATGGGTGCCCAATAACCCCTACATACTCCCCAGCGTACGGAAAGTCACGGGTATCGTTGCAGCACTGCTAAACCCGAGCATTCAACCCACGGATCATCATCAGCCAACTAGAAAAACTCAACATAGAAAAACATGTAATAGAATATCAGTAAGGAGCTTGCAGCCGACGGTGACCAAGGCCCCAAACCCTAGGCAGGGAACCGGCTGAGAAGCTGCATTAGGTGGCGGGGACCGCAGCCGTGCTAGAGAGGGAGAGGGGGCTGGCGGAGCGGAGGCCGAGCTAGCGGTGAGACGAGAGGTGGCACCCAGAGGTCGGACCAGCGATGAGATGGGGAGGGAGTCGAGAGGCTGACGTGGTCGAGGAAGCTGGGAGGCTGATGCGGTCGGGGAAGTTGAGGCGGCACAGTCGGGGAAGTCGACGGTGGGAGCCCGAAAGTCGGTAGATTGAGAGGCCAAGAGGAGGAGCAGCAGGAACCCTAGAGGCGGTGGAGACCGGGAGCCCAAGAGACCAGGAGGCGGCGATGACATAGGGAAGAGAGGGGGAGGAGTAGAGATAGAAAGGGGATGAGAAGGAGTGGATAAGAACAACAAGGTACAAAATAAACAAATAAAATAAATAATATTTAATAATAATATTAGGATAATGACTAATATGAAAGGGTACGAAATATGAAATTTAAAACTGCTAGTAATCGCCATAATGATTAAAATAAGGAAAACCACACCAAGGTCGATGCGCAGCCCAAATTAAAATACGACAAGTTAAAATACGGGAAGTTAAAATATCCCAAATTAAAATATGCCTACTTAAAATATGTCAAATTAAATACCCAAAATTAAAATACACAGTATACATGTATCAATTTAACAAGAACTAAGAAAAAGGTTGGACGCCATAAAACAAGTAAAAATTTGATAGCCATCTGAATTATAGTATGTCATAATTTCAGGAAAAGAATTAAATCCGCTAGGAGGCCACACACAGAACTCGAGTGAGGATGATTATTTTTGCACAATTCCAGGCAAGCATCTCTTGGTCATATTTGGAGTAATTTTTAATTAAATATATTTGATTATATGTGTTATCACTGTGGAAAAGCTTTTTTATAAGAAAACCTTAAATCGGAAGCTATTGGAAAAGATGGTTTAATTGTGAGTTGCCGAGGCAGTGATTATTGATGTGTTTGGGATAGCTCATGCAACGATGGAGCCGGCGACATACACACACACACACACACACACACACACACACACACACACACATATATATATATATATATATATATATATATATATAGGAAAATGATTCCATACTCCTGGGTGTACGTACTCCCACATCTAGTATACCGTTTAAATGATGTTGTCATACCTCTTTATCCTTTTGAGTATACTCTAATACTGATTATAAGATACTCCAAAGTGAGTTTCATAAAAAATTTCATTAAAGTCCACCCTTTATAGCATAATTTGTTTATATATTCGTTTTACATATGGAAAAGGGTATGTAGCAAAAAAAATAAAGTGCTCTGATGAAATTTTTTCAACCATGTCGTATTGGAGTATATTAGAATTATTATTGGAGTATACCGAAAGTGATAAAGGTGTATAAAGCGCTCATTTAAGTGGTATATTAGAGGTGGGAGTATGTACTCCTAGGAGTACAGAAAAGGCTTCCTCTCTCTCTCTCTCTCTCTCTCTCTCTCTCTCTATATATATATATATATATATATATATATATATATATATATATAGAAAATGATTCCATACTCACAGGTGTGATTCTCCACCTCTAGTATACCGTTTAAATGATATTGTTATACCTCTTTATCCTTTTGAATATACTCTAATACTGATTCTAAGATACTCCAAAGTGAGTTTCATGAAAAATTTCATTAAAGTCCACCATTTATAGCATAATTTGTTTATATATTTGTTTTACATATGGAAAATGGTATGTAGCAAAAAAATAAAGTGCTATGATGAATTTTTTTTAACCATGTCGCATTGGAGTATATTAGAATAATTATTGGAGTATACCGAAAGTGATAAAGGTGTATAAAGCGTTCATTTAAGTGGTATATTAGAGGTGGGAGTATGTACTCCTGGGAGTATGAAAAGGCTTCCCATATATATATATATATATATATATATATATATATATATATATATATATATATATGGGGTTGGCAGAGGGTGCCTTTGAGAAGGGCATCGCCGGTGAGGCTCTCTACACAGGCTAGAATATAAGGATAAAACACTATAATTTCGTATCAACCATATTGTGTGGAAACGACCAAAAAAAAGGTTGTCATATGAAGATGTTATAATCTTCACGTAGGGTATGAGTAGATAACTAAGAGTGAGAAACCGAGTAGACTGGAAGACCTAGTGAGGAACACGATTTTGGAACTTAGCTGCAATAAATGATTCTGGGGCGCTATATTTAAACGTCATGAGATGAGTACCGCCGATGTGTATTGAAGTCGGGGTACAACTGGTATACTGCGAGTGAATGGGGAATGTTGGTGAAGGACACAACGATTCGTTAGCTGCCAGGGCTGGAGATATAATATCTGAGTAGTGATAAATATTTTGGGGTCTCAACAGATATTTTGATCTCTATGGGTCAAGTGGTACAAACCTGCGCATGGTCAAATCATGAATCCATGCCTGTCTCCTGGATTGGAGGTTATGGAAGCTAAGCCTACCTCATATATGAGTGCTAGTAGAAATTTCAATAATTAAAATTGAAAACTCGTCACTCTTTCCTAATAAAACTCTATATCTGAAAAAGGATTTGAGAGAGATGTACATGAGATGGAAGTGGAAGAAATTCATATGATGGATTTTTTTGTTATTAATACTTACTGAATACTTTGTACTCACTCTTGGTTAATTCCCCTTTTGCTTAGAAAACGACCCTTATAGGCTCACCTACGAGGCATGGGATGAGGGTCACTCGTAGGATCAAGGTTATGAGGAGGTAGAGAATAACTACCAGGAGGATTGGGTGGAGTAGTGGACTGCTGTACGCAGCTTTTGTATTTATTAGTATTTATTTATATTACTTCGGTTTTACTTGTATATTATATATGACTTATGTTGCTAGACTTGTAGCCCTGCGCGGCAATGGACTATAATAAATTTTCATTTCAGTCTCTAATTATTGTTAATATACAACACTCTGAACATGGTGTGTTAACCGATAAAGTGTCAGATGCTTCCGATATCTTGTTAGCTAATATGCCAATATCAGTGTAATTACTTCAGAGTAATGGCAGCATTATTGTCGTTACCCTGGGTTAATTATATGGGTCGCCACAATATATCTCGCCCTTTGTGTAATAGTGGGATTTATAGTTATTTTACACCTGTTGTATCTTAGTGGAAGCTTTGTTTAATTATTTAATTTGGTCATACGCCGCCTTGTGCCGGCGACTCCCCGAGGTTGATCGGTCGGTTATCGCCATGTATCCCGGCGCCGCGCTGACCCCACGTCAATCGAGTATGAACGTATGCATGGCTTGGAGAACGAAATGGATGGACGTACCGAACAATGCACATGACCTTTATATCGCCGTTGGTCTCCATACCGGCCGGATGTGAGTGCTAGGTTAGCTAGGATCATGCATGCGTTACAGTCATCTCGTAGCAGCTAGCACATTGTGTCGGTTGATGTCTAGGGTTTAGTAGCTTTGAGTGCGTGCTCTCGAGAATCCATCGATCGGCCGGTTACCGATCCTGTCGGCCACAATGTGCATGTACATTGTTGGGAGATAGCTAGATATCAAACGAGAATTAAACATCACAGTTTCACACCAATGTGATTAGCAGAGATCGATCGATTCTTGAATACTAGAACATTCACAAATGTAGAGTAGGTAATTAAGGGCTTGTGAGCCACGCATTCTCCGTTTACAAATTACCAGTTCGAGTTGCTAATTAAGTACCATGTTAACACACGTTGTTAATTGGCTAGCCACTTACTGGGCGGCGCGATCGAACGGCTGGCTTCGGTGTTATTAGTTGTAATTCGATCTGATTCTGACCAAGATGGACCAGAGTTAACTACCAAGATCAGAGATTAATGAAATCAAGAGAGAAGCACATAGAATATTCTACCAAGAGCAGAGATTAATGAAATCAAGAGAGAGGCACATAGAATATTCTTTCAAGTCAAATCAACGCACAATAACACAAGAAAGCACCTACCTTAGCTGGGACCTAGAAGACTACAGTTGCAACGCGAGCTCTCCAATTCTCAAATCTCAATTCAAGTATATATATTCAACTCTTAATAGACTCATCACACTACTCTCCAAGTGGGTCACGGTCTCACATACTCGTTACTCGTATATACCTGAATCTTGCCTGCATGTCCCCCAAATCCCGATTAATGTTAGTTTAAGCTAGTAACTAATCATGGCAAGCTGCCAATGTCGCTACGATTTTGTGCTCTATCTTCCATGTGACCTAACCGTCCACGATTTGGATCGGGCGCCAACCGCCCTCCTAGATCCGGCCGTCGAGCCGCGTCGGCCGGACGGGGCGGCGGTGGGCGGCGGCCACGAGCTCGACATGGCCTGCACGATCGTCTGACCGCACGCGGTCTCATGGTGCCACTATGCGCGGGCCAGTGGTTAACCTCACTAGTTGGTTTATCCTAATTAGCATGCCTCGAGCGCTGTGCTAATAGCTGTGTTAATTAAATAAACACCGGTCATGCCCGAGATGATTGGAGACTAGTTGGTAAGTGGATGTTTAATTTAGGAATTGACTAATTGCGGCGATTCAACTTGTTTGTACTCCCTCCGTCCTGAAAAGTAAGGGACGGAAGAAATTTTAGGACAGATTATGGTTTCTGCTAAAAGACTCTAATGCCCCTATTTAATACTATGTCTCTATTAATTGGCAACATGCATACATTAATTAATCACGATTATACGGAATGACCTGCCGCGTTTTTGTTTTGGAATATGTGTGGTCGCATGTATCTGCGTGCATCTGCATGTATGGGCACAATTTGAGAACACAATTTAAAGGGGGAGAACTCTCAATCCCTAATATTAGAGGACACAATTTGAACGCTTCTCTCCTTTACTTTCAAGGACGGAGGGAGTAGTAACTTGTTACTCCCTTCGTTCTTGACATTGTAGAATACTTACCAACTCTGACCACTAATCTGTTTAAAACTATCTAAATTGGCTAAGTGAAAACTACGTCATTAAATTGTCATTAAAAAATATTTTTATAATACTATATTTTTATTAATATATAATAAGATAAGGTTATAAAAAATAATAGTCAATGTCATATCTCGAAGACCGTGAAAAATTGAGGTAGTATTTGATTGTGATGATTGGTCTTCACATTAATATTCAACTTGTGAGCATTTGGTTCGGGTTAAAAGATGAGTTAAAAAATATTTTCATAGTACTGTAATTTTATTAATATATAATAATAAAAGGTTATAAAAAATAATAGACAAAGTCATATCTTGAATACCGTGAAAAATTGAGGTAGTATTTGATTGGTCTTCACATTAATATTCAACTTGCGTGCATTTTGTTTGAGGTTAAAAGATGGGTTAGGATTTTAACCCACCAAACACATCTGGTAGAGTTAGGGGAAAGAGATCCAATGCAGTTGTTATAACAACTGCAACTTTGGTAATTGCATGTCGATCGTTGGATCAAAAAGCGATGGATAAGATCTTTCGGGAATACTGCTAAAAAATATTGTGCCGATTTTGGTACTATAGCAAACACTATTATGAAACATTGTTGAGAAATCCAGACCATTCGTTCCGTTGATCGGATGGTCCTGACCTACGAAAACTGCTTAACTTGCGATCCCTGTAGAAACTACACAGGAACCTTATCTAGGTTAGGGAGGGTTAACTTATCTGTGTCAAAGCCTTTAACCTGAAACTTAGGATGAAATGTGTGACTAGGGATGAAAACAGAAATGGAATTTCCGAACGTTTCGGAGAAAAACGGAATGGAAGCCTTTTTTCGGAAATGGAGACGGAAAATATCGGTATGGAAATAGAAACGGAAATTTTTTGTCGAAAACGGAAACAGGAGAGCCATTTTCCCACTAAAACGGGAACGAAAACGGAAATTTCGTATAAATGAAACTGGAAATTCCGTCGGAAACTTGGCCCAAAAAGGAGAATGGAAAATTTATATTTATTTTCGAATTAAAATAATTTTAGAAATACAAATGGTTTTATAGAAAATATATCAAATAGAGTTTAAAAATTCTAAAAAAATTATCAAAAATACTTTGAAACATTTTGAACCTAGAAAAATTATTTTGAGCATAATTTTGGTTTCATTTTTCACAAATAAATTAATTTTATAAATCTAAAAATATCAAAACGGCATTTATAAACTCCAGAAAATCCAGGACAAATATCAGAAAATTATAAATGAACAATGAACAATAATATGCAAATTTTGGGTGTTACACCTTTATAGTTGGAGGAGCAAGAGGATATCGATGATAATAATATGGAGGAGGACATGACAGTCTGAGTTAGGGGACAAATAGCGAGCCTTCAAGTGACAACTTGAGAAAAAAAACTTCTTAATGATATCGGTGAACTTATTATTTTTGTGTCCGCCTTAGAGGTGGAATGAGTTACATTGTTTTTGCGGTATTGTATATTGTGATCATGTACTATGTTCTTGTAGATTTTTTTCACTTTCATTTCCATATCTGTCCCGTTCTGTTTTGCATCCGTTTTCGTCACTATCCATTTCCGTACCCATTTCCGGGGTTTCAAATTTCGTTTCCGTTATCGGTAAAAGATATGGAAACAAAAACAAAATGACCATTTATTGACTGTTTTCATCCCTATGTGTGACCACCACGACCAATCCTCACATGTCTTGTTTTCTACTACTAACCCAGCTAACACACCTAAAATATCCAGACAACTAGCAAGTTTAGTTGTCAAACACAAAAATTAGATTAAGCTAACCAACCGGGTTAAGGTTATCTAACCTATTTGAACTCTGAACTAAACACAGCCTTAAGATGTAGAAGATGCAGGGCAACAAATCCTGAGGGAAATGATTGCAGGCCTCCTTCAGACATGTAGTAATTGAATGATTGACTATATATGTGCATCTTCAAGAATAATATAAGGATATAGCATCGATGATTTCGGCTAGGTTGGTCACTCTAGTTGAAGTTCCACCATCAAACTTTTGAGGCTCTGTTTGGTACGTAGCATGTAGGAATTCTTCAAGAAATTTGTAGGAATTTGATAGGTGATAGTTCGAATTATCGGAAAAACTCACCCAGTTCCAAACTGGTCCGATTACTAGCTAGTGACCTACCGTACTACTCCATATAACACTAGTAGAAAAATAACCGCCTTTTATGTTAATCAATGTACCCATGGAGATCATTGAAACCTGGTGGACGAAGTGTTGGGATATGAGATAGGTTACACTTAGAGGTGGGCGTCGTGCCGGGTCGGGCTGGCTCGGTACGGGCTCATCATGCTTCGGGTCTAAACCGTGCTAGGCCGCAACGGTCCGTCGTGCTCGCCGTGCTAGCCCGAATCGGCTCACCTTCGGTGAGCTCAGGTACGATCTATTTGCGCTTCATGCCTGCTTTGTTCCGTGCTGGCCCAAACTCGGTCCATTTACACTATTACGACGAGAGGAAATGACCTGAAGTTGCTTGCAGTAGCGTGCGTAAGCGGTGCTGCGACATCCAGCGATACAGATCGATCTTTGTAGTTTATGTCGTACATCATACATGCATGCATGCTTGTTACTGGATGTTGAGTGAAAAGAGGAGTGCATGTGTGATTTGTTTAATTACATTGCTTTCTTCCTTGAGTTGACATGCATGCAATGATGCAGAGGCATGCAAAGCCATCTAGGAACACAAGAGAGAGAGCAGTGCAAGCATGTAGTGTGTGACGCCAACTTTTTGCTTACATGTGCACGCAATGCAAGGATCAAAAGAAAGCATGCGAAAGAAATATCCTATGTGGATATCAGTATTGCTAGCAATGGATACAAATATTGGTGGAAAAACAAGTATTTGTAAATAGCATACACTACCTCACATCCGTCCATAATTTCGACGGTTCTGTCCATATGTTGTCAGCACCACACCCGTCGACTGTCGGATATGGATACCCGTGCTGGCTGCATCGATATGTCGGGCTGCGTGTTTGGTGTGGATACCAACGCCCATCCCGGATACACCGCTGTAGCGGCATCCGAGCTCGGTGCTTTCGGAATGTACGAGGCATCCTCGATGTCGTGCGTGCCGTACAAATGACGGTCATCTTTGCCGTAGTCTCCCATGCTGGGGGAGAGTTGACATGGATCAATCTCTTGATCGTGACGAGGGGGACTTGGAGAGCGAGGGTATGCTCTCCTGCTCTTGCTCTTGCGAAACATTTTATTTCGTGGTGGAAGAGCAAAAAAGAAAGTAATTAGAGATAGATGTGCAGAATGTGATGAGAAAATATGAGCAAAAAGAGAGCAAGAGGGAGATGTCTTCGGACTGAACAAATAATAGTCCTCGGGCTAATTTTATGGTGTAAAGATCGAAATATCTGTTGCAAATTGAAATCAGGCGCGCCTGCACGGGATGAAAATTGAAGAGCGGCAACTTTATGTCTTTCAATGCATCACATCCATTTTAATCACGTCATTATGTCCAAGTGAATTGACGTGCATCAGACACTGTTTGGAGAGTGGAGAAAATGAATTGATGCACTGTCCCATTTCAATCACGGTCTCTCTTGCGTTCAAAACTTCAAATACATCAGGAGAGTGATTGCCTTGCCTCTTTTTCTAGTGATTCCCTCGAGCCTTACGGTCTCTCTTGTATTCAAATACATCAGACGCGTGATTCTCTTGCCTTATTTTTCCCGTGCTTCCCTCAAGCAGTCGAGCCTCGACACTATTTTCTCGCACTCTCTTTTTTTCCTCTCTCTCTTTTTCCCGTCGAATCCACCCCTACCTCTCTTTGTTTCCCTCTCTCTCTCACTTTTCCCTCCGGACCCGCCCCTCCCTCTCTCTCCCTAGTCCCTACCTTTTCCCCAGGCCCCTCGGTTCCTCCACTCGAGCGCCCCCTCAGGCCCCGCGCAGTGTGCCCCCTTACGGCCTCGCCCGGAGTCCCTGCTCCCCTCCCTCCCCGCAAGCCGCCGGCCTCACCTCCCTCCCCGCTCCCCTCCCCTGCGGCCCCCAAGGTTCCAACACCGGCCGCTCCCCTCCCCGCGACCCCTCTCCTCCTAGCCTCCCTGCTACCTCTCCCCTCCCCGCGAGGTAGCGACCCTCCTCCTCCCCACGAGCCTCCTCCTACCTCCCGGGCGGCCACGGCTCCCGAGCCGGTGGTGCACGAGGCGGCGGGCGAGAAAGGGCGAGGCAGCCTAGCGCGGCGACTCGGGGGCCCGTTGTGATGCCCCGGTGTGCGTGGGTTGGCCACAGCAAGCGGGCCATGGCCAAGGCTAGCACGGTGGGCAGACGTGTGGCCGTGCGACTAAAGCGAGCATGGTCGTGGCCATAGCGGCGAGCGCGCGGCCAAGGCGGGTAGGTGGGCGGCCAAGGCAGCAAACGGGTGCTCGGTCAAGGCGACGGGTAGCGGGCCACGATGACCACGGAGGAGGCGACAGGTGGCTAGCCACGACGCAGGCATGCACGCACAGTGGCCATGGCATACGTGGCGGGCACGGAGGTAGTGCGGCCGCATGCCTTGCCCCCTGCAGTGTGCCTGGACACATGCCTTGCTCCCAGCCGCGTGGCGCCATGCCATCCGATGTGCTGTGTGGGCCATGTCTGCCCGAGCATGGTCCGTCTTGTCGTGCTGTGCAGGGCTTCCCATCGTGCCTAGTTGGTAGGCCCGGCATGGCCCGTTCGCTACAGTTTCGTGCTGGGCCCTGGGCGGGGCTAGGCCGGGCGTGCCTCGTGCTGGCCCGAAATAGCCTGGCCCAGTGCCTACCTCTAGTTACACTTGCACAAATTAAAATTTTGTTGCACGTAAAACAAGAAGTCATATGAGGATCACTGACTGTTTATGAAGAGAACCGTCTGTGACAGCTCCTAGCAATATATAATACAGAGCCTTGAGCCACTTATTGTTTTTAGTGTTTCGGGATCTATCTTGAAGTGGCTGTGGCTATGAGGCGATGTGGTGAATGAGAACAACTAATTTCGAAGGGTGATTGTAGATCCATTTGATTTTGGTGATCTAAGTTTAGCAATTGGTTCTAATTGCATTATATTCAAGATCTAGCTTGGTAAAGAGAAAATTTAAAGATTGTTTATATCTAGCTTGTAGATCCATGTGTTCTTGGTGATCTAAGGTTAGCAATTGGTTCTAATTGCATTATATTCAAGATCTAGCTAGTTTGGTAAAGGGAGAATTTGAAAATTGTTTAGATCTAGCTTGTAGATCCATTTGTTCTTTGTGATCTAAGGCTAGTCATTCATTCTAATTGCATTATATTTAAGATCTAGCTAGTTTGGTGAATAGAGAATTTGAAGGTGTTTAGATCTAGCATGTAGATCCATTTGTTCTTTATGATCTAAGGTAGTAATTGGTTATATAATTGCATTATATTCAAGAGGTAGCTAGTAGTGCATAATTTAAGAATGTGTGCATGTACACACCTAATGTACTTCAATATTTAACACTAATTGTTACATGCGTAGCGTAGATGGACCGAAGCTAGATCTACATTGAGAATCATGTGAGTGCCGAGTACATTAATAGCGTCTCCACTTTTAGAAGAGCTGCAGAGGATGATATATTTAATAAGGGGGTGCAATTTATGTCTTGTTCGTGCATTGACTGTGAGAATCTAAGGATATTTCGAAACTCAGCACAGATCAAAGCACACTTGATTATGAGGGATTTCAAAAGAGGGTATATATGTTGGACCAGTCACAGTGAGAAGACTATACAAGAAGTCGGCAGTATGAACATCACCGACGAAGTTAACAATATACCGGATGATATTGATTGTGCTTCTGATGAGGATAGGTTACATGATGTTAATCTGGATCAGATACTATGAGATGTAGAAGTGAACCGTGATGGCAAAGAGTATGGTAAATTCCGGGGCTTGATGGACGACTTTGAGAAACCTTTGTTCTCAGGCTGCAAGTCGAAATACACAAGGTTGTCATCTATGCTTGAACTGCTGAAACTGAAGGCAAGCAACGGGTGGTCCTACAAGACTTTCACGACACTATTAGGTCTATTAGGGACATGCTTCTGGAGGAAAACGAGTTGCCAACAACCAACTACAAAGCCAAGAAGGTTCTTTGTCCCCTGGGAATGAAAGTAGAAAGAATATATGCATGTCCGAACGATTGGATCTTCTTACGTAAAGAGTACGCAAACTTGCATGTATGTACAGTGTGCAACGCATCCCAGTACAAGTGTAAGAATCAATCAGATGACGGAGAGGGCATCGAGGTGAAGAAAGGACCTCCTGCTAAGGTGGCATGGTATCTGCCTGTAATTCCCATTTTGAAGCATTTATTTGTGAACCCAAAGGAGGCAAAACTGCTATGTTGGCACTCGGAGGAGCGTAAGAGCGATGGAATGCTAAGGCACCTGTTGATTCCACCAGTGGATAAACATCGATAGGAGGTTTCAAGAATTCAGTGTGGATCCGAGAAATATAAGGTTTGGATTGAGTACAGATGGAATGAATCCTTTTGGTAACATAAGCAGCCGACATAGCATTTGGCCTATGAATCTCTGTATCTACAACCTTCCTCCTTGGTTATCTATGAAGTGAAAGTATATTTTGTTGTTTGTACTTATCCAAGCCCGAAAACAACTTGAGAATGATATTGATGTGTACCTAGCACCATTGGTGGAAGATCTAAAAACATTATTGGTTCCCGGGGTATAGGTATGGGATGCGTACAAATGAGAGAAATTCACTTTGCACTGCCTATTGTTTTGCACTGTAAATGATTACCCTGCCCTTGCTAACCTATAAGGCCAGAGTACAAAAGGAGCCAAAGCCTGCACTCACTACTTAGATGATACCGAGAGTGTGTGGCCGAATCACTCGTGCAAAATTGTGTACATGTGTCACTGTTGGTTTCTTCAGAGGAATCACCCATACTACAAGATGAAAAAACAATTCGACGGAAGGAATGAAGACGGTTCAGCTCCAAGGCCTTTAAGCGAAAGAGATGTTCATGATATGGTTAAGGATTTGGATGTTGCGCATGGAAAGGGATGTAAATCAAAGACCTGTGAGAAGAGCATGTGGAAGAAGAGATCAATATTTTGGGACCTACCTTACTAGGAGCAGCTAGAAGTTCGCCATTGCATTGACGTCATGCACGTAGAGAAGAATATTATGATAGGTTGATTGGTCTCTTGCTGAACATTAAGGGCAAACCAAAGGATGGTATTAACACACGGCTTGACTTGGTCGATATGGACATAAGACCTGAGTTAGCACCGAAAGAGACCAATAAAGGCCGAACATACTGCGAACCTGCTTGTTACACTTTATTCAAGGTCGAGAGAACTGAACTATGCCCATGCTTGCAAGGTGTGAAAGTTTTATCCGGTTATTCCTCCAACATGAAGAGACTTGTTTTGATGCAAGATTTGAGATTAACTAGCATGAAGTCTCATGATTGTCATGTGCTAATGACACAGATGCTCCTTATCGCAATTAGAAGTATTTTGTTGATCAAGGTCTGAGAGACAATCACGAGGCTATATTATTTCTTTAACACAATTGCTCAGAAGGTCATCGATCCCGAAGGACTAGATGTTATACAGGCTGAGCTGGTGATGACACTATGTAATCTTGAGATGTATTTTCCTCTGTCGTTTTTTGATATCATGGTCCATCTTATTTTTCACCTTGTGAAAGAGATAAAGATATGCGGGCTCGTATTCCTACGAAGTATGTACCCATTCGAGAGGTCCATAGGAATTCTCAAGTCCTATGTACTGAATCAATCTCGGTCGAATGGTAGCATTGTTGAAGGTTATGCAACCAAAGAGTTCATTGAGTTCTACGTCAATTACCTGGCTCAGGTCGAACTGATAGGTATGCTTCAATCTCGCCATGTCAGGAGGCTCCAGGGTATCGAGACCATCGGAAGGAAAGCAATCACGCCTGATTTGGTTGCGTGTGCTTAAGCGCATTTCACGGTTTTTCAACACATGGCTATAGTGTCTCCATATATTGACGAGCCTCCATATATCGACGAGCACAAGCACTGGCTACGGCAAAAGAATCCAGCTTGGCAGGAGTCTTGGATCGAAAAGACAGCATAACCTTCAGTGCAACAAATGGTTGAAGGAGCGACTCATCATTGGGAGCTCGTCAAGTGATATGCTGACATGGTTGGCAAAAAGCTAACTTTTACAATTGTGATATGGAAAGAATACAACTTAAATGGATACACATTTTACACAAGAGATCAGGATATAAAGAGCACAAACTAGAGTAGCGGTGTCCACATAGATGCGTTCAATACCACTGGGTCGACGAGCTCCTACTATAGGTTCATAGAGGAGATTTGGGAGCTCGATTATGTTCTTTTCATGATCCCCCTATTTCGGTGCCGTTGGGTCCACCTCCAGCTTGTGAAGGTTGACATGTACGGTCACTACTATAGACCACGAAAATGTCGAATACACGGACGAACCATTTGTACTCGCTAATCAAGTTGTTCAAGTTCTATGTAAACGACCCGTCCAACAAGAAGCGCCACGTTGTTCTTTAGAGAAAAAGGAGGGTTGTCGGAATTGTGAATGTAGTAGATGAGGATGAGTACAATCAATTTGATGAGTTGCCTACTATCGAAAACGGCATAACAATCGAGGAAGAACAACCTGAGTAAGCTAGCTATACACGCATCGATCATCATGAAGGGCTAATTTTTATATAAAAGAATAAGCAAATGGAGTTATGATGAAGCATGAAATTAGTACGCATGGAACTAAAATTTGAAGTTCATTGCCAAATTCTAAGTGTAAATTCATTGCCAAATTTTGAGTGTAAATTTTTCGCATAGCTCATTTTTACATGGTATGCAGCTGAAGTTCATTATCAAATTCTGAGTGTAAATTGTTCTACATGGAACTACAATTTGATGCCTGAAATTAGTCCTATATACTTACACCTAAAATAAGTATTAGCATATTTGACAGATTAGGTAAGGTAACACATGTATATATCTTATCCCCAATGTAAAGTCTCCCTCCATGAAGAAGAGCATGAGGAATGTCAAATTAATGGTCCTTATAGAACCGTCTGTGATATGTACATATTACAGACGGTTCTATTAAAGAACTGTATATAATAATTATCATAACAGATGATTATTTAATAGAACCGTCCGTGATCAACTCCCTATAAAACCGATGAAACCGATCGGGTCAAACCCATCTCAGAATACCCAACGCAGAACTCCTCCTAACCCTAGCCCGCGACATCGCCCAACGACAGCCTCCTCGGTGGCCCTCCCTCTCGGCGGTCGTGACATCCCCCTGACGACATCCCCCTCGGCGGCCATGACATCCCCCAGTGACATTCCCCTCGACGGCCTCCCTCTCGCAAGCCCTCCCCCTCACCGGCCTCCCCCTCGCCGGTTTGTGCCTATTAGTTAATTTCACATAGGAGTTGATATGAGGAATTTGATATATGGGCCAGTATCTAGCATTTGAGAATTGAGGGTGTACAGAGACAATTTGTGACAACATATATTCGTTGTTGGTTTAGCAATGTAGTATGTGAAGTGTGTAGATGAATGGTGGATGAATGTGCAAAATTTTGGCTTATGGGGTAGATGAATGTGCTTATAATTACATCAGTTCATCAGATAAAATGTGCTTATTGGGAAATGGGTGAAACACAATGCCCATAATTATATAGAAGGCCTAACTGCATATATGTATGGATTGAGTATTTAAATGAGATAACCAAATTAGTAGAATAATTAAAACATGTGTCTTATGATCATTCTAGCAAACTTTGTCGTTCCATTATAAACATAGTGTCTAAACTATGAGTTTGGTATTTTGGTCTCATGGTCCTAAGGTCTGGATAACATATTGTATACTTTGCACCATTTTTATTAAGCATGAATTAAATAATCAACATTATATTTAATAAATCACAAGACTTTGCACATGATTGCAACAATCAATTAAATTGAATCATCCACTTATCTAATTGCAGCATGATACATAGAATAGTTGCTCTTAATTTGTTCTTTAAATCATTCTCATTGTTTGTTACCTTTTGAATGCTCAATGATGTAATTAGGGTCTCTAGAAGTTGAATTAGACAATTTCAGTAGTAATCTTGGCCTTGAACTAGATGGTATTAATTTGATGCTTCATTGGATATGAGATTGATGTTCATATGATTATCACTGTATATCATTCACTACTACAGAATGGTACAACACTATCGCTTCATCTGGGTCGGTTCTTAAGTTTTTAGGAAACATCGATTATGATAGATGACTTAGGAGAGGGTGTTAATAATAATCACAATCGGTTCTGAGGTTAGAACCGATTGTGATGTAGAACTGGACATATCACAGTCAATTCTAACATTAGAACCGATTCTGATATACACATGCACATCACAATCGGTTCTTACATGAGAACAGATTGTGATGTGCCTCGCTACGTTATTTATACCCTCGGGCTGAACTCTCCTCTATTGTTGCCAAAGGCTAAAAAACCGCTGCCACCCGAAAAAACACCTCATATTTTGGTTGAAAGCAATACTTGGGTGAGAAATTTTGTAATCCTCGAGGTTGGGTGTTAAGAGGGTAAAGTTGAAGCCCTAGCTTGAGGAGATTTCCCATCAATTTGCCCTCATTTGTGGTTTTCTTCAAAATATGAGCATTCTTTCAAACCCCTTCAATTTTGCACTAAGTAATTTCAATTTATCGCAAAGAGAGATTAGGTTGCGCTGGAATTGTTTATATCCTATCAGATTTTATTCCTTTTACTTGACAAGCACATATCCATTTAATTATCTTTGTAGTACTCTCGTGTTAATTCGAAATTATTGTTGCTGTAATATGATGAATGTTAGAGTTTAGGTTGCGTAATCTACATCTCCCGTTCGAGGGTGCTTGTTTATAAATATGCCATCATATTTATAAGCAAGCACTATCGAATTGTCCACGTTTTTAGGATAGTTCGAGAAAATGTGGTTCAGGCAAGTTCCTAAGTTGTTTTACAACTCCAGAGAAAGTTTCGGTAGCATCTCCCTGGTGTTCTCCGGATACACACCACTCTTGACTTGTTGTCGAGACGTGTATTTAGAGAACAATGGGGAGATGTTACTGAAATTTTCTCTGGAGTTGTACAACAGCTTAGGAACTTGTTTGAACCACATTTCCTCGAATGGGATTAGGACTTAACCTAATTAGAGATTAGGAGTCATCGTTGGTATGTACTTTGTTGGTGAACAGATATACGTTTCTTTAAGATTATTCAATTCGTCAACTTTGTTAATGCGTGCACCCTTATTTTGTTTCATTGAAGTCATAAGATTTACAAGCTACTGCATTAATTAATTAATTCGATATTATTGTTGATGTTTTAAGTGTATGTCTCCTTACTAGGGAATTGGAAGTTCTTAACTAGGGAAGAAGATTTCAGGAGTAAAATTTTATCGGCTAGGGATCACTTTAGAATAATCATCACAAAGTCATCTATAGAGTTTCACAAACAAGTCACATACTTGCTGATAAATAATAATGATAATATTCAAGGAACAAAATAATTAATTAGAAACATGAGAAAATGTAATCATCTTTATGATTGCGTCTAAGACATATCTTCAACAATATCCTAGTAGAGGCCAACAGAAAATCTCTGAAGATGAACCGAAGAAAAAGAGGTGGTGCCCACTCTACAAGAAGATGGACATGATCTTCGCAACTACCATGTATTCCAGCGCAAGCTTGAATATTATTACTTAGGCAAGGGTCTTTTCCCACTATCCCTGTAGCAAGAGAATCAATCGGCAAGAAAAGCAATGACAAAGACGAAGATATTTCGTTCCAAGACCCCAAACACACCATCAATGCGATCTTTAGAGGTTCGGCAGTTTATGAATCCAGAAGACACCTCAAAGAAGTAGAACGTGATGTCAATTTGCTGGACTGCCCGAGGGGCCAATTTGAAATATTTTCTTAATATATACATTTATTTGGTACATTGAACATAGGGTTTGAAATATCAACAAAAATCGCTCGAAAATTGTGATTTTCGACCGTATCGGGCCGACTCCATAAACGAAACCGGTTGATAAAACGGTCCAATTCAACTTCAAATTCAAAAATTCAGGAAATTTGGGAAAAATTATCAAAAAGTTTCCTAAAATTAGTATTAATACCTTTTGACATCTGGCATGAAAATTTGTTGAAAAACTGAATTTGTGAGACATTTTTGAGCAAAACCGAATATTGATAATAGAAAAGGGAAAAAAAGAAAAACTTTCATGTATATGGATATGTATACATTCTAATTGTACATTTCAAATGCAATAATCTAACTTTTGGTTCATGGTATTGATCTGTGATGTATTTACGGAATTAGAATTTTGTCTTTGTTTTGAAGAAATGAACAGGGGTAAAATAGCTGAGCTATTTTTAATATAAATGTGGTACCAGATGTGATGAAAAATTGGTTGTTATTAATACTATAAAGTGGTCGTTAATAATCAACAATATCAAGCATAGCATTGATCAAAAGTGGTTATTAATACTAGAAAAGTGGTTGTTGTTTCTTCATAATCAATGATAGCAAACTATCCCGTTGTTAGAAAAAATTCTATGTGTTGTTAGTACTATTAACTGTGGAGCTTTTAACGATGGCTGACGACTATAATTTTGTGGTTGTTAGTGACTTTTAATGATTATATCTCGCGTCGTTAATAATTGATTTCCTAGTAGTGCTAATCATTTATCAAATATCCTTGATTGTCCTACAAATGCCCCCAACCTTTTATCATGTCATCACAAAACAGTGCTTTAGTATAAGAGGTCATTGTTTTGAGTTCTCACATTACTTTTCCTTGATTATCCAGCCCTTTCCGCAATTTCTTTCCAATTTTCCTTGAATTTTTCTAATTTTCGCTGAGTGTGCCGATTTTCGATGTAAATCGGTCAAAATAGGTAAAACTAGTTGGTTTTCGATTTATTTTGCCGTTGTTTGATTGCCGAGTTCAAAAAGTTTGACTTTGCAATTCATTCTGCCTCTACCAATTATAAACGAAAATCGATACTGACAGAGGAGGGGGTGATTTTCGAGCTCGGTTCGGTAATTTAAACACTAATTGTACCTCAACCAGCTAATATCTTATACATGTCACAACTGGTCGAGAGAATATATTTTCGGCATATCCAAATGCATGACAAGGATTGCGGGGAACCTTTTTCTATCTAAAAAACCACATGCAACGTTTTTGAACACGGGCCTAACTGCCTTATTTCTATCTATGACAATAACTACCCTCAAAGATTTGGCACAACTGACTGCAAAGTTCTCTCTTTGATAATAACCGCCACTCCCAACTGGTGTCGCTAGCACACACGTTTCCTCCTGGCTTTGTGGGACATCGTCTCCAACATCTCCAACTACCACCTCTTCGTCAACCATATAAGCGTCAACCGGGTAGTGGATAGGGACATTGAGAAACACTGGTTATAATTCACAACTTGTTCTTGATAGATCGTGAGCACCATAAAATAAGATAATCAATAAATCCATCTATTAGTGATCCCAATTCTCCTTTTTCCTAGTTTATTTTCGTAAAGTCAACTTTCAAGATATCGGCATTTGTTGTTCCAACTTGTTAAGTGTGTGAACCTGTAAGTTCATGTACACCTAGTTGTAACCTAGAAACACCTTTCCAGTCACTGGTCAGTAGCAATCAAACCAGACGAACCTTATGTAATATAATTTGTGACCAGGTTCTAGTCATTCGCGACCAGTTTGTAGTCATTCACGACCAGTTTGTAACCCTTACAACTAGTTCATACCTGGTTACGACAAGTTCAGAAACTAGCTTGTGATATGTCTGACCAGCTCACGACCAACCAGTATCCCTATACGACCAGTTCATATATGATTGGACTAAATGACCAGTATGTGTATTCTCCTTTTACGGTACTGTTGGCATGAAAAATATGATGATGGATTGATCGGCTTAAACACACGTGAACGCTGGGTTCAAGAGGTTCGAGGGGTGCTAGCCGATTTGATCTTGCAATCGGCAAGGTAAATTGAAATAATGCTCAAAGCCGATATTATGTAACAATCGGCAGGAAATCCAATTAACTTTTCAAAGTCGATTAGACTGCAAGTAACGATAAATCTAAATGGCTTGTTACGGCTAATTACATGATTTGATAAAGGTGAATTTCCCAAAAAAGGCGATGCACAACAAGATCAGAGAAAACCAAACATAGGTAACTGGTAATCGAAGATGACCAATAATCTGTGATGTGCAACTTTATTGATCAAGAACGAATTACAATATCTAAATTATAAGAACTACTTCTAGTCGATAGGAAAGTAAATAAAAAGTAGATGCAAGTTGTTTGATTAGTTGTTATTTTTCTGCTCACCCTTGATCCCCTTTTATAGCGTGCAGGCCGATCGTATCTTTCTATGATGCGTTGCTAATCACGATCCGTACCGGCCTCCACCTTCTGCAGGTAAGACTCCATATTTGGACTGACATTGGCTAGATATCCAAATTTAACTTATTCATCAAAATCAGTCATGTACCCCATAACTTTAATTTCTATATTATAATTATCCAACTTTGAACTCTACTTTCCAAATCGACTATACTGGCCAAATCTTGGTGCTAACATATGCCCTCTATTTTTTAGAGATAACATGTTATTTCCAAAAATCACCATGATCCGCTTAATCATATTATCTTCATCACTACCCTTGGTAACTTCTCCATTAATCACGCTATAATTCTTTAAAACACACTATTTTTCACAATAACTGTAGCCGCTGCTTCAAAAAAATTCCCGCCCTTTACTATTCCTTTTACCTCCTATAAATATGGAGCTCATCCTCCTGTCATTTTCACGTGCACAACCTCTCAATTCTCCTGTCATCGGCTTCACCCTCAATTTCGGGCTTCTGCTTCCTGTGCCCTCATCCCTTCCGTCTTCCATCACTTGGCATCATCCAATCAGTTTAGAGAACCATGGATCCTCAACAGATAGTCAGGTACTCATCCCCATTCTCGACAGTAATGACTAATTTTACCTAGGTTTCGTAGGAAACCTTGATCCATCAGTCATTATAGATCAAGAAATTCCCTGTCTTCCTCTGTCGGCTCCTCAGTATAATATAGAAGGATGGAGCAAAAGCTTTAGGGCTTGGCCAATAGCGCTGAAATGTCGGAGAGATCGGTATAACCGGATAGCAACCCAAAAAATGCCAATGTGGGAAAGGATGGGGATAGCCAAGTGCCTCCCATTGTCTTTAGCTGATCCAGAAGCCAACAAGACCTTAATGGCCACGGCCTATTATTTCTGGTTGAACACCTTTAATGCTTTCATGTTCAGAACTATAGCCCTATTGGACCAACACTGTTAGATGTGGTACAGCTTTGTTGTCTCTGACCCGACAGAGATCATATATCGGCTTTCAGTGCCAAACCTCAAAACAAGTTGATCCAATCCAAGTGAGAGGGCTGGAACAAGTACATCCACAATAACAAAGGAGTCGACCCAGTGTCTGATAAGGAGCACATTGCTTTCCTAAATATGTGGCTTGACTGATTCTTGTTCTGCGGAGCATCACTTGGGCGACACAAGTATACCAAGTCTTAGTGGAGCAGCTGGTTGAGGGTCGTCGGCTAGCTATGGGAAAACTCTTCTTAAGGGTAGTGCACCAAATGATGCATGTGATTCACAGTCGGCTTTTTACTAGACTAGGCCAGTACTCAATCGGCAATGTTGGTGGTCCATTATGGTTCATACATGTCTGGCTTTATTATGTATTTAGCCAATCTTTTAATATTGATTTAGATGAAATCACTCCTTACCCTCGAGAATAAATTCCAGAAAATCAAGAGCCTAAATTCAAAAATAGACGATCATTTGGCAAAATATTAATCCTTTGCTCCTGCACTCAACCCAGACTCACCTCTATTGGAGCAAGAAAATTTCTAGCTTTCTTCTTCCATCTTGACCATACGAACTTTAGCCAAAATGACTTTTTTAGTTATTCAGCAGCCGACAGCTTTCCTTGCCCGTCATTTCTCCACTTGGCAGTCAACAGTGATGATATGCTCAAAGAAACCCTTAACTTGTATAGAATTTCTATTTCTCCAAGCGTATTGTATGTCGGCTTACATACAAAAAATTGGACTTATCAACCATCCTATGAGTTATACCATCCATCAGTGTATGCTAGGCAGCTTGGATTTGGCCAGGTTCCTTCCAATTTTTAGCTTTTTTATTAGCTTAGGCCATGGGATCAGCATCGCCGTATATCTGGAGCCAATAATGCCCTGCATATGGCCGATGACCTTCAACTTCATAATCTGTCGCACTTTGTCTTGCAATCCCAGAGGGCAGGTAATTTTACTACGTAGTGGTCAGCCATTTGCTCAGTGCTATATCCCGTGGAGCGTACCATATCGGCTGTGGTTGCCAAATTCTTTCCAGATCTCCCCGCAGAGTTGATGATTATTAACTCTACCAGTAGTGGCTCGAGTTCTAGTAGTGATGCTAGTTCGTCGGCTATACTAACATTAGTCTTGTTAATATAACTAGCGAGGTATCGGCTTAAGTAGATTTTCTCTCTGTACAAGTCCAAATATCCTTGAACTTTTTAATAATCGGCTTTTCCTTTTATTTGCAGATCAAGGCAGCAGGGAAGAAACCTGTGGATTCCCCAGGCGTCGGCCTACCTAGCAAACGGCTACGCCCCATAGTTCCTCTCATGGGCTATTCTTTAGGAACTTTGGGCGTTCAATCTCCCTCAATTACTGACTATGAAAAACAACAACTAAGTAAGTACACTTTCATCGGCTAAAATTTAAATTCTCCGTAGCTTTGTATAAACAAACACTTATAACCAATTTCTTAATTGAAAAGGAACGTGACCGGCCCAAGAAGAAGGCTGTAGTTAGCAGGGGGCAAAAACTCTAGGAACAATTGGCTGGAAGATCCAATCATGCCTCAGGCACGGGCCAGGTACAACACTCACCAAGTCGATTATTAAATCAAATCAAATGAATAAGTTAATAGATTTTCTTAACTTGTTGCAGCCTATACTTTCTACACCGGTATCTATGGCCGATATTCTTGCCAATCTTCCAACAGAAGCACATCTGCCTCATCCTCCATCGCAACCAGCGCCTCAGGCTATTACCACTCCTGCACAGTCGCCCAACAAGCCGGCCAAATCCATGACGAGTATGTTAGGGTTCGACTTGTCGGATTTGGACGAACCTGAAATAGGCACAGAGTCTTTTCCTAAGGCAATCCAAAACATCATCACTGCTTCTAAGGGTGCATCGGCTACTGTTGCGTTAGCTCCAGATGTCAAAGAAAAACTCAGGCATCTTTTCAAACTGCTTCATTCCCCGTTTGCTTCATTTCTGGAAAACTCCCACCCGATTCACGAGGCAATGAACGCAGTCAAAGCAAAGTTGCTAGAGGAGGTTACTGCAGCCTTACTTGACGTCTGTTTTTTAGACGACAAGAAAGAAGCACTAGAAGCAGCTCAATCCATGATGCAGCTTCGATCGACTCAAAGAGAAGACAAGAAACTTTTAGATAAGCTGGTAACCGATGCTAAAGCCCAAAAGGTAAAATATGATGAGGAAGTAAAGGAACTAAAGGATATCAAACTGTCCTACACCAAGCAGGAGCCAACTAAGAAATCTTCGGTGGAGGAACTATTCTAGATGAACGTTGAGCTTGCCGACGACCAAAAGCAACTGGCAGATGGAGCATTGGCTCTTAAGACCCAGAAGATTTCTACTATCTCATCAATAGTAGTTGTTAATAAGCAGTCGGCTAAGATCGTTCAGGTGCTTGGAACTGAGGAAGCCGATCAAAAGATATTGGATGATATCCAAGCTACCATCGCCAAGGCAATAGTCACTCTCAATGGTCTGGTTCAAGACATCTGACGTGCCTCGTGCAACCTTGTCGTTCTTAAACACTCAATCTATAATCAGTTGATTATCCTAGAGATGATATTTGATGTTTGTAATGGGCTGGCCCTGAAACACTATTTTGAATGTTGTGTAAGATATTTATAATCGGCCGTTTAACCAATTATTATTTATGCTTTATTTCTATCAAGTATGATGTTTGTAATCGGCTATAATCCATCTATCGTTGTAGTTCATAGAAAGAATTAACCGCAATGAGTTAATTTGGCTTTCACAACTGATAGTCACCTTTAGCCGACTAAGAGCCAATCCAAATACTTTGGTGATACCTTTTTAAGTATTTACTATTGATCACATTAGCAAATATCACCCCTTCCAACTTTTTCAAAATAAAAGAATTTCCATCCACTACTCGATGTATCCTATACGGTCCTTCCCAATTCGGAGAGCATTTGCCAAATCGATTATCTCTAGAGCCAACAAGCAATATAATTTTTCAGATGAGATCGGCTTCACAAAATGACTTAGGCATCACTTTTTTTATTGTAAGCTCTTGCAACTCTCATCTTATTCTTTTTAAGCCGATCCAATGTATGTAAACGAAATTCTGCCAAATAGTCCAAATTCTTGGTCATTAAATCCTTATAATCTTGATCCGACAATCCATTTTGGCTAGCTATTCTTATTGAGTTGATGTTAATTTCCATAGGCAACACAACTTCCTGTCCATAAACCAGCTGATAAGGTGATAACTTGGTCGCACCATGACAAGCAATCCGATAATATCACATACCAATTCTATGGTTTTTCTTCGATTTTTCTCTTGATTAACTTGATCAATGTTTTATTTGACCACTCGGTTTGACTATTAGCTTGAGCATAATAAGGTGATGAATTCAACAATTTAATGCCCAAATTTTTATCAAAACCTTGAAACTCATAAGATATAAACATAGTGCCTTGATTGATCGTATTAGTTTGAGGAATTCCAAACTGATGAACGATATGTACCATAATAAATCCAATAGCTTCAATACTTGTAACCTTCTTGAGCGGTATTGTTTCAACCCATTTAGAAAATTAATCGGTCGCGGCCAAGATATACCTATGGCCTTTAGATGACTCAGGGAATATTTGTTCGATTACATCTATTCCCCATCTTCTGAACGGTCAAGGCTTAATAATTGGGTGTAAAGCCGATGCTGGAGCTAATTGTAAATTACCAAATTTATGATAAGTTTGGCATCCTTTATAATATTTGAAGCAATCTTCCAATATTGTCAACCAAAAATACCTAGTACGCCTAAGTAGCCACTTCATCTTATGAGCCGATTGATAGGTTCCACAAATACCTTCATGTACTTAACCCATCGCTATCATAGCTTCTTCAGCTCCAAGACAGATTAACAATAAACCCTCTACCGATAATAGAGCACATTATCAAGCAAGACATATTTTAGGGCTTGTCTCTTAACTTTTCGATTGGCAGGCCTTGAAGGATTGGTTAAATAATCATTTATTTTTGCCCTCCAATCACATGCGGTAATGCACATGATCATTTTTTCTATCGGCTCACACTCTTCTAATCGGTCGATAACTTTATAACCTCATGCTTATTGAGCTAACAAGTTGGTCTTGCTATTTATCTCACGTGGAATATGGAATATTGAAAAGGAAGTAAACGAGCCGATTACATTTAGGCACAGCTCTAAATAGTTGACCAAAACTTCATCATAGCAGTTATATTCTCCTCTAATCTACTGGACCACCAATAAGGGATCACCATAAGCCTCAACACATTCAACTCTGATATTATTGAACAATTGTAGGCCTCTGAGTAGCACTTCATATTTGGCCTGATTATTAGAGCATTTGCAATTTAGCCTGAATGCGAACTCAAAGCTGTATCCTTGTGGTGAAATTATCACCACCTCAACACCATCACCATTTCGACATACCGATCTATCAAAAAACAGCTACCAAGGGACGACAAATACTAGATCGGCATTCACATTAGTTTCATATTATGTTGTCAAATTAGCAACTGCCTAACCTTTGACAGTCCTAGCCGATTCGTATATTAAGTTGAACTCGATGAGCGTGTATGCCCATTTGCCTAGTCAACCTTAAAAAATCAAAGCTGATAGCATATATTTTATAATATTGGTTTTACAAACAACTTTACAAGACGATGCTAAAATATAATACCTTAATTTTGCACAAGCAAAATATAATGACAAGCAAAGTTTTTCTACAAAAAGGATACCTGGTTTCTGCATCAATTAACCATCGACTTAGATAGAAAATAACTCGCTCTTTGCCATCAATTACCTGCACCAAAACAGGCCCTATTGTCGCCTCTACAACCAATATTTATAATTTAAATGGGACTCTTCTCCTTGGTGCACCACCTTAACACCATCACCTTCTCGACATACCGATCTGTCAAAAAAGAGCTACCAAGGAACGACAAATACTAGATCGGCATTCACATCAGTTTCATATTATGTTGTCAAATCAGCAACCGCCTAACCTTTGACGGTCCTAGCCGATTCGTATGTTAAGTTGAACTGATGAGCGTGTATGCCCATTTGCCTGGTCGACATCACAAAATCAAAGCTGATAACATATATTTTATAATATTTGTTTTACAAACAAGTTTACAAGTCGATGCTAAAATATAATACCTTAATTTTGCATAAGCAAAATATAATGACAAGCAAAGTTTTCTACAAAAAGGATACCTGGTTTCTACATCAATTAACCATCGACTTAGATAGAAAATAACTCGCTCTTTGCCATCAATTACCTGCACCAAAACAGGCCCTATTGTCGCCTCTTCAGCCAATATATATAATTTAAATGGGACTCCATTCCTTGGTGTAGCCAAAACTGGAGGCTTGGAAAAGTATTTCTTAATGCTCCCAAAAGCCTGCTGCTAATTGGCTCCCCAAACAAACTCTTAATTTTCCTTCAACTTCAGCAATAGTGTCAATGAACCAATACGACCAAACAAATTTGAAATAAAATATCGTAAATAATTAATCTTTTGTAGATCTTTTTTGCAGGTTGGTGGCTTGGTATTGGCTATAGCTTTGACCCTTTCTTGATTGACTTCAATTCCTCTTTCATAGATCATAAAGCCTAAAAACTATCTAGCCAACAGACACCAAAAGCACATTTGTATGGATTCATCTTCAAACCATGTGCCCTTGTTTTCTTGAACACTGTCTCCAAATCAGCTAGATGTTGTAAATCTTCCTTGGATTTTACAACAACATCATCAATATAAATCTAAACAATATGACCGATTAAATCGTGAAAGATTAAATTCGTGGCATGTTGTTATGTTGCACCAGCATTCAAGTCAAATGTCATTACCACTCATTCAAACAAGCCTAGAGCGCCAGGGCACCTGAAAGCTGTCTTAGGGATATCGACTTATGCCATAAATATTTGGTTATATCCGACATTACCATTAAGAAAGCTAATAATCTAATTCCCTGATGCATCATCAATAACCATATCAACTATATGCATTGGATACTTGTCTTGAGGTGTGGCTTTATTCAAATCTCTAAAATCAACACACACCCCAAGTTTACCATTTTTCATTATAACAGGAACGATATTGGAAACCAACTTAGCATATCGATAGGGCCTGATAAACTTAGCCTCCAATAATCACTCAATCTCTTCTTTTACAGTATTATACACTGCTGGATTAAATCATCTAGAAGACTATATAAACGGCAGATAACCTAATTTTATAGGCAACTGATGTTCAACAAGTTGTCGGATTAAACCAGGCATCACATGATACTCCTAAGCAAAACAATCTTTTATAATTTATCAAAAGCCTAACCAACCTTTCTTTATAATCTACTGCTAATTTCGAACTAATAAAAGTTGGTCTTTTTTATCACCATTACCTATATCGACTTCATCCAGTAAATCAGTCGATGTGAAACTCTGGCCTAATTTCTCGACTTCTTGAAAGACTTTATTGGCCTCATAGCTATCTGCTGCTTGTCGATAGCTTCGCATTTTATCTTGTAAAGCCTTTATTGCCATTTTAGACCCCATCAGTGCAAAATTTCGCCTATCCAATCAAGCATGCTTGAGCTTATGTTGATCAGAATAAGCCCTGTTTTGTTGATGCAAATGAAATCACAATCGTCCAGGGTTTTACCCGATATGCACACAGCCTCATCATGTTGCCATTTCGCGTCTGAACTGGCCATGGCTATGTGAGCCGATGTGTCGGCTTGGATCACTTCAAGTTCGTCCCCATTCCATTGAACGAGCATATGATGCATGGTTGATGGGATGCAACAGTTGGCATGAATCCAATCTCTCCCTAACAGAACACTCTAATTCCCGTTAGCATCAATCACAAAAAGGGCGGTCGGCAATGTTTTATTGCCAACTATTAGCTCTATCACCATAACCCCCTTTGCCTCAGTAGGATCACCTATGAAGCCATTTAAAACCATGTTAGTTTTAATTAGATCTTCATCGGACTTACCCAACTTTTTGAATGTAGTGTAAGGCATCAGGTTGACAGTTGCGCTTCCATCAACTAGCATCCTTGATATTTGCTTGCCATTAATATGATCTTTCAAATATAATGGCTTCAGATGTCGATGATCATCTTGGGGTTTTTCGAAAACTGCATCTTTAGCCCCCAAGCACAACTGGGCAAATGTTTCTTTTGTCGACGCAATACTTAATTTAAATTCGGCCGATAGAGTGAACACCATGTTAATGTCCAACGGAGGTGGAGAGTCATCTCAAATCACGGGCAAATCCAAATCATCGGCTGAGTCGAATTCCTCCCCAACTTGTTCTATTTTCCTCCACTTCATTTTAGCGATTTTCATCGATCGAAGCTCGTTAAATGCTTCATCCCTTTGTTTTTCCTGCTCGGCCTTCCTCATTTCTTGGGTCCTTAGCCTCTGGAGTCATCTTCTCTGAGATTAGCTAAGCCCTGGGACACACCATCTAGGCTTTAGTCCGATCAACTCACGTATTTTTCCCACCAGATCATCCTTAACCATAGAACTTGACCCTTCCTCCGCTCACATTTGCTTCTGGATCAGCCTAGAAATCCTTTCATGGATCGATCCCTTATCGATTTGTTCATCACGATCTTGCATCGGCTCAGATATTTTGTCTTTAGCCGACCATCGCCACCAGTCACCCTGGCACGGGTAATGTTCCATCGGACAAGAGTATGGTGACGGCAAAGTTGACCCCCTTTCTCAACAGAACTGCAAAAAAGGGCACCATTGGTAAGCTTTTTCAAGGTTGTTGGGCCAATACATATTATTTGGCTATCGTGCAGGATAACACGGCCTGTTATTTCTCCTTTCATATTTTTCCAATAGTTGGGAAAAAGTTGGTTTTGGCTTGTGAATCGGCTTTCGTGGTGGCGACAGTCTTATACCACTTACTGATCTGCAAGACTCTCTTTGGCTTAATGGTCCTTGAATTCTTCTCTTCATGATCAGTTTCTATTTGAAGTGAGCCAACTGTGATTTTCAATGTCGCCCTGCCACTAGAGCTTGACTGAACGTCGACATGACGTGCAACTCTTGCTCTTATGTCTCGTATCGGCTCTTTTCCCTTTCCAGAACATTGGACCATGTTGATCTAGAAGGGATCAGCATCCAACTACATTGTTGGCTCTTTTGCAAATTTTAGTCGGCCGTCTTCTATAGCTGATGGAATCTGTTGACGAAAAATAATGCAATCATTATTATTATGAGAAAAAGAATAATGCCATTTGGAATACCTTTGCTTTTTTATTTCTTTAGTCCATGGTACGATGTGTCCTTCGGGCAAATGTATTAATTTTTCTTACAATAGTAAATAAAAAATACGTTCACACTTGGATACATCAAAAGCATACTTTATTTCCGACTTATTCTTAGTCGGCTTAAGCCACGAACAGACTAAAGAACTTTTGGACCCTTTAACCCATTCGGCTATATTTATTTCAGCCTCGTCATCTTTCGATCAATTACTCAAACCGTATTCGACGAGGTTAACCTTTGCTTTATCTTTATCCTTATTATTACTATTATTGAACTTATCCCTCAAACCTCTGTTATAAGTAAAATGGCTTTCTTGAGCCGATATCCGATGTACCAAATAAATTAAATCAGCGAACTCTTGTCCGCTAAATTTTTCCTTCAACTGGGGTACTAACCCCTAGAAGGCCAAATTAGCTGATTGGTTATCAGGCAAGGTGACACTAAGACACCAATTTGTAATTTCCTTGAACCTCTTAACGTAATATGTGACTGATTCACCAAATTTCTGCTGGGCAGAACTTAAATCAGAAAACCTAAGCTTTAAACTTTCAGAGAAAAAGTACTCATAGAATCGGCTCTCCAAATTAATGTTGACCAAATTTGGGGGCAAAGTCGTGAACCATGTAAAAGCTGCCCCAGATAATGATAGCGGAAAAAGTTTATTCTTAATCCACTGGACTGGGCTGGATCACCACATTGTGCAATGAACCATCCGATATGCTCTAAGGTGGTGGTCGAATCATCTTATGAGAATTTAGCAAAATCGAGGACCTTGAAATTATTAGGGTACAGAATCCTATCAATATAATCGGGATACGACTTCTGATAGCTGGTTATCCTTCCCTTCGTCTGTATGCCGAATTGATCCCGCAGCTCTATAGCAATTTGATCGACAAATTACCGATAATGTGTTAGGGGTTTACCAATTAGGATCAAAACTGGCATCTCCCCCCCCCCCGAGCGTAGGCTCAGGTTGATAGGTTTCTTTAGCCGATGGAAGTTGATGAGGTTGTTCATAGCCTACGTTTGGTCTCCTGGCCATCGACTCTGGTAATTGAACAAAGGGCTCTGAGTAGGTCATGATCTTGTACGGGGCAAGATTCCTCTACGGAATCGGCTCAGTTTACCGTGGGTGGATAGGGGTTTCAACCGGTTGTGGAGCCAATTGCGGGAACACGTAAAATGGAGCCGATGGTGGTAGGTTGGCTGGTGCATCCAACTTAGCTGCATCGGTATATGCTTGATAATGCATAACCCCACTTATACGAGGATCTCACGGTAATATTATAGTCGATTGGGTTAGCATCATAGTAGGGACTAGAGCTGATGACTTAGGATCGACCACTAATATTGTGCTCTGTGCATTTGGCGCTACGAGTAGACCAGGTAATTTGGGAGAGCTTGCATCTGATCCAGCAAGCTTCCAGCCGACGCCAATCCTTGAGCTATGGTCTTAACGTTATCGGCTATCATCGACATAATAGTTGTTAGCAGAGCCGATGATTGGTTAATCAAGGCATGGTGCATAGATTGATTAATAATAGCAGATAATTCAGCTTGTGCAGGCATGTATCAGCTTACCGATGCATTGACGATCTGCGTATCGCCAAAGGGGTTAACCGTCGGTAGCGCTGACTTTTGCATAACACTGCATTGGGTTTTTTATAGCAATTTAGCATCATGTTCTCGAGCGCGACTTTTCGATCTTCAATTTCCTTGCACTGTTATGGCGTTAAATCATCCATTGTTGGGACGATTCTAGCATCAGTGTTAACGTCGGATGGCGGAATTGATTTTCCTGAAGATCTTGGGTCCCACCGGGCGTGCCAAAAGTGTGTTGGTGTCGAAAAATATGATGACGGATTGATCGGCCCAAACAAACGCGGATGCCAGGTTCAAGAGGTTCGAGGTGTGCCAACCAATTTGATCCTACAATCGGCAAGGTAAATTGAAATAATGCTCAAAGCTGATTTTATGTAACAATCGGTAGGAAATCCAAACATCTTTTCAAAGCCGATTAGACTGCAAGTAACGATAAATCTAAACATCTTGTTACGACTGATTAGATGATTTGATAAAGGTAAATTTTCTTGAAAAAGGCGATGCGCAACAAAATCGAAGAAAACCAAAACTGGGTAACTGGTAATCGAAGATGACCAATAATCGACGCTGCGCAACTTTATTGATCAAGAACGAATTACAATGTCTAAATTATAAGAACTACTCCTAGTCGTCAGGAAAGTAAATAAAAAGTAGATGCGAGTTATTTGATTGGTGTTGTTTTTTTGCTCGCCCTTGATCCCCTTTTATAGCATGCAGGCCGATTGTATCCTTCTCTGATGCACTGCCAATCACGATCCGTATCGACCTCCGTCTTTTGCAGGTGAGACTCCTTATTTGGACTGACATTGGCTAGATATCCAAATTTAACTTATTCATCCAAATCGGTCATGTATCCCATAACATTAATTTCCATATTAGGATTATCCAACTTTGGACTCTACTTTCCAAATAGGCTATACTGGCCAAATCTTGGTGCTAACTATTGCAATATCTGATCGAACTCCAAGTTTGAAATTTGTCATCCATGGACTGTCGATAATTTGGTATGGTCAACTCCTTGATCGCTTGTAGTATGACTATGCATTTCCTTTATCCAAACACATTAAGGGATCTAGAGATATATCTCCTGTTATGTTAGGAGGGGCAAATCTCATATCCGACCAGTCACATTGCTATGCATGTTTCATAGTATACCCGAAAGTTATCTTTATAACTACCTAGTCACGGAGTAGCATTTGATAACCCCTAAGTGTATTATTACATATGTAAGAAATTATGCTAATCTCAAGTATAAGGATTATACACCATCATTATTTGAGACCAACTGATGACAAATAAAAACATAACAATCTCAACAGTATCTCAAGGTGGGTCAATCCAACACCATGTTCTCTAACATTTGTCTGCATTATTAATTTAATATCCCCATATCTATGATCGGTGAAACATGATCCTCAACCAATACATGTGCTAGTCTATAGGTCATAAATGTCTCAACCAGTGACATTTGACAAAGGATCCTTTTAGAATGATATCATACAACAAATAAAGAGATTTATCAATAAGTCATATACTTGCTAATCTCTATAATGAAGGGATACGGGTAGGCTACACTAGTGCACAAAAAAATTACCTCGTAAACCAGAAAGCCACACAAGTAGATGATCATGGATCATTACCACTAGACGTGTAGTGCAGCGGAGGGAAGTTGATGCAGCCCGAATTAACGAAGTGCGCGTCCAGTTGCAGTGGTCAATCTTCCTCATTGCGGTGGTCGATCTTCCTCACGCGGTGGTCGATCCTCCTCATGCAGTGGTAAATCATCCCGAACAGTGTTGCAGTAACAGCACCACCTCTACCGGTGTCCACACGTTCGAGGAAAAGAACACCGTGAGTTAGTGTGCCAGCACCAGAGCGCAAGGGAAGGCTCAAGTGGTGACGGCTAGGGTTTCGGTGGCTACGCCTTCTTATCTGATCTATTGCAATCACGAACCCTTTTATATAGCCACCCCCTCTCTCATGGTCGAACCCTACATTAGGGCCCAACTAAAGGACAATCCCACTTGGCCCATTAGTGACGGATCCAATCCATACCACTATATTCCAACCCCTTAAGTGTGTGACCCTGTAGGTTCATACATATTTGGACACGACTTGGAAACACCTTTTCGACCGATAATCAATAGCGGTACCTAGCGGTACATATTGATTCCCAAATATCCATAAAATAATAATATAATGTTCCCTTTGTATCACGATATCAGATCGAGCTCAAGGCGAGAGTCGTGTCATCCAATGACAGCTCGATCTCTTCACTTATACCGTAGTGGAATAATTTATCTGGATTGACTCAATCACGTTCGGTATGGCCATGCACTTCCTTAATCCATCTACCTTGATGGGCCCAGAGATATCTCTCCGTTATATAGGAGGAGCAAATTACATCTTGATCATTCATGTACCTCAGCATATTTCATGGTAAACCCGAAAGCTTCTTTTATAACTACTTGGTTAAAGAGTAACGTTTGGGAGCTCCTAAGTGAACCATTACACATCTAGGAAACCAATGATAATCTCAGGTCTCAGGATCATACATATACTATGCATGAGATCAACTGATGACACATAAGAACAATTCTCGCAGTATCTCATATGGGTCTATCCAACGCATATTCTCTAACATGTGTTCACATTATTGATTAGATATCTCCATATTGGTCATCAATCAATACATATGCTGATCTATGAAGCATAATTGTCCTATATTATGATAACCGACCATAGATAACTTAAATAACATCGATATATGAAAAAAGTTGCACGAACAAATCACTTACTTATTGATTAATCCAATCAATATTTATTCAAAGGGCAAACAATTATATTGTTCCACAAACAAAAGGCGTGATACAATTATCTTTATGATTGTCTCAAGGACATATTACCAACATATAAATGATAATTCATCTAAGAAACATAATAACATTTATTCAATCATTCATAAATATAGACATGATATAATCATCTCTATGATTATCACTAGAGCATATCACTAACGTAGCAAGCCTACAAATGAGTAGGTATATATATATATATATATATATATATATATATATATGCACATGGTGATCTTGAGTGCCATTTCATCTTATTCTTTCTCATTTACCCGCATAATAAGTGAACACTTCGATCACCTAATGGGAACTACGTGTAGCTGGGGGATCTCCTGCCACGAAAAGCGCAGACAAGAGGTAGCCGGCACCACATTCGCAATAGCAAATCCCATGTTCCAATTCGCCACGTCGTGTACTTTTGCCGACTTAAGCCGATCGATCAATCGATCGATTCTGACGGATCGATTGACAGAATGCATATGCGTAGCGTGAGTTAAGCTGTCTGTTGCCAATGATTCGTATATATACTAGATATGTAACCTTTTTTTTCGATGAGATATGTAACCACTTATGATCACTTCTCTAGAAAAAAAATTAGCAAGCATATGGGCATAACTAGAGTTTTTTTTTCAATAATACACTAAAAATAAAAAATTACAAAAATAATAAGCCAAAAAATTAATAGAAGTAGGCTTCTGTAGCTTTTCGGAATAGCGACAAAGTACTATCGCTATTCAGAATGACGATTTAATGATGTGAACGCCACGTAGAATTTCTATTGCTATTTTAAAAGGTGACATAATTCTGTAGCTATTTCAATTCACGACAGAACTCTGTCGCCACTTGAAATAGCGACAGAATTCTGTCGCTTTTTAAAATAGCGAGATAAATATGTCGCCAGTCAATATGGCGACATTGAGGGAAGCTTGAATGTTCGAATTTTTTTAAAAGACAATACACAACAAATAAAAAATCACAAAAATAATAAGCCAAAAAGAAAAATTAATTACAGAAGTAGGCCACTGTCGTCATTATCGAACTGACAAAGCAGTAGCGAGTGTGTTGTCACTTCGCTCTGAGAAAGCGGGGGCAGCATGTTGTCATTGTATGTTTAATGTTCGAACAGAACAGAATGAATGAAAGATACCATTTCATAATAAACAGGTGGATTACATGGCACATACAGTTTTGTTCAAACAGTTTGATTCGGTGCCTATGTTCGCGCTGGTACTTTGGACGGTACAAACGGCGGCACAGAGCAACCACAAATATGGACAAAAGTACAATACAAGTGCGCCTTTGGAATTGTAAAAGGGCAGGATGGACGACGCTTTATGGGCGGAGGACGTTAAGGCTCGAATGGGTAACCTTACGGCAACCACATGGAGTGCTGATCGTCAGGACGACATGAATAGGACTGCTGGTCACGGTAGTGACAATCAAAACTGCAGCTCAGCAACAGTAAGTGAGGTACTCGCTGTCGAGGTGGACGACCTCATTGTTCCTCTCCTTGAGCCTTTGACGGCGTAAGTCGTCGTTCTAGGTCTGGAGCACCAAGTTTTGCCTGTGGAGCTATTTGTTGTCGTTCTTGACCTCGGTGAGGTTCTCTCGCATTTCGTTGCGGCGATACAGCAATGTGTGGATATAACATTAGGCATATATGGGATATGGTCGGTCCACCCAATCAGTGAATTTACAATTCGCTGTCTGCAAGAAAGAGTATGTGTCATATAGCGAGATATGCACCGAATGGTACATAAGAGTTGTAGTGATTACCATGAATAGAGGGCATTGGTAGAAACGACATCTTGGGCTAGCATTGGACTCATTGCAAACCTGTACAATGACATCGAGGTTGTGCTTGCATGTCGGCCACTTCAAGGGACGGAGTGGGAGGCCGTCGTGATTGGATTTTTGGGGTTGTAGTTGTCTCTTGTTCGAATGGGAAGATCTGGCCTGGGGATTGGGGTCCTTGGGACTATAGAATTGGTGGACCTCGAGCAAAGGGTTACGGCGCCAAAACCATGAAGGGTCAGGGCCTCGAGGTGTGGTCTGACCCTGTCTTCCCCGTCCACCCCTTCCATGGCTTGAGGTGCCTCCTATATCTGTCATTGCAATAGAGTGGAGGTTGGGCTACTGAAGTAGTGATGTCTGGGTGGTCGGTGATTTTATAGGTAGTGTGTAGTCAATGCAGGGCTGATAGAGTGGAGGCAGCGTATCCTCACTTTGGTCTAGCAAAGCTAGCTACAGCTTATTATCACTTCAGTCTGAGAAAGCGGTGGGTAGAGTGTTGTCAAATTAGGATGACAAAAAATTGGCAATGTGTTGTTACTTCGCTCTAAGGAAGCGGGGGAAACGTGATGTCAAATTGGGGTGAGAAAGTAATAGGCAGTTTGTTGTACAATCTGCCAAAAAAGCTGATGGATGCGTGTTATCAAATCGGCCACACAAAGCAACTGGGTTCGTGTTGTCCAATAGGCCTGACATAGATGCTAACATCATATGGTCAATTCGTCCTACCATAGCGTGTTTGATGTGGTAAACTAGGTGGGACTGTGTTATCACGTCTATTGTTATCGTTATCAACAAACGTTCGTTACTGGTGAGCGTGCATACGCAGATAATTAGGAAATAGGAAGTAATAAATTGGTAAGCGAAGAACAATTCGATATGACAAAATGCGTGTGAAGAGTAAGTTATGAAAGTTATCAAACAACAAAAGTTATGAACTAACAAAAAGTATAAGTCGTACATAAGTTACGAAAAAAACTATCCGCGGGGGTCCTCCCACGGCGCTGAACATGTCTCTACGGATACATTAGCTGGTCCGCGGCCTATCCTCTAGAGCTCCTAACGGGACGTGCAGGTGGAAGCGACGTAGCGTACGCTGACTTGACTGATTGGTAGGCTGGCTAGGCTGACTGGCTGGCTCCAGGTGCACCGGACAACTGCGATAGATCGAGCACAACCCGTGTGGGCTTTTGGAGGGTCAACAAAGTATGTGTGGTAGTCGACATCATCATTACCGACGTCCGAGGTGGCATGGCCTTACTGGAGGATGTCGTCATCGCCAGCGTTTGGAACGTCAGCTACATATAGAAAAACTTGACGACATTAGAACTACATGTGCGAATTATGAAGAATTTGTTAAGTACAAATAAGCACCAAAGGTTTACCTTGGAACATCCGGTTGTACAACGTGTCTCGCTGCCAGCTGGAGCCCCCCACCATGTCGGGAGGAGGTGCAGCACATGGAGCGCAAGCTGGCATGTGCTGGGTATGTCGCCCGTGTACCGAGGATGAGCGGCCGATACGTGGAATGACGTCCTCCTCCCTAGGCCTTCTGCACGACATCAGCGTGACAATGCATCGAGACTTCGCGATCACCCAGTCCACCATCCCTCACGCCTCGTCCAACGTGGCCTCCAATGCTTGACCGAAGCCGAGTGCAGACCTAAGTGTGACCGCCTCGGCATGCACTTCCCTAGCAAGGTCGCTCTGCATACATATATAAATATGTTACATGAGAAGAAAGCGTGCATAGGTACATATTTTTAATCATATCAATTGAATCACCGAGCGATGTAAGGCCAAGTCTGACTGCGTCGGGTACGTGTCCGCCGTGGTAGCCACGTGCCTAAGAGAGTCCTCCATGACACGGACAACTCTAGCGCGTGTTCATATAGCGTACCACCGAATGTAGTCGTCGTACGTGCTTTGATCGTAGGGGGCGGCCTCCTAGTGGATGTCCTCCAACGCATGGGACCACTGCTGAACGTGAGTCTGCATGCGTTGTGTCCAACCTGCACGCCCTGAGAGACCCTTTTTTGTTTGCCTGCAAAAATACGTAACATGTGCACATCATTAGTTTATTAAAGAAACATATAACTAATCGGAACAAGGCGAAATAGAAAACTCATGAGTGGACATGTGGTGGTATGCCGACACCCGTGGGAACCGGGTAACCTGGCGAAGTCCGAACTGACGCATCACCCAGTAAACCGCTTACGTCTCCACGAACACGTCGAACATCAGGTGATGACGAGTAAGCCAGAAGGCGGCGGTGCCTGTCCACTGCACGGAGAAGCCAGAGAGGGCTAGCATAGCTATGAACTCTGGTAGGTATGGCCTCTAGATCATACAATCATCCGTCAGCTGGTCAAACATCGTGACATACTCGGGGTACGATATGTGCGACATAACTGGTGTGAACGAGGGCTGCACAAGTAGTAGTAGACGTTATGAAAGTAAACACCAGGCTGAATTGTACAGTAACATACAACAGAGGCGAGATACTAACCCGTCAATGACACCACAGTGTTCCCATCGTTCTACAGTCCATGTCGTCCCCCGCTGGCCCATACAAGATGTCCCCATAAGGTCCCAACTCGATGTGCAGACGTCCAACTTGGAAGCGCTCGAAGGACCACAACTGGAGGAGGAGTGGGCACCCGGTGAGGATCGAGTTATCGACGACGTGCCAACAACATCACACAGGGCCCTGTAGGTGGTGCACAGTACAGTCGAGGCCCAGGCCAGCTGCGGGTTGTCGTCCTACTCCGCATCCGCTATCGTCCTTGCGAGATGGATCATGTGCCTGTCAACGTTATCTCCGTGGGAAGAGAAGAACAGGACCCAACCGAAGAACCACAGCAGGTATGCCTCCAAGTGGTGTCGCACGATGTAGTCCGTAGCATCGACTACCATCCTCTCAGGCTATAAAAACAACATGTTAGTAAGTCCGAACTGTGCAGCATCATAGGAACGAATAAAATGGCAATTAAACACAACTTACGTAGAACTGTGTCAGCCACTTCTGAGTCGGGCTGTGGCCTCCGATGAACGTCTCGTAACCGGCCTCGGCGGGTAGCACACCCTTGAACCTCGCAAGGATCTCAGCTCGCCTACATGGGACGATGTCATCGGGAACAACCGTCTGCCCAGTACACAAAAGGCCCGTCAGGTAACTTACATCCTCTAGCGTTGACATCATCTCCCTGCAAGGGAGATGAAAGTGGTGCGTCTCTGGTCGCCAGCGGTCGAGAAGAACCATGAGTAGGCTCATGTAGTAAGGGAACCTTTGGGAGGCACCGCGCCTGTCAGCATCGTCTACGTGTGTGGCCTCCACCATCCTAGCGAATGGTAGCAATCCAACGGCCCATAACCTGTATGAAAAAGAAGATAGCAAGTTCATATGCATTCACAGTATAATCCAATGGCAACACAGAAAAGACTAAACAAACCTTGGTATCCACTGTGCATCGATCCTCTATGCACTCATGGGGATGCGCAAGCGTAGGGATGAAAGCTCAGAAGGCGCCTGGCCCTCTATCGGAGCCTGTGTGGCCAAACGACTACGTGTGAAGCATCTATGATAGGGTCGATCAGCTCATACTCCCGCGTGGGAGCTGCACCATCGCCTACCGTACCTGCCATGAAAATAATAATTAAGTTAGCAAATAACATAGAAATATAAACATCATACAAGTAAAAAACAGTTAGCAAACAATATGGAAATATAAACATGACATGCACACACCATTTCAGTACAAACAAAATACATCTACATATTCACATAATCAAACTTCCAACCTAAATATTATTATTCAAGAATATCCAATCTTTTCAAATACATCCATAATATCCAAAGGGTAAAAAATTCTAATAAATTACATTACAACTGACATATATCAGAGTTTACACAACAGTTAAGTTCTGGTTCAGTATTGGACAATACTTAAAAGTGTGCCTCGTCTCCTTGCAAATTGAGCATTTCTTCAATCGACAGCCACATTTCGCAGCTTGCATATAATTCTGGATATGTCTTGTTTGGCGTCGTCTGACTCCTTTAAGCCTGTCGATGTCCGAAACCCACCTTGTATGCTCTCATATGCGATGGTCCATGAACGAACCAACCACACCGATACCATACATTTCTCCGCTCCAAGTTACGATCACCGCCTCCTTCATGAAACATTGATTCATTAATATGCCTGGATCCATACGAATGGTGGAATATGCAGCCATTACATGTGCACAAGGCTTGTGTAACAGAAGGGGCTTGTTGCATGTGCAGAAACAACTCCGCCTCCAAAGGGTGCACTCCTGTAGAACTCTAATGCGGTTCATCCCAAGACCGCCTTTGTCCCTACACAGTATCCCAAAATGCAACTCTCTCATCCCGATCTTGAATGCTCTATGCATCTCCCTTTTTTCATTTATCTTCCATGTATGCACTGATCATATCTGAGTACTTTATTGTAGGATTATTCATGGCAACCAACGCCTTCGCATAACGATCCACGAAGTACTTCATAATCCCATGACGAACTCCCTCAACTATAGCAACAAGAAGAAGGGATCTTAGACCCCTCATCATCCAATTGTACACCTTTGCTAGGTTAGTCGTCATGGCACCATACTTTGCACCGTCTGTGTTGTAAAGCAAAGCCCATTTCTCCTTTGGATCATTTTTAATCTATTCAGAGAAGCACTTTTTGGACCTGCTAGTCCTCCTAACCAATTGCGGAGGGTCTGTAGGATAGTCATGAAGTGCTACGGGGGTCCTTCGGCACCAGGTGTCAGGTTCTTCGTAGCCTCTGTTGTATGCTTCCTTGTCAGTTTGTCTAGTTTCATCCATAATGAATCGAACTTCTGTTACTGATTATGATTGCACAACCTCTTGAATAGCTTTGTTAGAGCCTTGTTTCTGAATTGCTTGTAAAAGTTTGCCCCCATGTGCCGCTTGCACCACCTGCTCTGCAAATCTATTCATGGGTCTGCTCGTCTTCACCTTGCTGCAACTGCAGAATTGCCTTCAACAACCCAGGGTGACGATCATGTATTACGCAAACTCGAAGTCGGTGGCCGACGATTTCGACTTTCACGTTCCTCATAAACCAAAGCTAGCTATCTGTGTTCTCACTCTTCACAAAAGCCAGCGCGACGGGAAGAACCTAATTGTTGGCATCTACTCCAATGGCAGTCAAATTCTGCCCCTTGTACTTCCCAGTTAAGAATGTGCTGTCAACGCAAAGCAACTGCCGGTAATATCTGAATGCATTGATGCATGCACCGAATGCGAAAAATACTCTCTTCAGAACCATCTTCCCTAGGAAGCGCAGCGTGGGCTGCTCGAAAATATCAACAACTGTCCCAACATTCCTACCTTGAATGGCTTGAAGCATGCCGGGCAGGTTCTGGTATGAGTCTTCGTACGTACCGAACCTAGCTTCGAAGGTTTTCTATATCGTCCTACAGGCCTTCGCATAACTTGTGGTGTATTGGAATCTCTGTTCTATTGCAAGTATAATAGAATGAGGCTTGAGATGCAGGTTGCCAATGATCTCTCCATACATTACGTTTGCAACAAAGCCTGAAGAGATGTTTCTATGTGATTGCATAAACTTTGTCATCACACATGTATGTGGAACGACTATAGAGCACTTTGAAATGGTGTCCCATTTAGGCTGGTACGCATGAACACGCCATGGGCACACCTACATCTCGCACCTATCGTCATAAACCCGTGGTGCTGACTTAACAACCTTAAATAGTCTCCGCATTGACACTGCTCATTCCTTCACAGCCTCCTGCACCTTTCACTTACTTTTGTAAATTGCCCCCAACTGCACCTCATTCCCACCATACTCTCGTTCAATGCCTTCACCGTCATCCACTACTACATTCTCGAACGGGTAGTCCTCCTACTTACCAGAGTAACGCTCATCGCGTCGAACCTCACCATCAACGCAAATGTTATCATCAGATAAGGCCTTGTACTCGCAGTCCTCTACCTCTATTCTTTTCACCAACCCTTCTATATGTTCCCCTTCGTCCGCAATGCCCATGAGTTCTTGCATCTGTGGTAAGGGAGCATCACCTTGTTCATCTTGCACTGTCTCCTCCCCCTCACCCATGTCTTAACTCAATAAGGATGTATGATTGCGGCTGGACTCCCCAACTTCTTCCGCAACAGCATCCATGGCCTCCTCTATCATTGCATGGCCGGAAGCAACTCTCTAAAATGCTTGTGCCAACAACACTAAAGGCCATCCTCTCTCCTTAGCCACTCTTACATAAGAGCTCCATGACTTTGGCCCCTTCAGTTCCAGTAAGTCTCGTACATGCACTCCCATGATCGACATCCGACACCGTGCAACTTCGGATCACTTAGATCAAGGTCCCATGAGAACATGTTGCCCAACCATCTCCTAACAGTGCCCCAAGGACGCTCCCCTACACGTGACAAACTGCCTAACACACTTAGAAAATGACCTAGTTCCACCCCTTGGGCCCCCATGTGTGGAACTCTTTCTCTATAGTATATTTTGAAATTGTTTCAGTCATCCATACCTACGGCACATTTGTTACACGATTGTTATTACGCACACGCCGTATCGGCATTATGTCATGCAATACGTAATGATCTTGAAGAATTGCAAACCTAATAGGGAAAATATACCTACGAATGATGTGAACCTACTCTACACTTCAATATACAATTGCTTCAAATATCCCTAAATTTTACTTCTCAACTTCATACTATCCGGTATCATTTTATGAATTATTCCCAATATGTCAGAGCGAATCTAAACCATGATCACAGCACTACAAATACAAAAATATCAATATATCTACACTAATATTACTAACCTCCACGTAGCAACACATATATTACTATTCTAAACATAGCTCTAATAATAATACTAATGTATAAATATTTACAGACAATCTTAACGATGTAAACATAATTACATAAAAATTTTAATCTACCCATAGCTGCTCTACAATTCAATGCACAATTACTTGAAATATCCATAGATTGTACTTCTCCACTTCATACTATCTAGCAAAAAGTTTTACGAATTATTCCCAACATGTCGGAGCGAACCTAATCTGCGATAACAGCACTACAAATGCAAATATAGCAATATATCTACACTAATATTACTAACCTACACGTACCAACACAATTATTACTATTCTAAACTTAGTTCTACCAATAATGTCAATCTGCAAATATTTACAAAAAATGATCTAAATGTACCTATAATTTTTTTTTACTCTACCATATCTACCAATAAATTACTAGTCTATAAATGACTACGCAATTAATACTACTCGACATACCAAAATATCTACAAATATTTACAAAAAGTGTTAATGATCTAAATATATCTAAAATAATATTTTTAATCTACCCATATCTACCAACTAGTTACGAGTCTACACAATTATTACTACGCGACATACCTAAATATCAACAATTATTTATAGAAAATTATAATGATCTAAATGTATCTACATTAATATTTTTAATATCCATCCATATTTACCAACAAATTACTAGTCTACAAATATCTACATAATTATTACTAGTCTACATAACTAAATACCTACACATTTAACTACTTTGGTTTTCTAACATAGGTTTCGAAAGTACAAAACAGAAAATTAAAATTCAAACGTTCAAATGTAGACTGAACTTCTCCTCCTCCTCCCCCTCCCTCTTCCTTCTCCCTCTTCTTCCCCTCCTCCCTCACTTTCTCTTCTCTTTTCCTCTTCTTCTCCCCTCTTTCCTTTTCTTCCTCTCGGTTTCTCTTGGTTTGGTTGTTCTCGGGCACATGGGCGAGGCTAGGCCGGCCGCACGCCTCTTTACATTCCGGTTTCTATCGCCAGTCGAAATGGCGACTGAGAACGTAAATTGTTGGTCGCCATGTCAATTTGCGACAGAAATTATAGTCGGCAGTCCAATTCACGATTGACGACATTGTTGTGAGCTAGGGCATTTATGACCAATTAAAGTGGTGACTAACTTACTATCGCGAATTGGAATGGCGACAAAAATACAATCGTCATTTTGACGGCTGATGAAACTCTATCGCTATTCAGAATGGCGACAGAGGCCTACTTCTGTTTTTTTTTTGGCTTACTATTCTTGTAATTTTTTATTTTTTGTATATTATTTAAAATAAATTCGGCATAACTAGCTAGCTTGCTACATCGATCCCCCAAGCATGTCACAAGCAGATGGCAATGTGTAGTGGTGAAATGGACGGTTGGTAGATCGATAGCGATGCGCAACCAGATGATGGGAGTACTGAACTTAATTTCCAATACGAATGTGGTAGTCTCGTGAGGCTCTCTATCTATGGTCGATAGAGCTCGAGTGCAATCGCACACATCCTACAGGGCGGATCTAGTGCATGAGTTAAGAGTCACTACTACGTAATACCAATCCTTGCCGGCATATCACCGCCGGTTAGATCGAGCCGGCAGCGATAACGATTCTGCCGGTTCAAAGTTAAGTTAGGGAGAACTTATCACCGCCGGTTCATGCAACCAACCGCAAGAAAAAGCAAGATATCACCGCCGTTTGAGACAACAACCGCAGAGATATATCACCGCCGGTTGTTCTTAAACCGCAGGATATTTGCATTTTCACCGCCGGTTAAAGCGAGGACCGCAGTGATATTATCTTCCCGCAATATGTTTTTCGCAAGATTCGAGCTTATCACTGCGGTTCGCATGTAACCGGCAGTGATAAGTCTTTATATAATCGAGACCCTCGCCTCGAGTCGATCGAGCAAAGACAGAGGCGCCTGCTTTTGCTCGATTTGTAGATTGCAACGATCTGCTGCCAAAAATTTGTTAAAATTTGTATTGTGCTTCTTTTCGAGGTTAGTAATTTGATCTCTATTTTTGTAAATAATAAAAATTGCCACGTGATTTTTACATAATGAAAAAAGGTGTATTTTCAAATGTTGAAATAATAAAAACTTGTTAGATGGATATTTACCTAATAAAAAAATGTTGATATATTTTAATGTACTGAAAGTATATCTTAAGTACTTACAATTTTTTCCAAATTTGTAAATAATAAGGAATTGCAAGATGGATATTGACACAATGAAAAAAAGATTGATATATTTTGATATAGTCTAAATATATCCTAACTATTTACAATTATTTTCATTTTTTACAATACTAAAAAATTGCTATATGGATATTTACATAACGGAAAAAGGTTGATGTATTTTAATATAGTCAAAATTGCTACATATGTTTTTAAATCTAATTGTTTACAATTATTTGTTATTTGCAATTATATGCGTATGTAATGTTTGATTTAATTAATTGTAGATGGACCAAGGTGGATGTATGACACGGACCGTTGTGGGGCGTAGTTTTTAATGGTGTGAGTTATTTTCTAAACGTGGCGCGCGCACAAGTCAAGAATCGCGGACTACATGTACCGTCCATGCGTTGATCGCAAAAATCGTGTCGCTTTTCTACCATAGAGTCGATACGCACACTTGCTTCAAGAGGTTTCAAGGTGGCTATACCGCTGGACCAAGCACGCGAAGATGAGATTGTACATGAAGGGCAACACATTATTGAAGATAACGAGACAACGGTATGACGGCAGCTTGAAGATACGCTTGTCGGCGACCACGACGAAGATCCGATCAAATGTTGCGTGATGGGAGGAGACTTCACGAGTGAAAGAGAGTTTCAAAAGTTCCAACATATGGTACAGACTCCACGACACCATTGTACCCAGCCGCAAGGAGGAGCACCAAAATTGCGCATCGTGCTTACACTCATCGCAGCTTGAAGGCAAGCAATGGTTGGTCCGATAAGAGCTTCACCGAGCTCTTATGTCTCTTGGGGATTTGCTTCCGAGGGTAACGTGTTGCCTATAAGTGCGCATCGGCCAAGCAGTTGTTTGCCGCTGGGATTGGAAGTACAAAGGATACACGCATGTCCAAACGATTGTATGTTGTATCGCAATGAGTTTGCGGACTTGATGGTCAGTCTTTGTTTGCAAAGCAAAGCGTATAAGGGCAACAATGATGACATCGATAATGAAGATGTCGGGTGAAGCGTAAGAAGATGAGATCTCCCGTAAGGTGGTGTGGTATTTTCCTATAATTCCCGTCTCAATCGATTGTTTGCGAACAAAAGGCATGCCCAATTGCTACGATGGCACGCCAAGAGCGTAAGAACGATGGAATGCTCAGACACCTCACGACTCGTGCAATGGAGGAACATCGACAGAAAATATAAGAAGCACTTTGCATATGATGTAAGGAATATAAGGTTCGGGTTGAGTACGGATGGGATGAATCCTTTCGGTAACATGAGCAGTCGTCATAGCACTTGGCCGGTAACTCTATGTATCTACAACCTTCCTCCTTGGCTTTGTATGAAGCGGAAGTACATTATGATGCCACTATTGATCCAAGGGCCCAGCAACCCGCAACGATATCGATGTGTACCTCAAACCATTGGTTGAAGGTCTTCTAATCTTGTGGAACGATGGAGTACGGGTATGGGATGAGTATAAAAGAGAGAACTTTATCCTCGGCGCATTGTTGTTCGTAATCATCAATGATTACCCTGCCCTTGGTAACTGGTCGACGGATTTACGACAAAAGGCTTCAATGGATGCGCCCAATGCTTAGATGGTACAACTAGTCGGTGGTCAAGAACTGTCGAAAAATGTCTTACATGCGACATCGTAGGTTCCTCCGCAAGGATCACCCATACCGCAATAATAAGAAAGCTTTTGATGGGACAAAGGAGACCGCTTTAGCTCAAGAATCACACCGGGAGAGAGATATTTGCAGCTGTAAGGATCTTAAAATTATCCACGGAAAGGGAGCAGCAAAGACATCTATCCCGAGTTCCCGTGATAAGGCTCCTTTGTGGAAAAAGAGATCGATATTTTGGGTCCTACCTTCATCGGCGGCAGACTTAGAAGTGCGACACGCAATCGACGCCATGCACATAGAGAAGAACGTGTGTGACAACTTGCTTGGTATCTTCATCGATATACCGCAAAACAAAAGATACTCTCCAAGCACGGATGGACCTTGAAGATATGAAACTCGGAAGGAGCTGCATCACGTAGACATGGATACAGGAAAAAGTACCTTCCCGCACCGCTACACTCGAGCAAGAAAGAAAAAATTAGCTTTGTCATGAATGCTTGCACGGAGGAAAGTTCCGTCCGGATACTCGCCAACATAAAGAGACTAGTCTCAATGAAAGACTTAAAATTAATTGGTATGAAGTCTCACGATTGCCACGTGATGATGACGCAGATGCTTCCAATTGCGCTTAGGGGTGTTCGCGGAGAAAGTCCGAGACCCAATTGTGAAGTTGTGTTCATTCTTCAACGCGATTTCACGTAAGGCCATCGATCCATTGAAACTAGATAAGCTACAGAAGACGTGGTCCACACTCTCTGCGCAGCTCGAGATGTGTTTCCCTCCATCTTTTTTGATATTATGGTCCATCTCATTGTTCATATCGTGAAAGAGATACTGATTCTAGGTCCCGTGTTTCTACATCGATGTATCCTTTGAGAGGTTCATGGGGTCATAAAGAAATATGTTCAGAACCGACATCGGTAGGAAGGTTGCATTGCGATGGTTGGGGAACCGAGGAGGTCATTGAGTTCTCGTTGATTACATGGATCTCAAACCGATTGGTGTGCCTACATCACGACATGAGGGTAGGCTACAGGAAAAGGGACATCAAGCAGAAATCACTCCGTACAAACAATCTAGCTTCATTCACACAAGCACATTTCGCAGTTCTAGGACAATCAGTTGTGGTGGCCCCGTATGTCAACATGCACAAGAGCATGCTATCTAGAACAAACCCAACGAAGTCAGAGGGTTGGATCGCGAGAGAGCATAGACATAACTTCGGCGATTGGTTGCGTAGGCACATGATGCATACGGAGACAGAGTGCGCTCAGTTGAAAGTGTTGGCTCAAGGACCGTCCACTACAATTCGGACATTCCAAGGATACGATATAAATGGTTTTACTTTTTATACAAGAGCACAAGATAAAAGAGCACCAACCAAAACAAGCGGTATCCGTGCAGATGCCTCACGACAAAGAACGGAGATAGGAAAACCTACTACGGATTCATAGAAGAGATTTGGGAGCTTGATTACGGACCTTTGAAGGTCCCTCTCTTTCGGTGCCAATGGGTAAGACTTCCAAGGGGCATGAACATCGACAAGTACGGTATCACTACCGTGGACCTAAAACTGGTCGGATCTGAGAGAAGAACCATTCGTACTTGCTAATTGTGTTACACAAATCTTTTTGTATCCGATCCAAATAACAAGGAGCGCCACGTGGTTATTCAAGGAAAAGAAGGATTGTCGGGTTGAGAATGTTGTCGATTTAGGAAGAGTACAACCAATTCGATGAGCTTCCTCCTTTCGAGAGGACGTTGACCTCGGTCTCATGGAAGAGAGTGAGGATGAAGTTACATACATACGCCGCGATCATGACGAAGGTCTAATCGTAGCTTAGTTGTCCTAATTAAATACATTTTATTTTCTCGATATGTAACATTTAATGTATTCTTTTGTCATATGTATCAATTTGTGTGAATTCAACTTCATCTGTGTTTTTTTGTATTTGTGTGAATTTTTGAAGCGATGGTTGGTCTCTGCATTTGTTTGAATTTAAATCAAATATTACATGTCCTGAAGTATTCTTCCAAAATTTCAGAAAATTTGGATAAAATTGATAGGATTTCAAAACAACAAGAATTTGAATTTTTATTTTGAAATATTAAAACTATGAAAACAGTGAGCACTCTGGATTTTTATAATTTTACAACTTTGTCAAAACTTAGGGAAATATTTAAATCAAATATTACATATCCTCAAGAATTCCTCCAAAAATTTGGATAAAATTGATAGGATTTAAAAACTCCCAAAGCAATCATCCTTTGAAAACTTTGACATAATTGATCGAGCTTATCACTTGCCGGTTGTATCATTAAGCGGCGGTGAAGTGCTTTATCACCGCCGGTTTGTAGTATTAACCCGACAAAGTGATAATCAAGTATTACGCCGGTTTTGTTTTGAACCGCAGCGATAAATACTTTCACCGCCGGTGTAGAAACAACCGCGGTGATAATGTATTATCACCGCCGGGTTGATATTGAACCGGCGGTGATAAGTTTTTTCACCGCCGTTGAGATTGAACCGCAAGTGATAATACTTCCACCGCCGGGTTGAGCTTGAACCGCGGTGATAATTCAACTATCACCGCCGGTTCTCTTTATTATCCTAAGAAGATAGTTTATCACCGCCGTTTTTGTGTTGACCCGGCGGTGATACTCTAACCCTATTAATTCAACGCCGCGCCACTCCCTCATTTCCCCTTCAACCGACGCGCCACTTCGCCTCCTCGCCCGCCCGCCGCCGCCCGATCTCCCGGCCGTCGCCTCGACCTCACCGCCGGACCACCGCCCGCCGTCGCCGAACCTCACCGACCACCGTCGCCGCGACCGCATCGCCTCGGCCGTCGCCCGCCGTTCTTTGCTTGTAATGACCCACCGTCGCCCGCCGCAGTGCATATGTTTATTGCTATATGTTTGATTTGTGCCGAGAGACAATTGAGTAAACTTTCATGTCTCCTTTTCCGACCTTCATTTGTGCAAATTATCTGTGATTTCTCAAAGGTAATAATGGACAATGCAAATACTACTAGTACTATGGATGAATGAGATGCTTCTTGTTTATCTTTGCCCTGCCTTGCAAAGAAAATTTTTGTTAATACTTTGTACTTCCACATTGTGTGATGTGGCTCACCCTTTGGGGACCAAGGAAGATGTGGTGCTCAAGACTCTCAGACTATGTCGGTCGGACGCGTATGTATGCTCTGTCCTTCGTGAAGGTAGAGGCAATGCGGATCGGCTATCATTTGCAAGCTTCCTCATGCGGCTACAAGAATTTGATGTAATTTTGGCGGATCAACGAGCCAAGAAATAGATAGAAAAACCTCTAATAACCGCAAAACTTTGTTATAGAAAATTAGCCGTAAGTGCTAGTAGTAGCAAATGTTTTTCTTATCTAAACTTCGAGTAGCGTATGATAATTGGTAATACTAGTGTCGTATGTTAGAAAACATGACATAAGAGAGGCGACGCTGGCCGTCCGACGGGTTGGCGTTCACGAGTATTCAAGATATGATGATTTATATATGTTCGGATATTAATGAAGACATCTTAATCCTGCCGGTTTGTCCTTGGGAATGAGACGAAAAGCCCTAGAGGGAATGACACTTCACCAAACTCCTGTAGGTTAGGCACTTCGCCATGTGACCTTCTCGTAGGAGGTGAAGTACCTAAGGGCCACCCCACTCATTAGTCCATACCGAGCGAGGTTGGGTGCGCTTCTATCCCACTAAATGCTTATGGGGTGCCTCACAGATCGGATTATTAAGCCTTATGCCCTATGCACACGGGAGCGCCCTAGGATTAAGAGAGGCCAATGGAGTATGACGAGATCTCCCGCGACACCTCGCACTATGCAACTTCTTCGAGGGAATCCAAAATTACAACGTATTCAAATGGTGAATAAATACTAAATTTAGTGGGCACTTATGTTTATTGCTATATGTTTGATATGTGTATGTGTCCTTCAAGGATGTTTGTGTATACAGATAAAAATATATGTGTGTACATGTTCTTTAAAGATGTGTATTATTGAGTACTCCTTTCGATAAACATGCCATGTAGCTTTCTATTTAGTAGAATTGCTTGATTTAGTTTGGAATTTGGGGCAGAAGACAATTATAAAGAGTCCAGTAATGACGTAATTATAAAGAAAAATGAAAGAGAGCAACACTTCAACTGACCATTCTCAATTTCAAGAAGTTCCCTACAATATTAATGTAAAGATGTACATGTGTATGTATCCTGGGATATGTAAACATCCTTTCACGGGATTAACTTTAATGTCAATCCTCGTTTGTATGTGTATTTCAAAAGTGACCTTGTTAATTGGAAATTTTCAACAAACTTGCTAGGAATGGCCTCCGACGAAGGACAAGTGCCGGAGGGAGTTGGGCCCTCAAATATGGACGAAGGAGGAAGGGGTAGCCCGAATAATAGCCCAACGTCCTATCTGAACCTGCAGGATCCAGCCATGGACCAACATGACGATACTCACGTAAGCGAGGTAAAGTTTTAGTACACTGTGGTTCCCAAAACATGGTAGGCCCGCATTTACTAATAATTTAGAAGATCAATTTGTAGGCTCAGCGCCTGCTCAACGAAGGCAGCATGCAAGTCGTGGTCCCAACAAGATGCCTAAGGGAATTTTTAACATAGTGGAGCTCTCGGCAATCGGGAACCCGCTATACCGAAGTCATCATTGGGGCCAGACAGACACTGCGGGGTTATTGCTAGGGATGATGTGCCCATCGACTATAGATCATGGATTGGCCGGAGGTGACCAATGGGTGGTACCTAATGAGTCAAGAACTCTTTATGGGACAAGTGAAACAAGTTTTCCAGCTCCCCAAGGGACCGAAATGGTTGCAAAGAAACGAGCACTCAGATCATGTGCCTTCGTGGAAGAATTGGAAGACAACACTAAACAAGAATTATGTGAAAAGAATGAAACGCCGAATTTTGACACGCACTCCAAAGTTAAGGGAGTTCGGGATGAATTTGTGGCGTATAAGAGGTCGAAGAAGCTCACATAGTAAGTGAAAGGAACAAAGCAAACGCGATAAGAATATTCACCCTCACGCACTAGGAGCAGGAGGGTACGTGAAGAAAATACCAAAGATGGGATCGGTCCAACAAGAAATGACCCGCAAGGGTATAATTCTACAACGGCCGCCTTAAGCGAAAGATCGAAGCATCGGTTGCTTGGGAGGGGTGCTTCTATCTCCGATGATGGCGACTTAAGCTTCGTAACCGATAGAGAGCGTGAAGTGTTGCGCAGAATCACGATGCTCACTCGCGCCTTCCCAAGGATCTTTCGCGCCACGAAGGAGAATGACGAGCTAACCATAGCCCTTGGTAACAAGGAGCATCCGTGTCGCACTGAGGAGTTGGTTTGGTCACGTGGAAAGAAGCCTTCCCGCAGACGCATGGATGTACAAACGCTCAAAGAGATTAAGAGAAGATCAACCGAACGCCGATAAAAGATGCCGCCACGAGAGCGCTAGAGGAACAAAGATCGAACTAGATAAGGCCGTGGAGCAAGCCATACAGAAAGCTCTCACTCACGATCGCCACCCGTGAAAGCCCCGAGCTCATCGGTCCGGTGCTCGTAAGAGCATTTGCGGCGTCCACGAGGATTCCCAAGAGCATGGATCGCGTTTTCTGTGGATGACATCAAAGAACCGACACCGCAAGCTACATTTGGCCGCACATGGCATTACCATAAAGGTGGCTGAGGGCGGGCTTGGCCATGCCAGAGGCACGGACTTTGCATCGCCGCCCGATACCGCAGGATTCGCGAGTCGGTGGGCGACAAGGTCGTCCGTCAATACCAAAAATGGAGGTAGAGATCCTGGCGAGGATGGGAACAAAAGCTAGGAGAAAACGTGAATGGCTTCTCGCGTGGCGCAAGAGCTTGATTAAGTTTGGCTCGGACGATGAGGGCAACGACGATGATGATCACCGCACTTCCACACGAGACCTCCCGCCTTCTCGCCGCCAACCAGAAAAGTCCAACTCCTCCGCGGCACCAACCGAAAAAGCCCGACTCTCCGCCAAAAATCAGAAGAATCAAACAACGGAACATATCGGCAATCGGCACCGTCCTCAAAGGAATCTCAACCATCCGTGGAACCTGTGACAACCACAAAAGAAACTATCACCGACATGACGAGGAAGAGCGGAAAAATCATGTAAACGTCACGTAGCATCTCACTTTAAAAAGGTGCCATCAAGTAAGAAGACTAAAGTTGATGCCGACGCGCAAAAGTTTTTCTTGAGTATGGCAAAAGTGCAAAAGACGGGCAAGCTTCAACCTTGCAAAATATCGGACTACGAGCGCATATCCGTAGCAAGATTTGCGGCGGCTAGTGCCGACATCGCTAAAGCGGGATGCTCAAGCGGATGATGTTCAAGTAGATGCTCGCACAAGGTCTCGGTGGAAGTTTGTTATGGGAAACCGCCGGTTGAACCACTCATTTCGACAACCTTACAACTCAATCATGGCGCGTCCCATCGCTGGTACATGCAAGCATTCCAACGATGGTATGGAGGCGTTCCCGATCGATACACGAGCAAGATTTTCACAATGGGGATAACATCTGCTGGGTTCTTTTCACGGAGTCAGATATGTTGTACCAAAGAAGATGCCCCGGCGTGAACATACTTAGACTATGGACTTTGTAAGTCCAGTCAAGATATCGCTGAGCATTTCGCATCGCTTAATTGCATCTCTAACTTCTTTCTTATGTAGAATGGAGGCACGTACATGTAGAAGAAATAACAATGACAATCTAGCATTCCTAGATCCGGGGCACAACAGAGAAACTTGTGAACGATAATCCACGCTTCGTTGAAGACTATTTATTTAATACTTTTTGAAGCCGCAATACAAAACCTCGTACTTTTACCCTATAACTTCAAGCACGTATCTCGACTTCTAATATCGCTTTACTATTTTTGCGTAACACGTGCGATGTGGGAGTAATTAACTACGCTGACATATATGTGCAGTTTCACTGGGTCCTCCTCGTCATCCAGCTTAGATGCTAGCGTGATTTTTGTCTTGGACTCGGGAGAAAACAAACTAATCTGTACCAAGACCTTTGGGACATCTTTGAACAGTAAACTCGATCGCTATGCTATTACTCTAGCAAAATTCCATTCTATTGCATTCAAGTTTAATTACTACTCAAAATCATTCACGGGGCTTTACTCGACGGATCGCAAGAAAAGTGTTCGGTATCGCCCATACCGAAAATTTTGAAATAATAAATGACTTCCCATGCATGAAGCAGAACCCAAAACAATTTATGTGCATTCTATGTATGTACAAATATGCATTCAATTGTCACGAGAGTGTCGGCTATAACGGCCATGGTATGTAATTACACTTTGATGCCCTTTTTATTTAACAAATATCATCATTAAGTAACTTCCTTTTTGTTCAAAAACAGCGCCCAAACCGAGAACCAATAAGTTATTGCTTGATGTAAATTATAGCAATTCAAGAACAGATCGCGGATTCATTCATGATGAGATCATCAATCCTAACGGCGAGTTCCACGAGTAGCCTCATCGCCTCATTCCTACAAATTAGACGCGTGACATGTCTACTTCGACTCATTGTAAAATCAAAGCAACGGGATGACATGTAGTCGAGCTACATTGTAAAAGCAAATTATGTGATGCGTAATTTAATATATTTGAATTATGATTTTAACGATGCTTAGTCGATACATGCATATATTTGAATTATGATTTGAACGATGCTTTATATACTAACATATGGACATCGTAAACAATTATATAAATATATATATATATTGCACGAAAAATATGCAAGATTGTCACCGCTGGTTCTTGGAGAAAACCGCAAAGGATATGTATATATCATCGTCGGATTATGGTACAACTTTGGCAAAGCTAGTACAATATCCTGCGCCGTTGTAGATATAACCGGCAGTGATAATCCTTATCACCGCCGGATTTTGGTTTGATCCGCGGTGATAGTCCTTATCACCGCCGGATTTTGGTTTGATCCGCGGTGATAGTCAATATCACCGCCGGTTGTAGGTAGAACCGCAGTGATAATCCTTATCACCGCCGGTTCTGAGCCGCAGTGATAATCTCGAGTATCACTGCCGACCAATCACTGCCGGCGCCAATGACCGGCAGTGATGGGGTTTTGGAACCGGCAGTGATGTGCTGTTCTGTAGTAGTGAATCAAGTGGCATCGACGTTACTCCAACTTAGTATATATAATTCTTTTAGTATATAAGTATATGATCTTTTTATTATAAATTATATGTTAGTGTTATGAGTTTGTATGGACTCCGATGACTCCATTATCTCCTCTAGATCTGTCCCTGCTGCAGAGTAGTATTAGTAGTACTATTTCACATCAATTCGAAGGGGTGACCTAACATCATCGTCACTGAAGTATATATAATTCTTTTAGTATATAAGTATATAATCTTCTTATTATAAGTTATATGTTAGTGCTACGAGTTCGTATTGACTCCGATGACCTCATTATCTCCTTCTCTAGATCTGTCCCTGCTGTAGAGTAGTATTAGTAGTACTATTTCAGATCAATTCAAAGGGGGTGACCTGACATCCTCGCCACTGAACAGAAATGGCCAACCAACTACAATGAAATAGATCAGGCAGGCGGGGCCTACAAAATGATTGAAGAAATAGTTGGGCAGGATAAAAGCAGCTGCGCCTATAGGCACCCGGCGAGTAGGGGTGGGCACTTTTAAACTAAAACCGAAAAACCGAACCGAATTAACCGAATATTTCGGTTTATGGTTTGCGATTCGGTTTTTATTCTGGTACTATTCGGTTTACGATTTGCGGTTCGGTTTTTTATTTCTGGAAATCGAAAAACCATTTCACCGAATTACTCAGGCAACCACCAACCCGCAACTCGCCAACTCCGCAGTCCGCACACGTCTTCTGGTCTTCAGACTTCAATTCCCAATCTGCGGCTCCAGCAAACACAAACCCTACCCCTACCCGGCTACAGAGGGCGAACCAGTGGCGCCGGTACACCGCCACCTACCGGCGCGGCGCCGCGGCTTCAGCCCCTAGGCTTCACCGGCGCCCCCTCCCATCTTGCCATCTGGCCTTCCCCACCTGATCTGACGCGGCCCCCGCCAGTCCGTTCTAGCACTTTGCAGCCCTCCCGGTTCCCATCCCCAGGCATCGCCGTCCTCCCAGATCCCATCCGACCATCCCCTGAGAGGCGTAGACCCAAGCGTCGTTGACCCGTCGTCCTTCGGGTGCTGGATCTGCTTCAAGAGCAAGAAACAGGCAGCAACTAGGTATAGGCGTATAGCTTCTCTTCCCCCCCCCAATCTCTAGATCTTGGTTGTGAACTTGTGATTGTGCTGTCCTGTGATTTGCCTTTGTCATGCACGCGTACTGGATCTTGTTTGCTCACGGGCTTTCTCTGTGATGATTGTTCTGCAAATTAAAGAATGGGTCCAAGTTGTCCACATGTAATGCAATGATCCTAGCACTGCTTTCTGATACGCTGCTTGTTTTGGTTATAGGTTACTTGACTACCTGTAGATTCAGTGATGTTTTGCATTCTATTTTAGTAGAGATGCGATTCTTGTGGAATTCATCATGTTAACTGTAAAAGAACTGGAGACAAATCCTAGATAGTGGGTGTCGGGACCCGAATCTGCAAATCCGGACCCTCTGTGTATTCTCATGCGACCCAGATCACGCTTAGCACACACATCATACTGTGGTTGCACATCACGTATATTCACAAGGATATAAGAATAAATAGTGCAAACATGTATATAAAACGAGTTGTACAACCTTATGGTCTCCTTACAGATAAGTCACCACGCAGGCTTACATTATTCAAAACAAAGAAATAGCAATGAACATAAAAAGTCGTGGAAGCTTCCATCTTGCCACAGCAACCGATCGGGCTTGCCCCTAGTTGCTCGTGTCCTCGACGTACTCTCCTCCCATACTTGGTGTAGTCTCCTCCACCGATGTTGGGGTTGATAAGCAAGGTGGGGTGAGTACACAAGGCACTCAACAAGTAATGCATGAATGCAAGACTATTACTATATGCAAAGCTTATTCCAATGGATTGGCTTAATTGATTCTTTTGCATCAAGCAACATTTTTAAACTAGTATCTTGTTTAGATTAAAGCAAAGAAACAGATATAAGTAATACTAATTTCAAATGGTTTTTCTTCAAGATTCTCAGACACACCTTTATCAGTTCATTTCCAACACCGCACACACCACCCTTCCATGTTTTGTTTATGAAAAACTACCCTTGATCAGAATCCCGAGCAATGCTCAATACCGTGAGCACGGCTATTCAATAGTTTTGACACTGCAGAGGTTGTACACTTTACCCACAAGATACACCGCCACCACACAGTGATTGTCCGCAACAAAGCTTTTCAGAACTTCTACCTTAACTAAAGAACCTCTCCCAGATTGCCTTCACTATCACTTCCTCACACAGAGCCAAGTATAGGACCGCCAATCACCGTTGGATGGGCACCAAGCCGTAGCACGTGCGCGCCCCATACAGATACACCCTGTGTCTTGTCACCCCGAGGTATCGTGAGGAAAGATATCGTAACCCTAGTCAACTAGGTCCGTCCCATGTCGACATGTGGTTGTACGGTTGACTCGGATCAAAGGCTTGCAAGGTGAAGTCCTTAATCACCAAGGCAAGACTTTCAACACTCAACAAAGGCACACACCCAATGTGGCACATGACTCACATCACTCAACAACCCAATGCCACACAGCCCACCTGGCACACACCTTCTGCCACTTGCCCTAGCCTAAATCATTTTCCACCCAGGTTGATTATTGTGCAACACATGCCAAGAATAACTCAATATCGATGCGGAACCACACAAAGTTGTCAGTACTCAATCTCAACATGTGGCATCATCACACCACTTTTCAAAATACATTCAATATGTCTTTAATCAATATTGTAGCATTTTTCCAAAGATCATTCATGATTCGCTGCAAGGCTAAGCATCTACTCACTGCCTAGCCTCCCGTGTTGGCACAATATTAACATCCAACTAATATAATCAAAACTTAGGTGACAATGATCTAGGCATACAATTAATAATTCAAAGTGGCATAACAAAATGGGTTGATTAACTACATTATCCCAAATTAATTTAAATTCATTTTAAATAATTAGCATGCATAGTTTCAAAGCATAAATTACATTTTAAAATCTGGGATCAAAATGATCAAAGCATCACTTGCCTTCAAAGAGCTGCGGTCGTGTTCAAGCTTGGTCTTGAGCGACTAATTCTTCTTCAAACCTTCCAGAAATTTGCGCTCACGCTGCTCAAATAAAATATGCAATAAATAGCTAATACAGACGACTAGATAATCTCAAAATTCAAATAAAATTCATCATTAAATAGATCACAATTTTATGAATTTTAGAAATTTGAATCACCCAAATCCGAGTTAAAATGCAAAAGTTATAGTCATTTGAAGTTTTGAATAAAATCAAAATACCAAATTAGAAAATCCGATTTTTCCAAATTATTTTTATACTTGAAATTCGCATTTATGACGTCAGCATGCCTCATGATGACGCCAGCACCGAAATGAATTTCCGTCGAAATATTTTTATATATGAAAATATTTATGACGTCGGCGATGACGCCAAGACGACACGTGGCACGCCTGAGGCCGCCACGCCGCTCGATCTATGGACCGGGTTCACGGCTCGGCTCGGTCTAGCGTGGACATGGTTCATAGAACGATCGCGAACACGCGGCAAAATCCGCACCGCTCGCTAAAACCGACGGTCGATCCCCACGCCGCACCGCAAATAAGACCGAGATGCGTGCGACACGCGCCGCGCATCCAAATGGCGGCCTAAATCCAACGGTTGATTCCGCGACCGACGCGGCGACGCCGATTTACTCGTAGCCACGCGCACGATCGCAGCGGCGCGCCCAAAGCAACGGCCGGATCGGTCTCTCGCCCGTCAGCAACCACGCGCGTCGGCGAGATTGGATGAAGGTGCGGCGCTACCACCGCCGCACGCTCAAATCGAACGGCGCGGATCCTAGGGCAAAACCAGATCCGAACTCAACCGCTTATATCCGATCCGACGGCTCAGTTACGGAGTCGTTTACTATTCACGGCTTGACGTGGCTCAATCCTATGCATACACTAACGATCCAACTACCGAGATGTAACCAAGTTACGAGACTAGATCTAATCTCTACCGCTCAACCCGCATCTAACGGTCAAGATCTACTAATAGCCCTAATGTCCGAGATCTAATCTACGCCGCATTTACGCATCTAACGCCTATAATTTAATCCAAACGTAAACAGAGAAGTGGATACGTGGACTCACCAAAACCGAGCGATGAGGATCGGACGGCGGCGGAAGTTGGCGAGGTCAACGACGGCGCGAAGGAACAGTCGCCGGAGTGAGGAAGACGAGGACGCCGGCGGCGCTTGCGGGCGCTTCCGACGTGAAGAAGTGGCGCGCTCGACGCGTCTCGACGAGATCGGTACCCGGTGACCTCAACAACGGCGGAAGTGGACCGCGGCGACGCAAACGACGGAGAACGATGGCGGCAGGGAACAACTACGGCGAGCTCGCTCAGCGCTAGAGAGGGTCTTGGCGTGCGTGCAAGGTGTCAAAAGACGCGGCGAGAAGAGTTCGCCAGACGCGCTACTCGGTGCACTTTAAGGGGCCTCGACGCAGCGCTACAGTGGCGAAACAAGCGGTAACGGCCGGCGGCGTTAGCTCCGGTGATCTCGCGTGAGACGATCGACGTGGCGCAATCTCGACGTCCGCGGATTGGATCGGATGGCTCGCATCGCGAACGACGTGGCACACGCAGCAAGCCGCTCGATCAAGATCGACGGTTCACCGAAGCGGCGCTTAGGGTTTCGCACGGATGGGTGGCGGCAAGCACAAGAATGGGCTCGGCCCATTCATCGCTCATAGCCATTTTTAAAACCTTTTCAATAAAAATAATTCTAGAAATTCATTAATTCATTTGGGACTTTTAAAATAGCGTAAAAATTCTAGAAAAATTCCAAAAATACCTTGAGATATTTGGAACTCAAATAAAATATTTTCAATAAAACTTTGCTAGAACTTATACATTATTTAATTGTTTTCAAGGAAGGCTAGTTTTGAGTAATTCCAAATAAATTTCGATAAATTCTCAAGAATTCACAAAATCAAAAATACTCTCAAAATTTAAACTAGAGCAAAAATTAGGTGTTACAAACCTCCCCTTAATGAGAATCTCGTCCCGAGATTCGGGGTTGTCTGAGTGAATAGGTTAGGGAACTCCTTCTTCAGATCTTCTTCACGCTCCCACGCCGCTTCACTTTCCGAATGGTTGCTCCAATCGAACTCGCAGAAACGTGTTGACTTGTTCCTTGTCTCTCTGCCCATTATGTCCGTAATCTTCATCTGATGTTCTTTGTAAGTCGATCTTCTTGCACTCAATTGTCTCTAACGGTGTTTGCTCTTCCAGATCAAGACACTTCTTCGCTGAGACACATGGAATACGCTATGCACTCTGCCAAAGACGGCGGTAACTCTAATCGATACGCAACTTCACCCTTGCGGCTCAAGATTTTGAATGGTCCGACATACCGGGTGTAAGCTTCCTTTGCATGGAACCTTCGACTCCTTTGAGTGGTGTTACTCTAAGATACACAAATCTTCGGTTCAAAGCTTAGTTCCTGCGACGGTTGTCGGATAACTCTTTTACTGGATTGTGCAATCTTCAATCTTTCCCGACTGTGGGTGATCTGTGGCTTCCGCTTCAAGAATGTCCGTCCGAAAACATATCGTTCACTTTGTCTCATTCCAATTCAATGGTGTTCGACAGACCTACCATACTGAGCTTCAAATGGAGACATTTGTAAGCTCGCTTGATAATCGTTGTTGTAACTAAACTCAAATAAGGCAAACACTTGTCCCATGAAGTGGAATATGCTAAGGCACATGCCCTCAACATATCCTCCAATATCCGATTGACTCTCTCGCTTGTCCATCCGTCATGGATGGTATGTCAGATCAAGTTCAAACGAGTCCCCATTGCTTCATGAAGCTTACCCGAACTGGAGGTAAATTGGGTACCTCTGTCCGACACTATCTTTTTCGGCACTCCATGTAAAATGACAATTACGACATATAAAGTTACGCTAACCGGTCTCCTAATAAGTGGTCTTTATGGTATGAAATGTGCCACCTTAGTTAAACGATCTACTATGACCCATATGGAATCATATCCACTTTATGCTCGGGCAATCCGGTTATAAAATCCATACCAATTTCCTCCCATTTCCATTCGTATCTTTAAGGGTTGTAATAGCCTGCTGGCCTTTGGTGCATAGCTTTGACCCTTTGGCATATGTCACATAATGCAACGTGTTCGCGACTTCTCGTTTCATGCTTGGCCACCAAAATTTTTCCTTCAAATCTTGATACATTTTCGCACTTCTGGATGAATTGAGTACTTGGAGTCATGGGCCTCTCCTGCAATTAATCGCTTCAACTCCTTTTTGTTCGGCACACAAATGCGCCCTTTAAACCACATAGTACCTTGTTCATCCAGTTTAAAATCTTTTGCTTTGCCTTCATCCATTTTGCCCTTAATTCTTTTGATCTTATCATCATCTTTCCGCCTTTCCCGATCCGATCTTCCAGGTAGGTCTTACTTCCAAGGTTACTAGGAATCCTTTTGGTACCATTTCCAATTCTAGTTTCGAAATCCTTACACAATGCTCGCTCGACTTGTTTCCAACAAATATTTACACTGTGGTTCTTTACGCTCAAGGCGTCGCCACCATGTTGGCTTTCCCGGGTGGTAGTGAATTCCACATTATAATCCTTGATTAACTCTAACCATCTTCTTTGCCTCATATTTAGGTCACTTGTGTGAAAATATACTTAAGGCTTTTATGATCGATATATACTTCACATCTATTTCCGATGAGATGATGACGCCATATTTTTAGTGCATGCACTACTAAGCAATAATTCTAAATCATGAGTCGGATAGTTCTCCTCATGTGGTCTCAATTGCCTCGATGCATAGGCAATTACCTTCCTATTTTGCATCAACACGCATCCCAATCCTCGACGCGATGCATCACAATAGATGTCAAAGTCTTAGTGAACGTCTGTAAAACTAATACAGGTGCCGATGTTAACCTCCTTTTCAATTCCTGAAAATTCTTCTCACACTCAGGTGTCCATAAAAATTTCTTTTCTTTTTTCAACAATTGCGTAAGAGGTCTCGCAATCGTAGAGAATCCTTCAATGAATCGACGGTAATACCCCGCCATTCCAAGGAAACTACGGATTTGGGTTACCGCCTTCTACTTCTCCAATGTAAAACCGTTTCCACTTTCTTTGGATCTACAACAACTCCTTCTCATTGTCATTATGTGTCCAAGAAATTCCACCTTATCTTTCCGTAAATCACATTTGCTAAATTTCGCAAACAACCGTTGTTCCTCAACTTTTCAAGGACTAGCCTCAAGTGCTCGGTGTGCTCTTCTCTCGCCTTGGAATAGATAAGGATGTCATCTATGAATACGACGACGAACTTATCCAAGTTTTCCATAAAACCTTATTCATTAAGTTCATGAAATATGCTTGGTGCATTTGTCGGACCAAAAGGCATCATCAGAACTCAGAGTGTCCATATCTTGACGAAAATGCGCCTTCTAATATCCTCGATCGGATCTTCACCGATGGTATCCCGATCAAGATCAATTTTGGAGAATACTCTGCTCCTCTCAATCGGTCAAACAAATCATCGATCCCGGTAGCGGATACTTATTCTTTATCGTCACATCATTGAGTGCACGATAGTCTATACACATCCTGAAACTTCCGTCCTTCTTCTTAACGAATAAGACAGTGCTCCCCATGGCGATGAACTAGGTCTTATAAATCCCTTTTCCAGCAGCTTCTTCAATTTGCTTCTTCATTTCCACCAATTCCTCTGTGGACATCCTGTAAGGTCTCTTAGCTATTGAGCTGTCCCTCGACTAGTTCTATCACAAACTCGATATCTCTATCTGGCGGCATTCCGTAAATCTTCCGGGAAAACATCCGGATATTCATTGACTATGGAGACTTCCTCTGTCGATATCTTCATCTTTGTTGACCATCAATTGTCCATCTCGCATCGGTTTCGCTTCAAACTCAATTTTCTTTCCATCCGGCTCTCGACCGATATGACTCTTTTCCGATCCAATCATCGCTTGTGATCGTTAACCAATCCATTCCCGTGATAACATCCAAGGTTTGGGTATTAAGGACGATTAAGTTCGCTAGAACTCAACTCCATTAATTATTATTCCTACCCCGAACATCCTACTTTAGATCGGAGTTCGATCCGAGGATTGGACTATGAGCACACATTTAAGATTCACTATTTCCATATCATTTTGAACAGCAAAATCTCGGAAATAAAAGAATGCGAAGCTCGGAATCAAATAAAACAAAGATGGCTGATCGAGTTTACTAGAACTTACCCGAGACAACGTCCGAGGCGCTCGACTTCATCTGCCGTGATGTGGTTGACTCGCCTCGTGCGATTCCTTGGGATGGAGTCGCCTTGTTGATGCCCCGCGGTTCATGATTGGTGCGGAGTCCTTGCGGTGTGTTCCCGTGTTAAAGCGAACCGGGTGACACCTCCTTCTTAGGGCGCTTGTTGGCAAAATGCCCCATTTCATTGCAATGATAGCAACGCCTTCCCACGGCCGAGAGGTTCCTCCACCTGCGCTATAGTTCGGCCGAGTCTCGAACATTTTGACCCATCGGGCGATTTGCGTGGCGGTGCCACGTCATTGCCTCTAGGCCGGTACCGAATGAGCCGTTGGGTGCCGTCCTCTTCGCCTCTGCTGCCCCGATGACCTCCTTGTTGCGCCATTCTCGCACTTCCCGTTGTCATCCAACTCTCGGCGCTTGTCCTCTAAGATCGTGGCTTTGTTAACTAACTCTTGAAAGTCGTGGAATGTGTTGGTGATCGGTCCACTGCAACCTCGCATTCAATCCCTTCATGAAGCGGGATTGTGCGGCCTTATTCGTAGCCACGCCCTCCAGTGCGTAGCGTGCGCTTAGGTGAACTTGTTCGTAATCGCCACCGATCGCCGCCTTGCTTGAGGCTTCGAACTCCTCCTTTTAAGATCCATGATACCCTGGGTACATGGTAATGACGGAAGGTCGAGGTGAATTCCTCCCATGTGATACTCTGCGGGTCCTCATGAGTCGCGCAGGTTTTCCCACCATTCTGCGGCAGTCCTTCGAGTTGATGAGAGGCATAGAGTACCCTCTCATGTCCTACACATTGGGTAATGTGCACTTCCTTTCAATTGTCCTTAGCCAATCGTCCGCTTCCGGTGGATTGGCGTTACTCGAGAAAGTGGGTGGACGAGTTCTCATAAACTCCGGCAATGCTGAGTAGGGGTGTGGTCCATGGTTGCCCCGGTGTTGAACATTCGCAGCAGCTTGATTGGATATCTGCCGCATGGTTTGAACCATCGTGGTCATGAGTTGAGTCCGGGCTGTCAAAAGGCTCCTGTGTTACGCATATCGACTGCGGTGGTTGAGGAATCGCTCTTCATTCTCGTTGTCCGTCTGTTAGCTCCACTTCACTGGCTCCAACATTTCCACGAGTCCTCACCATCTGCTGCAAGCTTCAATGGTTAAGAAAAGAAGAAAGCATAGACAAGTAAAAGAACTTATGTGGGGAAACAGTGTAACTTAAATTATTTAGCCACTTTATTGATATAATATAAAGCGGTATGGTTGCTCACAAGTGCCTAAGGGCAATGCAACACATACGTGACACTCACAACCAAAAGCAAGTAAGCAAACATAGGAATCCATGACAACTCACACCTAAGGGTAACTCAAACAAAGACGCGACTCGGATATTCGAGTCTCGACACTACACTCTACTAGACTCGATCACTCATCAAGCCAACCCGGCCGCGGCTTCCCGAGCGTGCACGTAGTCTGCCGTGGCATTGGGGCGAATCGTCCCGTGACCTCATCGCGGCGGTTGCAAAGACCCCATCGACTCTGCTGGTCCCGGCTGCTCGCTCCTCAGATCGGGCGCCTCGCTCCGGCTCCCGGATCTGGATCATGTAACTCGGGATCGTTCGGGCTCGGGTCCATACAAAGCCATCTCCAACTCCTGGATCTTCAGATGGCATGAGCTAAGTTCTCCGGTGTTGGGTTCTTGCCTCTATAACCTCGTCGCGGTCCTCTGCAACTCCGGACTGTCTCGCCCAAGGCGCCCTCCTGGCGATGACGTACCTTGCCAGTGGGTGATAGTGGCGTCCTCCTCCACAAGCTCCATCCTGTCCAAACGATTGTCTCGACGCGATGGTGGCGGAAGACGGTGCCTCTAACTCGCGGAGTAAGTGCGGGCAATCGCCGCATCGCTCGACGCGACGCTCACGAATCCCGCCTCGAAGAAGACCTCCGGCGGTGATGTAGATAGGACGACTCGCCTCGCCCTCTCCCGAGCATACATCGTGATCTTGACGCCCCAGCGACGCCAAGTCTGCCTGCACCACCAAGTCCCTCGATGCGGTGGTCGGTCAAAACCTCCAAGCAATCGCATCATACGCCATAACTCCGCGGGCGATCCTCCGTCGCTCTCCATAGGTATGGATCATCCTCATCCGCCAAAACAAACCTTGTTTAAATTAAATAGAGAATAATAAAAATTCAAAGATAGGTATGAATAAGGGAGAAGAGATAAGTCGAGATTTCTTTGACATTCTTGCTCAAGTTGATTAGGTCTTTAGAAAATAGTTTTCACCCTCCTAGGCACAACCAAACTAAGGTCAAGGCCTACAACACTGCTCGATACCACCTCTGCCGGGACCCGAATGCAAATCCGACCCTCTGTGTATTCTGTGCGACCCGAGATCACGCTTAGCACACACAATCATACAGGTTGCACATCACAGATATTCACAAGGATATAAGAATAAATAGTGCAAACATGTATATAAAACGAGTTGTACAACCTTATGGTCTCCTTACAGATAAGTCACCACGCAGGCTTACATTATTCAAAACAAAGAAATAGCAATGAACATAAAAAGTCGTGGAAGCCTCCATCTTGCCACAGCAACCGATCGGGCTTGCCCCTAGTTGCTCGTGTCCTCGACGTACTCCTCCTCCCATACTTGTGTAGTCTCCTCCACCGATGTTGGGGTTGATAAGCAAGGTGGGGTGAGTACACAAGGCACTCAACAAGTAATGCATGAATGCAAAGACTATTACTATATGCAAAGCTTATTCCAATGGATTGGCTTAATTGATTCTTTTTGCATCAAGCAAAGATTTTTAAACTAGTATCTTGTTTAGATTAAAGCAAAGAAATGATATAAGTAATACTAATTTCAAATGGTTTTTCTTCAAGATTCTCGGCACACACTTTATCAGTTCATTTCCAACACCGCACACACCACCCTTCCATGTTTTGTTTATGAAAACTACCCTTGACTGTAATCCCGAGCAATGCTCAATACCGTGAGCACGGCTATTCGAATAGTTTTGACACTCTGCAGAGGTTGTACACTTTACCCACAAGATACACCGCCACCACACAGTGATTGTCCGCAACAAAGCTTTTCAGAACTTCTACCTTAACTAAAGAACCTCTCCCAGATTGCCTTCACTATCACTTCCCTCACACAGAGCCAAGTATAGGACCGCCAATCACCGCTGGATGGGCACCAAGCCGTAGCACGTGCACGCTCCCCATACAGATACACCCACGTGTACCGTCACCCCGAGGTATCGAGGAAAGATATCGTAACCCTAGTCAACTAGGTCTGTCCCATGTCGGACATGTGGTTGTACGGTTGACTCGGATCAAAGGCTTGCAAGGTGAAGTCCTTAATCGACCAAGGCAAGACTTTCAACACTCAACAATGGCACACACCCCAATGTGGCACAGACTCACATCACTCAACAACCCAATGCCACACAGCCCACACGCACACACCTCTTGCCACTTGCCCCAGTCTAAATCATTTTCCACCCAGTTGATTATTGTGCAACACATGCCAAGAATAACTCAATATCGATGCGGAACCACACAAAGTTGTCAGACTCAATCTCAACATGTGGCATCATCACACCACTTTTCAAAATACATTCAATATGTCTTTAATCAATATTGTAGCATTTTTCCAAAGATCATTCATGATTCGTTGCAAGGCTAAGCATCTACTCACGGCCTAGCCTCCGTGTTGGCACAATATTAACATCCAACTAATATAATCAAAACTTAGGGTGACAATGATCTAGGCATACAATTAATAATTCAAGGTGGCATAACAAAATGGGTTGATTAACTACATTATCCCAAATTAATTTAAATTCATTTTAAATAATTAGCATGCATAGTTTCAAAGCATAAATTACATTTTAAAATCTGGGATCAAAATGATCAAAGCATCACTTGCCTTCAAAGAGCTGCGGGTCGTGTTCAAGCTTGGTCTTGAGCGACAATTCTTCTTCAAACCTTCCTAAATTTGCGCTCACGCTGCTCAAATAAAATATGCAATAAATAGCTAATACAGACGACTAGATAATCTCAAAATTCAAATAAAATTCATCATTAAATAGATCACAATTTTATGAATTTTTAGAAATTTGAATCACCCAAATCCGAGTTAAAATGCAAAAGTTATAGTCATTTGAAGTTTTGAATAAAATCAAAATATCAAATTAGAAAATCCGATTTTTCCAAATTATTTTTATACTTGAAATTCGCATTTATGACGTCAGCATGCCTCATGATGACGTCAGCACCGAAATGAATTTCCGTCGAAATATTTTTATATATGAAAATATTTATGACGTCGGCGATGACGCCAAGACGACACGCGGCACGCCAGAGGCGCCACGCCGCTCGATCTATGGACCGGGTTCACGGCTCGGCTCGGTCTAGCGTGGACATGGTTCATAGAATGATCTGAACGCGGCAAAATCCGCACCGCTCGCTAAAACCGACGGTCGATCCCCACGCCGCACCGCAATAAGACCGAGATGCGTGCGACACGCGTCGCGCATCCAAATGTCGGCCTAAATCCAACGGTTGATTCCGCGACCGACGCGGCGACGCCGATTTACTCGTAGCCACGCCAAGCACGATCGCAGTGGCGCGCCGCAAAGCAACGGCCGGATCTGGTCTGCGCTCGTCAGCAACCACGCGTCGTGCGAGATTGGATGAAGGTGCGGCGCTACCACCGCCGCGCTCAAATCGAACAGCGCGGATCCTAGGGCAAAACCAGATCCGAACTCAACCGCTTATATCCGATCCGACGGCTCGAGTTCACGGGTGTTTACTATTCACGGCTTGACGTGGCTCAATCCTATGCATACACTAACGATCCAACTACCGAGATGTAACCAAGTTACGAGACTAGATCTAATCTCTACCGCTCAACCCGGATCTAACGGTCAAGATCTACTAATAGCCCTAATGTCCGATCTAATCTCGCCGCACATTACGCATCTAACGCCTATAATTTAATCCAAACGTAAGCAGAGAAGTGGATACGTGGACTCACCAAAACCGAGCGATGAGGATCGGACGGCGGCGAAGTTGGCGAGGTCAACGACGGCGCGAAGGAACAGTCGCGGAGTCGAGGAAGACGAGGACGCCGGCGGCGTTGGGCGCGTTCCGACGTGAAGAAGTGGCGCGCTCGACGCGTCTCGACGAGATCGGTACCCGGTGACCTCAACAACGGCGGAAGTGGACCGGCGCGACGCAAACGACGGAGAACGATGGCGGTGCGCAGGGAACAACTACGGCGAGCTCGCTCAGCGCTAGAGAGGGTCTTGGCGTGCGTGCAAGGTGTCAAAAGACGCGGCGAGAAGAGTTACGCGGACGCGCTACCGGTGCACTTTAAGGGGCCTCGGCGCGCGCTACGGTGGCGAAACAAGCGGTAACGGCCGGCGGCGTTAGCTCGGTGATCTCGCGTGAGACGATCGACGTGGCGCAATCTCGACGTCCGCGCGATTGGATCGGATGGCTCGCGATCGCGAAACGACGTGGCACACGCGCAAGCGCTCGATCAAGGTCGACGGTTCGGTCAAGCGGCGCTAGGGTTTCGGCGCGGATGGGCTGGCGACGCGCACAGTAATGGGCTCGGCCCATTACTGTTCATAGCCATTTTTAAAACCTTTTTCAATAAAAATAATTCTAGAAATTCATTTAATTCATTTGGGACTTTTAAAATAGCAGAAAAATTCTAGAAAAATTCCAGAAAATACCTTGAGATATTTGGAACTCAAATAAAATATTTTCAATAAAACTTTGCTAGAACTTATACATTATTTAATTGTTTTCAAGGAAGGCTAGTTTTGAGTAATTCCAAATAAATTTCGATAAATTCTCAAGAATTCACAAAAATCAAAAATACTCTCAAAATTTAAACTAGAGCAAAAATTAGGGTGTTACAGTGGGACTCGGAGCAATTTCTTCTTTGAATCATTGTATATAGAAAGCACTAATTGTGAGATTAAATGAGGTAGGCAACACTGATTGCTCATGTTTGTGACTATGTTATATCAATATATAACCACAGGAGTCTTTTACTTCTAGCCTTTTGGGCTAAATTAAGCTATCAGAACTTTGGCTCTCAAACATATTAATGTCAGGAAACAGAATCTCTAATGCATCCTAAGGAATTCATTGTTGAAAATTCCTTCTTGTTCAGTTTATGCATGAGGCTGTATGGGGCATTCCACAGAATCTTGGTATATACAAGAAAATTTGTGATTGGTTGCTACCAAATGGTATCTTGGTTGTGATTGATTGCTACCAAATGGTATCTTGTTTTGGTTATAGGTTACCTGACTACAACTCTTACCTGACTTTGTAAGGTGACTCTCTTTTTTTTAATCACTAATGCTATGTATAATGTATGCTATGCATTTCTCAGGGGATCTCATCTCAGTGTGCAATTCGAAAAACAGCGCTGGCAGCCGAACTATGCTGCAATGTATGTGTTCGCTTCATTGCTTTTTTGCTTGGTTGATTCTTTTTTATTTTCAATCACTAACCATTGTGTTGCACTTTTGCTTGATTTGTAGATGGTGGAGCCAGAAGGAAACCCTACAAATCATGATAGCCAAATGGGCGAGACCGAGACTGAAACTGCACAGACAGAGAATGAGTAGCAACAGCCGCAGCAGGAGGAGGTTAAGAAAAGAAAAGCAATGGCACCAAGTTCAAATGTATGGGAAAGCATTAGCAAGATCAAAGTTGGAGATGTCTTGAAGGCCAAGTGCAAACATTGCAGCCGTGAGTTTCACTGTGATCCTAGAACTAATGGTACATCCTCCTTAAACTCTCACTTGAGAATCTGCAAGTGTAATCCTAATAGGAATAAGGAATACAGACCCTAAGCAAGGTACTTTACAAGTACAAGCAAATCAGGGGATAGTAGTAATTGTGTCATTTTCACTTGGAAGTTTGATCCCGAGGGACTTAGGGAAACATTTGCTGAAATGATCATTATAAACGAGCTTCCTTTTGCATTTTCTGAACGTGAAGGCTTTAAAAAGTTCATGTCCAAAGTTTATCCACATTTTTGTGTTCCCTTTAGAAGAATAGTCACTAGGGACTCTATTCACGCTTACAATAATGAGAAAGCAAAGTTCCAACAATTTTTGAAGGATTCTTGTGAAAGAGTGTCGGGACCCGAATATGCAAATCTGGACCCTCTGTGTATATCGCACTAGTCCAGGATCACGCTAGTGCACACAGGCTCAACATAGATACTATCACAGTCATACACAACGGAATATAGCATAACTTCAATAATTAATAATAACCATTGTCTTACATGATTATTGCCTCACAGGGCTTAACTAAGAAATAGCAATTAAGCAGCAGCGGGAATGAAGTAAACGTAGTAGCTCCCCAGTTCACCACAGGCAACTGATGAGGTTCGGACCGTAAGCTTCAGCGTCGTGATACTCCCCCTCCAAGAATGTCGCGGATTCCTCCTCTTCTGAAGTTTGTTTTTGTGGGATGAGTACATAAAGCACTCAACAAGTTATGCACAGTACTACAAGTCTAATATTCTACATGCTTGGCTTATTCCAAGGAAGGCTAACATGGCTAATTTGTAGTGAAGCAGCATTTATAAAAGAATACAGTAAGTAGATTGAAAGACAGTAAAACAAATACTAGTAAATAATAGATTCACTTTTCAAGTAAACAATGTTTTCCATCCTAAGTCAAATTCCAAGTTTTTATGGCAATCCACCATCCCAACAAGTTTTTATTTAACAAAAGTCTAACCCTTGACTGTAATCCCCGAGCATTGCTCAATTCCGTGAGCACGGCTATTCGAGCAGTTTTACACTCTTCAGAGGTTATGCACTTTACCCACACGATATAATCAAACACCACACAGGTGAGTGCCCATAACAAAGCCTTTACAATGCTCTGTTTAGACCTGGCACTACCCGCTAAGGTTTCAACACTGGTGGGACTGGTTACCACATCCAGAGCCTCCCTCTTGCGCCATGTGAGCTACCCCACAACCCGGGACTCACTGAACACCACCGTAGTACCAAAATCTAAACATCACAAATTAGTCAGCTAGACTGTCCCATTCCAGACGTGTGGTTGCAAGTAAGACTCAGATCAAAGGCTTGCGAGGTTAAGTCCTTAAAGTGACCGAGGCAAGACTTCCACATACCACTGCCCAACAGGCCCACCTTGGCATACTGCCCCTTGCCACCTGCCCCGATCTAAAATGATTACCACCCCAGTTGATTACCATGCACCACGTGCCATCAGCAATTCAATCTAGTTGTGTGACCTCCTCGCCACGACAACTCAATATCACTATGTAACAACACCTGACACACCAATTTATAAACATTGTTCCATAATCCATTAGTCAAGATTAAATATCAATGTTCCAGATACATGTAATGAAGTGGCATGGCTAAGCAACTAATACGGCCTAATTAGTCCCATGTTGATTATTAATATTAACCAACTATAGTTCCATATCCTAGGGTGACAATTAGATCATGGCATACAATTGACAAGGTATGATTTAATTCAAATAGGCATATTATCTAGTTCCCAGATTAATTGAAATCATTCATACACATAAAGTATCATGCATAAATTTTAAAGACAAAATAGCAATCTTGTGAAATTAGGTGCAACATGATCAAAGCACAACTTGCCTTGGAACAGGTGCTGGTCTTGCTCTGAATTTGGGTCTTGAAGCGACGAATCTTCCTCCGGAGCACCGAGCAATTCAACGTCTACGCGAATCGAGATAAAATAGCAATAAACACCCAAAACAGAGAGCAAATAGGCTCCACAAATTCAAATAAAAAGCACCATTAATAGATATTGATTTTACAAATTTTTAAAAATTTGAATCACTCAAATCCGAGTTAAAATGCAAAAGTTATAGCCTTTTGAAGTTTGAATAAATACTGAAAATACAGAAATTAGAAAATCCGACCTATTAATGCGCAAGCGACACGTGGACCAATAAGAGACTGACACATGGCTTTGGCTCATGGACTCAGTCCACGAAACTCCGCTGGTCCACCGTGGACTCAAGGTACTGTGCTGTGGACCGGTTGATGTCAGCACGACGTCATCGCGACACGTGGGCCAACCATATTGCGCCAAGTCGCTCGGTCTACGGACCACATCCACGGCATGTGCCTGTCCACCGCGCACCCGACGCAGAACGCTTCGGCTTCCGAGCAGACACGCATCGCACATCCGCGCACGGATCCAATGGTTCACGATCTACTCCTAAGCGGCTCAATCCTGACCGCTCATCTTAAATCTAACGGCCAAAGCTTACCCGGGCAGAACACTGTTGACGATGGAGATGTGGCACGATCTGGACGGTTCGGTGAAGATCCGACGGCTGAGCGGATCTTCGAGACACGGCGATGTCGCGGCGGCCCTGAGTTCCCGGAGACGAGGACGACGATGGGTCCGACGGCAAACTAGGTCCTTCCGACGACGAAGAGGTAGCAGCTCCGGTGCGGCTTGACGCGGCGAACCCGAAACCAGAACCCACACGACAGATGGAGGCTCGACGACAGTGGAACGACGAGAAAACAAGCAGCGGCGCTTGGAAAACTACGGCGAGCTCTTTAGGCTACACGGCGGCGACTCTGAGGCGAAGACTTGAGCAATTGGAAGCGCAAGGGGATGACGATCATCGGGGTGCGGGCTGCGGCTTTTATAGCCTCGGCGTGCGTGCAAACATGGCAACCCTAGCAATCCGTGGTGGAGACGGCGTGCGGCGGGGATTTTGGAAACTCTGTCGGAGACGATGACGGACAACCGTCCGATCTGCAACGAGCGGCCACGATTGCATCTCAGCCGATTCAATCCGATCCGCACCTTCCAAAATCAATGGATACGATCCGCACCTTCCAAAATAACGCAACGTGATCTCTTCCGCACGATCCTGATCCAACGGCTCACAGGCGAAGCGGGCCGGACGGGCCGCAACTGCTGGGCTCATGCGCGCACACTGCTGGGCTTCAGCCCAGTATTGTTCATTTCGATTTTTCTCAGGTTTTTGATTTAAAATAATCGCAGAAATTAGTTTAATTAGTTTTAAGCAATTAAAATATCAAGAAAATTCTCATAAATACTTTGAGACATTTTGAACTCAAATAAAATGTTTTTGGCAAAACTTTATATTAGTTTTCATCTATTTATAATTAGTTTTTACAAAAGGTTCAATATACTTAATTAAAATAAATTCAAATAAATTCTAGAAAATCCAATAAATTCAGAAAATTCCAAAATGCGCATGAATAAAATTATAGATAAATTTTTGGGATGTTACAAAGAGTTTCCCTCACAACTGACACATGGACATCAAATACACAACAGAACTACATGTGTATAACATCACATTTCTTTGATAATGATTGGAAGCTACATAAGAAGATCATTGGTTTTTTCTTAGTAAAGGGTCATAATGGGGAGGACATTTGGAAATCTTTAGAGAAATGTTTGATGGAATGGTACATAGAAAAAATCTTCACAATACCTGTTGATAATGCTAGCTCTAATAAGAGTGCTCTAAATTAGAGAAGGGTCTTGAATAATTCTAACAGTAGCATTGCTAAAAGCAAGTATATTCACATGAGGTGTGCTACACATATCATTAACTTGATAGTTTTCGATGGCCTAAAAGAATTGTCAGTTTCAATTCAACATGTCCGTACTGCTGTTAAATTTATTAAGAACTCCCCATCTAGAATATCTAGATTTAAGAAATGTGCTGAATTGGCAAAGGTGGACAGTAAAGCATTCTTATCACTAGATGTTTGTACTAGATAGAACTCGACATACCTTATGTCGAATGCTGCATCAATTTATGAGAATGTATTTGAAAGGTATGGTGAAGAAGACCCATATTATGCAATAGAATTGTGTAGTTAGAAAGGCCCTAGAGTTCCTGAAAGCGGAGATTGGGAGAATGCAAAGAAGATGACTGAGTTTCTTGGACACTTCTGTAAGTTCACTCTCCGTGTTTCTGCCACACATCATGTAACATCAAATATTTTATTTCATGAGATAGGAGATGCTTTGCTTTTGTTGCTACAATGGTGTCATAGTGATGATGATATGCGTAAGGAAATAGGCCAAAAAATGCTTCAGAAATACTACAAGTATTAGGGAGATAAGAATAAGTTGAACATGCTCATGTTTATTGTTGTTGCACTCGATCCAAGATATAAGCTATTTAATTACACAAATATAGCTATTTTGGAGATGTTTGGTGAGGAAAAAGGAAAGGAAGTTTGGAATAATGTGAATGATTCTTTTCGTTCTATGTTTGATGAGTATAGAAAACTATATGCTTCAAGTGATAAGGCACCACAATCAAGTGATTCGCAAGAACCTGTGGAAAGGAGCACTAGGTTGATGAAATCCTTAATTGCGAAAAAGATGAGGATGAGTAATACTGGAACTGGCACCAGCAAGTCTGAACTTGACAAATACTTTAGTGAAGATAATGAAGAGGACAATGAGAATTTTGATATTCTTGAGTGGTGGAAGTGCAATTCTCCAAGATTCCTAGTATTGTCTCACTTGGCTCGTGACGTATTAGCGGTTCCTATATCAACAGTTGCATCTGAGTCAGCCTTTAGCACGGGTGGACGTGTTCTTGATGACTTTAGGAGCTCACTCACGTCATTCATGGTCCAATGCCTAGTTTGTACGCAAGATTGGTTACGATCATCCCTCCCTATCAATATTGAAGAAGATCTAGTAGATTTGGCCAAAATCAAGGAAGGTAATAAACAAATTACTTAATGATTTTTGCTTTAATTATATTTATCTTGCTCATTATGAGAATTTACTATTGATTGATTTTATTCAATTTCAGCCATAATTGCAGAAGATGTTGGCAATTCTTCCAAGTCCAAATCCGAGTCCGTAACCAAACCTAGTGAGACTACTACCTAAATTTTGGTGAGATTCGAGACAATATTCCTCTATTGGTCATTTTTTTAGTTTACTGCAAATTCCACATTATTGCTCTAATAATATGTGTTTTTCTCAATTTCAACCTTTGCTTCTGCCTTCAGTACGTGCTCATCATTTGTAAGTAATTTGTAGATATTATGCTTCAAAAACAATGAGCCACCTTTTGAAATCTGAATGTTCCTGTAAAATAGGTTGTGTAGAACTAAAATATTCTGAGCTGCATGACTTGAGCAGTGACAGCAACAAGAGCATTAGAGCAAACCATCTTTGAGCTGCATGACTTGAGCAGTGACAGCAACAAGAGCATTAGAGCATAATAGGATTAAAGAAGATGAAACAATAATTAATAAAGAGACCATCTTTGATATTTTCGGAGACCATCTTTGTGTGTTGAGCAAAATTCATATTAGTCGAATACTGCAAAAATCCATCCTATTGCTCTAATAGTATTTGTTTTCTCTATTTTCTCTAGCTTACTACCTTCTGCCCATGTCAATTGTGAAACTTTACGCTACTGGTGATCTATTGATCTTTGCTGCTGATGTCTGCTGAGAAGTGCTGCTGTTGCTTAGGAGGTCTGCTGATGTTGCTGTCTGCTGGAGTGGAGGGGATAGGAGTGGTGGCGCTGTAACGCTGTTGTGTCATATGCTGCTGGTTGTGGTTGCAAGATTGACGACATGTTCATGTCTACGCAACTTCTGCATGTTGTGTTTCACTGCTAGCTAGCTGTTGTACTTCATTGTTAGCTGTTGGCCTATTGCTCATTCTATATTTCTATGTTGTTGTGTGTTGGTTGTGCACTTCTACTGTATTTGAACTTCAAAATTTTCTTACTTTGTTATGCTGTGTGCTAGAGCATGGTGGACAAATGAACAATATTTTGAGTTATGTAATGCCCGCTGTTAGTGTTGGATATTATTTCTGAGTTCTATAATATATTATGTATGCTGATGGTTGTGCATGCGAAATTCGGTTAACCGAAAAACCGAATTAGTTCGGTTAATTCTGTTCGGTTTCTGAAATTTTTCGGATCAGTTCGGTTTTCTATTCCTGAAAGCCAAATTTTTTAAAACAGAATAAACCGAATTCCCATGCCTACCGGCGAGTGCCAAAGTGCAACAGAGATGGCTTACATGGAAATCAACAGGTGAATAGAGTGCCACAAGTTATAAAAGAAAGTTCAGTTTTAAAAATAGGAGGCTTATGGCCAGACCTACACGGCGAGTAAACTCGTGTATGGCCTTTCGGGCTGTGCTTCCCAACAACCAGTCAGGTGAATCTACGTTTTTTATGATTTGCAGAATTTTTTTCTTTTTCAGGTTCTAAAGGTGGTCTAAAGTGTAAACAAAGTCGTTGGGCACAAACGCTCTTGCATTTGTTATTTTATTATTTGGAGGCAGTTTTCTATTTTAACTACTCTGTCTGTTGTTTTTTAAGCGATGCTCTAAAATTTATGTCGTCAAATATTGTAAAGTTTCATCACTAATATATTTGAAATTATCTAGGTTGCCACATGAAAACTATATCATTAGATTTTTCATAAAAGATACTTTCATACTTTATAATTTTATTAGTATATAATTAGATAAATTACAAAAAGTAACAGTCAAAATCATGTCTCAGATATAATAAAAAGTGTAAAAAAACATCTCTTAAAAAAAATGAGGGAGTAACAAATTCAAGATACACCTCCCAAGCAAAATTCAAAATGTAACAAATATAGATTCTACGAGACTTAGGATGATATGCCTCCCATGTTCCTACTAGTATAGTGCCTTGTCTTCCGGTTTTCTTTTTCCAGCACGTAATATATGGTCTTTTCCTTTTCTAGAACGTTTGTTTCCTTTTCCTTAATTCCAGGATATTTGTTTCCTTTTCCTTGAGATGATACTGGAGGTGGGGAGAGATCTGTTGTAGGCTACAGGGATGAGTTAGACACATTAAACAATGGCCATCGGATGTGGGTGAGTAAAGCTGAGGAAAGATCTAAGAGGTTAATTTTGATGGAGGCAAGTTTCTGAGAACGTTTCGCTGGGTGTATGAAGGTTGGGCCATCTCTAGTGGAGTGTATTATTTGGGTTGAACGTAGAAAAGAATGCTTAGGTGTATTATAAAGGGGTATAGATTAAATATATGCCCTAGGACTGTCTATACGAGCAATGGGTATAGCTGTACCTCCCGTTTTTATAAAAATAAAATACTTCATAGTAGTCAATACAATAATTCTTATAATACATTCCTTATTTGCATCCGTAAAACATAGTCCAGCCCCAATATATAGAATATCGAAAATGTCTACCCTCTGTTCAGAGTGTGCTCTGTCTTTGGCATCCAGTCCTGGAGGTTGGCGCCCCCACCTCACATAGCCTAGCTCTGCCGCTGTAGATCAAAGATATAAGAGATACGTCAAATAAGCGTTGTATAATTATATGTTACAGAAATTAAATTTTATCGGTGCTTTTGATAGCACCATAGATACTACGATTTTCAAATATCGATTTGTTGTTTTGTCTATTTCATTATTAAAACAGAGAAAAAAAGAAGCCACCATGTCATGTGAAATATAACAATATGCAAATTTGGAATAAAAATCAAAGGATAATTAGCAATCTGATATTATACGAATTCCAAATCAATTTGATTTTCATGTGAACTTCGAAGTAAAACTGAATTTGAAATAGAAATTAAATGAAAATTAGTAGTTATATTTGTATACGAATCCCAGCTTAATATTTTTAGTAGAAGAAATCATCACATTCGTTTCCAATGGTTAGAAATTACCATGTTAATTTGAGGAAAAAATAAATATCTACGCCATCCATTGTGGTGAGTCTACGTTATAACCGTCCTGATTAATCAGATACATATGGGAGCTATTAAAATATGATGAGAAATATGTTTGTATTTTCAATCATATATAAGTATTGGAGCTGGATAACAAATACATCACTACTTTTAGAGGTATTGTAATATTCTCTCCAGTCAAAATTAGTTATCGTTTTGAATATAGGTGTAGTTAAATTTTTGAAACTTTAATTGTCAATGTTTTTAAAATATTCAAATTCGATATATGAAAATCATATGTGTAGATTTGGCTCAAAACATGCTTTCATAATATTATAATTTTATTAGATTTTATAAATATATTATAATAAAAATTAATGATCAAAGTTATGTTTTAGAGACTATCAATATCCAAAATGGCAATTATTTGTGAGCGGAGGGAGTAGCTAGTAGCGTAGTTGCACGAGAGCTAGTTTTGGCGGTATACTCTCGTAGGGAATAAATATTCCTGGTAGTAGTGGACGCCTCACGGTCAAATTCGTGGCCGATTAATCGGTGCAAGGCATGCCGCTTCTTTTCGCTTTCTCCAGTTGCGAGATTTAGTTTATTATGTTAAGGAACCTCGCTATCGAATAGTCCGGGGTTTCTGAACAGATCTAAATTAGAGAACAAAGAGAGAGACATAGGCATATGAGGAGCAACGACAGAATTATTTATTGCTTTTGTGATTCTTGTACATAGGGGGGAACCCCCTCCTCCTTATATAGCGCTCACCTAGGGTTTTGGCTAAAGGACCATCGTGGGCTTTTCATTGGGCCACGTGGTTTCCCAACACTCCCCTTGGGCCCTTTGCCGCGAGATGCATATGCCTCATTAAAACTCCAGAAAAACCCAGTGGGAAAAATACTTGGAGAAAGAGTACATAGCATACGCTTACTATGTTGCACGAATTGCCTCGTTAAAACCTTATGCAAGAAAACTTCATGAAAAACTTGCTGAGGAAAAAGAGTACAATTCACCCAACTTCAATTGCTAATCTTCGAGATTCATGCTGGGTATTCATAATTCATGTTCGAGATTCATGTGGGAGTATGTGAAATATCTCCCTCTGAAATCTACACTTCTTTAAGTCTCATCATTCCAATTCCTTTAATGCACCTTTCAAAGGTAGATGCTGGAAGTGATTTAGTGAACAAATCTGCAAGATTTTCACATGACTTAGTATGCAATATCTTGATCTCGTTCATCTTATGCAATTCGTGAGCATAGAAGAACTTGGGGTTGATATGCTTCGTGAGATTGCTCTTCACATAACCCATCTGTGCTTGGGCAACACAAGCTGCATTATCTTCATAGATTATCGTGGGAGTTTGCTCAATGTTCAAGCCACATGACTTCTGGATGTGGTGAACCATTCTTCGGAGCCATGCACATTCACAAGATGCTTCATACAAAGCGATGATTTTCGAGTGGTTTGTCAATGTCGAGGCGAGAGTCTGTTTAGACGACTTTCAAGAAATCGATGTTCCTCTACATAGGAAAACATAGCCAGTTTGGGACTTGCCAGTATGCGGGTCTGATAAGTACCCAGCATCGGCGTAGCCAACCAAATTCAATTCATTATTTCTTCTGAAAAACAAACCAAGATCTTTACTTCCTTGGAGGTAACGGAAGATATCCTTGATCCCTTTCCAATGCCTTTTGGTGGGTTCGCCTTTGCATCGGGCTAGCAAATTCACAATAACGCAATGTCCGCCTGGTGCTATTCGCAAGGTACATGAGCGCTCCAACGCACTCGGATATGGGAATTCTGCTCCCGTGACTTCCTCCCCTCTTCTCTAGGTCCAGACGGGTCTAGGTCTGCTTGGAGTGACCTTCCGACCATGGAGTCTTCGCAGGATATGCCTTTTCAAATCCAAACCTTTCCAACACTTTCTGCGTGTAGGTTGATTGGTGTACCAAGATTCCTCCTTGGACATGTTCAAGCCGCAAGCCTAAACAAAACTTGGTTTTACCCAAATCCTTCATTTCAAACTCGGACTTCAAGTATGAGCATGCTTCTTCAATTTCTTCATCCGTCCCAATGATGTTCAAGTCATCTACATAGACGGAGATTATACGAGAACCCATTCGGGATTGTCAGATAAACACATATGGACAATCTTATTGTTTGTGTAGCCTTTCTTGTAGAGAAAGTCACTCAAGCGATTGTGCCACATTCTTCCCGATCGCTTCACCCATACAAAGATTTCTCCAATTTCACACTGCATGTGTTTCTATTTGCTCCGTCTTGGTTCGGATAGGAATTCCTTCCGGTACTTTCATGTATATCTCGAATCCAAGTTTCCATACAAATATGTTTGTGACAACATCCATTAGCTTCATTCTCAACTTCAAGTTGATTGCCATTGAGATCAAATATCTAAAGGTAATTCCTCCCATTACGGAGAATAGGTTTCTTCATAATCAACTCCGGGACGTTGAGTGAAACCTTGAGCTACAAGCCTTGCCTTGTACCTTACAACCGTTGTTTTCATTCCTCTTCCAACAAAGACCCATTTATGACCTCACGGGGTTTATATGGGGAGGTGTGCGACATACGAGCCCAAACACCTCTCTCTTGTTCAAAGAGATTAACTCTGCAGTGATTGCCTTTTCCATTCTTCCCAATCTAGCCTTTTCTTGCACTCTGCGAGATGCGAGCTCGGGATCATGATCAATGATCGAGGCAATCTTCTTTGCAAGTATGCATCAACGTTGGTCGTTGCTCTATTCAGGATTCTCCCGTTATTACAAAGTTTATGGTCATTTCTTCATGGGGTGCTTCATGCACTTCTACTTGCTCTTCGCCGCTTTCCCTATCGCAGAGCAAGTTCCTTTAGCTTTTCATCGCCTATGTGTGCGCACACATTATTTCCGGTGGCTTCCTGCAGTGGAAGATTCAAGTCTGGGATTGCCTTTTTGTTGGCTTCTTTCCAGTGCCAGGTCTCAACTGGCTCCCCTTCTTTCCTTGGAGTATTTTCGTGATTGGTTGTGGTAAGTCCTCTCGCCCAGTTTTCTCCAGACGTCTCCGGGTACTTTGGGTTTGAGGAGACAGATTTCCTGTTCTTTTTCTTTGAGGCCTCTGAACAGGATGAGGGATACCTTCTATTTTATTTGGTATTTCCACCCTCTCTGGTGCATTTCTTGCGGGTACATGCGACTTAACCACGCCCTTCAGATCACAAAAATGATCAGGCAGTTTATTTGCTAAATTCTGCAAATCAATTATCTTATGGACTTCTTGATTTGCTTCATTAGTGTGGGGGTCATGTGCGAGGATCTCAGTGGAGTGCCATATGATTTCCCGGTATTTTTCATCCAAAGGTTGATTTCCTCCCCCTAATGACGGGAAACGATCCTCGTCAAATATGTAATCAGCGAATCGGGCTGTATGCAAGTCTCCAGTCATGGGTTCCAAATACCGATTATGGATGCACTCTCATAACCAACGATATCCTGACTTGCGAAGAGGGCCCATTGCAGTCCATGAGGGTGGTATAGGTACATATACCATACACCCAAATTTTCTGAGATGGGAGATCTTCGGGATGATCCCGTGCACAAGCTGCATAGGAGAATGGATGTTGTAGGCCGAAGGTCTGAAATTGATGAGAGCTACTGCGTGCAGGACTGCGTGTCTCCAACAAGTGTTGGGCAAGTTACAACTCTGCAAAAGCGGTATGGCAATGAATTTAATCCTCTTTATTAGTGCTTCAGCAAGTCCATTCTGTGTATGGACGTGCGGTACGGAGTGCTCAACTGCTATCCCTGTTGCCGTGCAATAATCCTCAAATGCCTTTGAAGTAAATTCTCCGGCATTGTCCATTCTAATGGACTTCACGCGATGATCAAGGAAAGCATTCTTAATTCTTATGATCTGCGAGATCAGCTTTGCAAAAGCATGGTTTCTTGTTGACAATAAGCATACATGCGACCATTTCGAGGAAGCATCAATGAGCACTATAAAGTACCGAAACGGCCTGACAAGGGCTGAATCGGGCCGCAAATACCCCTCTGGATGCGTTCCAGAAATGCAGGAATTTCACTTTGCACTTTCATGACAGATGATCTAGTTATTAATTTCCCGGTGGCACATGCAGGGCACACAAAATCTTCATGATTCGAGAAATTTTTAACATTAATGCCGTGACCTTGTGAGTTGTTCACTATATTTCTCATCATTCGAAGACCAGGATGACCTAATCTACCATGCCATAAAGAAAATAACTCAGAGCTTCTAAAAACAGTCTTCAAAGAAGTATACACTTCAGGTGCATGAATATTCGTGTAGTACAACCCAGATTCATATGATGGACATTTTTCTAATACCATTTTTCTACATACCGCGTGCTTCACAATGCACAAGTATTCTTTGCCATTTTCTTCATTGGTTACTACGTGAAAACCATTGGCGCGGATGTCTTTGAAGCTTAAGAGAGTGCGCATTGATTCAGGGTACAAAAGGGCTTCTTCAATTACCAAAGTTGTACCCATAGGCAATATAATAGTGGCTCTTCCTGAGCCGATTACATATGAGTCGCTTCTTGCGATAGTAATAATTTTTCCAGCGTTCTTCGTGATCAGCTGGAAGTATTTAGACTCTCTTAAGATGGTATTTGTTGTGCCACTATCAACAATGCATATTTCTTCCATTTGGGCGCTACACGATTTCTAGATAAAAGAAATATAATTCTAATCAGATAGAGGCAAAATAATCCAAATATTGCTTGCAAAATTGAAGAATATTGGAATAAAGAATAAATTGCATATTTATTCATGAGAGAAGTATGCTCTTCTAAAGCTTACAATTCATTATTCAAAAGAAAATGCTAACAACCATAAAAAATGCATTAAACAGAATCTGTAAAATATGCATTAATTTCTGCTTCTATGTCATCGACAGAGGTTTTCTCTTCATTTGCCATAATATTGACTGCAGCATCGATGTCCAGGCTATTCTGTGAGGATGAGACAAGTGGGGTATCTTCATCCATGGAATCATCATCACCGATATTGGCGGTGCGCCTCTGCGGGGGGCGTTTTCTTTTGCCTTCCTCTTAGCTTGATATCGTTGATCACTTCCTTGGATTCTCGACATATCTTTAACGGTGTCCCCAAGTGCCACACCAAGCACGCTTGGTTCGCTGTCCATACGGCTTGGCGTCGCCTTTTCTTTGTCATCTTTTTCACTGGGCTTTGGACTTTCCTTTGGCTCGAGTCCTCTCTTTTCCACCCCGCTTGCCCTTCTTTCTATTAATGGGTTTTCACCTTGTAGCTATTGGCATTGACTTACGTGCGATGCCTTGTCCAGTGGTCGAGACATAGTTCTTGCGTAGAACATCGTCTTACGATTACGCAACTTGCATTACATCAATCGCTTCGCTATACTCCTTGTATGCGCCCGACGTTAGTGCGTGCACTGGATAGCATTTGGGTGGAAGGTGGAGAGAGTTTTCTCAATCTTCTCCTCATCAGTGATCTTCTTGCCACATAGGGAGAGATTGGTACAAATTCTGTGCAAGGCAGAATTGTACTCGGCCACTGTTTTAAAGTCTGCAAATCTCAGGCGTACCCAATCTTGGTGTGCTTGGGGCAAGATGGTGTACTTGAGCTTTTTGAACTGCTTCTGAAGTGCAGTCCAAAGCTCGTGTGCACTCTCCTCAGCCATGTATTCGTTCTTCAAAGTGGCTGAGAGGTGGTGCCTGAGAAAATGCAGGGCTTGATCGTTCTGTTCAGCGGTAGGTTTCGCGTCCTGCGAGGACCCTAGACCAATCGCGGCGCGAAGCTTCTTGCCCCCAAGAACGATCTTCACATCCGATGCCCAAGTGAGATAGTTCTGACTGTGCGGGGCCAGTTCTTCAAACTCACGATTCACGATGCCGAACATCTGCATGATTTCAAAATTCCGACATTAGAGTACTGCGTGTAATCTAATAGAAAAAGGTTGCAAAGAGCATAAAATGCACAAAATAAATTGCTATGTATTGCAGTATCTTAAATAAAGCAATGGATTTAAATTCATAAAGAGTATTCATAAAACACAAAGAAATAAAGCTAGAAAAATTAAGAACAGAGCCAAATAAATCTTCCTAATTTTCTGGCAATTTTTCAAAAATTTCTGCAATTTTTCTTTTCTTTTTTTTTCCTTTCTTTTCTTTCTTTTCTTTCTTTTCCTTTTCTTTTCCCTTTTCTTTTCCACCGAGTGGTCAGTTGGGCCTTGAATTTCTTTTCTTCGGCCCATGCAGGTCCGGCGGCTAGGGTTCCTACCCCTAGCCGCAAATTCCCTCACGCAGCTACTACCGTCGCCCGCGAGTGCCGTCTCGGTCCTTCTTCCCAAGCATCGCCCACCTTCTCGCGCTTTCTTCCACGCGTGGCGCGACGGCGATGGAATCGAGGAGGCAGGCCGAGGCACACCGGGATGCCGGGCGATCGTGGTCGCGCGCCGCCGCAGGGCCCGAGGCGGCGGTGACTACGGTCAACGCGCACAGCGCGGCGACGGCGATCGGCCGGCCGAGGCCGGCGGCGGTGAGGTCGCGGCCGTCTTGCGGCGGCGCGCCGCCAATACGGTGCCGGGGAAACCAGTGGCGGCGGCGGCGGCGACGGCGTCGCCGGCCACCGAGCCGGTGGAACCAGGCAGCGGGTCGGGCACCGTGGCCGAGGAGGCTACGAGCCGAGGCCGAGGCGTCGCCATTGCGAGTGGCGGAACTTCGTGCGAGCGCGCTTTGGTTTCCGGCGAGGCGCGGATGCCACCAAGCCGAAGCTCACCGAGCCACCGCAGCTTGTCTCGCCGGTGCCGCCATCGCGTGCGTGCTGTGGAGCCGCGCGAATGTGCCGGCGATGGCGTTCATGGTGCGAGGTCGCCGGGCGAGGGGCGCGCGACGGCGGGTTGCGTCGCCGGCCGTCGGCGCGGGCGGCTTGAGCCGAGCCTTGCGGCGCGCAAGAAGGGCCGAGGCAGACGGCGGCGAGCGCGGGCGGCCTAGTTGGTCGCGAGCCGGCCGGACAGCGTGTGGCGGCACCGTGCGGAGGCGGCCGCCGGCTTCAAGCCGGTTTCATGCATCGCCGGAGGAGCGCGGCGGCGGGCGCCGACGAGCGGCGGCGGCGCGATCGCGGCGGCGAGCGAACGCCGATGTGACGGCCAACGGCCGTGCGCTGCCGCCGATGCGGCGGCCAGCCGTTTCGTTTGCCGCCGAGGCGACGACTCGCTGCGGGCGCGAAAGCCGAGGCGGCAGCGCTTCGAGCGCCATACTGTTGTTTTTTTTCGGATCAACAATATATTCTTGTACTGTAGCTTCATGTCGTGTAGCTTCTTGCCACGTGACGGACAGTACTAGATGCATAGTTTAGATGCATGCATAGAAAACAATAGCGATTAGATTCATTCGCCGAAACCCACATTTCTCACCTTTCAATTCTGAACTCCGGTAGAGCTTCGTGCTGATAACGTGTTAAAGAACCTCACTATCGAATAGTCCGGAGTTCCCGAACAGATCTAAATTGGAGAACAGAGAGAGACACACGTATATGGGGAGCAACGACATAATTCCTTATTGCTTTTGTGATTCTTGTACATAGGGGGGACCCCCTCCTCCTTATATAGCGCTCACCTAGGGTTTCGGTTAAGGGACCATCGTGGGCTTTTCATTGGGCTACGTGGTTTCCCAACCTATTAATCGGGTCAGTTATCGTTGGAATTAGCGAAGACATGGAAAATGACTCGCTGGTATCGTGCCATACAAAAAGGAAGAAAATATTTGCCGACCAAGATGACTTTCTTATAAAAAAAAGTGTCGTTAAGTCAGATTTGCTGGTTAGGACAAAAAGGTGGCTTCATTTAGAGCGAAATAATAGCATGTTTAAATAACTAAAGGGCGGGATGGTATGTAGGCGAAAAGGGAAGCATACCCTCCTTCCTTCAGTGTCGATCCGGGAACCTCGAACCCTCTGTATATACTAGTCCAAAAAAAACTAGTACACGCAGTAAACAAATATGATACTATAATATATCATACGAAAATTATTTATTCAATTATCAGAGTTTTACATCATAAACGGCTCGTAGGCCAATTGAAAAATATACAGCGGAAAGCAAAAGGAATAGTAGAACCTAGTAAATCTGCCACAGGCAATTAACTAAGGCAGCAGTCTTGTCATCGAGATCCTCACTGGTGAAGAAATACTCCTCCTCTAAAACAACATATATAGCAAGATGAGTACATAAAGTACTCACAAGTCACACATGAAATACAGTAATAATGATGGATCACAAAGGAAGGCTTATACGGGTTAGTTCGAGAATAAAGCAACATTTGATGTACAATAAATAATTTCCAATACATAATTTGTATAGAAAAACTGAGTTTTAATCAAGCTTTCAACATGGGATCTATCCCGGAGTTTCAACCACTTTTCCTCTGATGGACTCACTCTATCTGAAATCATTTTTTGTAAACACTTTTTGAAAATCAAAGTCTAATCCACGAATGGCTTGCTCAGCACACTTCTACAAAATGATAAAACACTATCTCTTCATTTAGGTTAGTTCTCAACTTTTCAGAAAAAATAACCAATAGTGATATATAATTCGGCGTGGGTGAGAAATATGATGCAAAATATCACTATCGATCTGACCATAGAACCGATATTGATGCATCGATAATGATGACCATCGTCATCACTATCGGTTATGAGGTGAGAACCAATAGTGATGTTATATGTATCACTATCGGTTCTGACATCAGAACCGATAGTGATTATTATGGTCATCACGATCGGTTTTTGAAGTTAGAACCGATCGTGATAGTAACACCAAATATTTTTCCGCGCTTGACCTCTAGGCTTCTCATCCCGATGCATTCAAATAACAAAATCCGAGGCGTTCACCTCGTTCTTGACCTCTCGGCTTCCCTCTATTCTATAAAAAAGGAGTTCTCTCCTCACCCGTGTCGTACCCCTCTGCCTCTCCTAGCCTGTGTCGCACCCCTCGGCCTCCCCAGCTCCACGATGCTAGCATCGCCTCTCCACCTCTCCTCGCCCGCATCGCCCCTCGGCCTCCTTGGCTTCACTGTGCCTGCGTCGCCCCTTCGCCTCCTTGGCTCCATTACGCCAATGTTAGTCACTCGTTTGATTATTGCTAAATATACATATTATGATTGCTTAAGTTGCTCTGTTCATAGCCTCCTGTTTAGTCAGTTGTTGATATAAATGCTTGATCAAACTGTTCGTAATCTGATTTTGATCAATTAAATAGTGACCCACTACCGGTTGTATTCTCAATGATGCTATGGATCTATTGATGAACTAAAACAATTAAAATAGCGAATGTAGCCTTGAACTATAGAGTTGGTTCCTATTAATGCTAGAAAGTATTGCTTTTATTTCACTGCCTTTGAGCTTGAAAGACCGAGATGGCGATCAGAGGGGGGGTGAATGATCCCAAATTAAAATATATCCCTAAGGAAAATCACAAATGCAGATTTTCACCCAAAGAAAACAAGTTAAAACCCTTAGATATCAAATGGAAGCGAAAAGGGTCAATTTTCACAAAAATTAGCCTGAGGCCGGTGCTACCGCACTCTGGGGGCGATACTACCGGGTTACTATAGCTACAGTGAAATCAGCCATATGAACAGCGTTTTCACCACAGGTTCAAATAGAAAAACGGATGTATCTTTTGATCCGTTGATCCAAACTCAACCAAACTTGGTAGATAAGGTCCTTGGGATGTCAGGAACTTTTTCCAACCTTCAATCATAAGGATTGATGTCAAAGTTCCAACCTTTATGCCCGGGAATGAAGAACATACCAAGTTTCAATAAAAACCGAAAGAACTTCGATCGAGGCTTCCTCGTGGGTTTTTGATGATCAAGATGATCTTGAATGACTCCCCACACGTCCCAGCAAGCATAAGATCACGAAGAAACTCAATGCAACGCAATCTACGAGATCAAGCACTCAAGAACGCAAAGAACAACTTTTTGCAGGAAGAACGCATGGATTTCTTAGATGATTGAGAACATAAATTCAGAAGAAGAATCATTCATCAAACATCAACCTCAATAAAGATTCGTAAGCATGTAGAAGGAGAGGAGGCAAATCCAAATTGCGTAAATGTAAATTTCAAGAAAGTAAATGCGAAATTTAAATTGCGTAATTTAAATGCGTAAAGGAAATGAAACATGAAAATAAATGAAGAACATTTCAAATCTGGAAGGAGAGGTTACAAAGCCTCACATTCATGTGGGAAAAGCTCAAAGCAGCATCAAAAACCTCAAAACCTTCTTTCAGGAGAGGCTGCCCCTTCCCCTCTATTTATAGTGCTCTTGGGCCACCTACCACCCTTGGACGAGCCTCTAAACCCTAGAGCATCCATCAAGGGCTAGGATAAACCCACTCAACCAGTCATGCAAGGGCTAACCCAAAACCCACCATAACATGAGTTTTCTTACACGGATCTCAAAGCAAGCTATACTTATCCACTACTCTATCTTCCAGAACTGCAACCCAACAGCTCTCCTTGATCCAAGTAGTGATAACCTAGCTTCTCCACTGATCTGTTGTCTCTTGGGACTGCACCGACTTCATCTCCGGCCATCTTCCGACGATCATCCGGCCAACTTGAACCTCCAGCCATCCCATGCCTAGTTCCAGCCTCCCTTCGCCTCACCATGGCCACCAAATGAAGTCCTACATCCACGAAGACAAGAAAACCCTTCTTGGTTACACCATGAACCCAGCGCATCAATTCGATCACGAATTGAGTTTAGAACAGACCAAAACGGACCAAAACACTTCAACCAAATACAAACATCATGTTTTCAATACAGCAGTAATCTTCTCAATTTTTTATGTTGCTCAGATGAAAAAATTTTCAACATGAAAAAGTTGCATTTCGAAATTCTCTACAACTTTCATGTATAACACATAATTTTTTTAGCACGGAAAGACCTTCAAAAAGGCATATTACTGCACGCCGTCAAAACTGGTCCGCCGCAAACGTGAAATTCTCTATTAACCTTCCCGATTTTCTATGATTTTTTCTGTTGCTCAAATGAAAAACTTGTCAACATAAAACAGATGCGTCTTGAAATTCTCTACAACTTTAGTGTAGACCAAATAATTTTTTGAGCAAGGAAAGACCTTCAAAAACACTAAATACTGCTGGCTGTCAAAACCGGTCCGGCGTACATGTGAAACTCACTGTGACTTGGTTCGGCGTGAACGTGAAATTCTCTGTTAACCTCCCCGATTTTCTATTATTTTTTCTGTTGCTTAAATGAAAAACTTGTCAACACGAAAAAGATGCGTCTTCAAATTTTCTACAACTTTCATGTAGAACAAATAATTTTTTGAGCAAGGGATGACCGTAAAAAATGCTAATTACTGCTAGCTATCAAAACTGGTCTAGCGTAAACGTGAAACTCACCGAGACTTGGTCCGACGCAAAAAAATCAGTCCGGCGCAAATGGAAAACTCTCTGTTTCCCTCTTCCCTTGGTCCGACGCAAATGGGAAACTCTCTGTTTCTCATTTCTCTTGGTCCGATGCAAGCGTGAGGTCTATCCTAACTCGGTCCGGCGCAAAAACAAATCATTTCTACCCCGGTCCGGTGCAAAAATACTTTCATCTTAAAATCCATTTTAAATCCAAACTCAAATCTAAACTATCCTAGATCACATAAAGTCAAATACTCATCACAAACATGGATGACCTCCACATGGTCCTTCAGAGCTTGATCATCATATTCAGTATCTAGTTTGATACTCGTTTGATTATTATTGAATATACTGATTATGATTGCTTAGCTTGCTCTATTCATAGCCTTTGTTTAATCAGTTGTTGATATACCTGCTTACCTAACTATTCATAATCTGATTTTAATCATTTGAACAGTGAAATTGACTTCAAATACATTATACCTGCTTGGTCAAACTATGCATAATTTAGAAAGGCAGGAGTTTAAGGCCTTATTTACTTAGTTAATTGTTTAGTTCATTTTTGATTATATGACTCTGGTGTAGTGGAGATAAGAGATTAGTCTCTAGGAATACTACACCTTGTGGCGAGGAGGCTGAAGGTCTAGCCTTCAGTAGCTCGACATCTGAGAGCAATCTATCCCATAATTATTCATCATATATTTATTTATGTTAAAATGACTGTAAATTGCACATATATATAAAATAGAGCCTACAAACAAGATAGACTATGGAAAAGCTGTTGGATGCTAAACGAAAACTTGAGGTGGAGATAGAATAATTGAAGAGAAAGTCTGAGTTAACAGAAAAGATTTATAAGATGAAACAAAAATTGAAATACATAGATGATAAATCGCAAGATATTGAATCTCTTAACCATTACTCGTCATTAAGGAGCACAAGACGAATACAGAGCTAGAAGCCAAAGCTTATAGAGCTTCATGTATTGTAAACCTATTAATAGAGTATGGTCACGATTAATTGAGGGCCCAAATAAACAATAGACTTTAGTCCTTGTCATATGTATCTTGAGGAGAGTTACGTTAGAGGATTGTGCTACTGATTTCTGCATTGAATATGTATCCATAAATTAACATTGTCAATAGTTTTGTGAATGTGAATATACTATAAATTTATCAATCTGTGAGTATACTATGAATGTGAATATACTGTGAATTTGTCAATTGTGCATATACTGTCAATCTACGAATATACTATGAATTTGTCAATCTCTGAGTATAATGTGGATGTGAATATACTATGATCTATGAATTTCAAAATAGCTTGGGATTTATCTCTATCAGTTCCACGCTCAGAACCGATAAGAGACGTGTAATCTCTATCGGTTTCGAGCATGGAACCGATAGAGATAAATCTCTATCGGTTCCACGCTAATAACCGATAGACATCAAGAGACGTCTCTATCGGTTCTAAACGTGGAACCGATAGAGATTCATGTATTATCTCTATCGATTCCACGCTCAGAACCGATAGAAATAATTAGTCTTTTGGGTCGGTTCCAAGCTCGGAAATGACCCTGATGACGATATATCTCTATTGAGCAAAAATTGACCGTAATAGCCGCTCATCATCACTGTCTAAGGACTTTGTATCACCACCAAAACCAACACAGATGATGAAAAAGAACCGACCCAGATGACCATTTCTGTAGTAGTGGCATGCCCATGACCGCGGGCACAGCTAATATATTAGTTTTACATTCTGCAAAGGTTGTACAACTTTACCCACAAGACATGATTGTCTCCTTTTGCTAAAATACGTACTTCCTTTGGTGTGCGACAGAGAAAATCATGACAAGACACCTATAATACTCCATCATGTAGTCATGCCCGCTAAGGTTTCACCACTGTAAGGGTCGAATCGCCCTAGTCAGAAACCCCCTCTTGTGCCAAGTGGCAGCCTTACACTCGCCCCACTTTCAACCTAATGGCATGATTGTCCATGGTATGATTCAAGACTTGTGGTAGTACGGTAAGGCTTTACATTCAGCGGAACATAGACTGGTCCTTAAGTAACTAGGCGAGCTTATCACAAACCTAGAACAATGGCATTGCCACCTGACAACCAATTCTTGCCCAGTCTAAATCACATTTTCATTTTGCTTTGAACAATATCACTTTTTGCAGCATTCCATGGCACATCAATACTAATGAATAATTTTATTTCGATAGGAATATTTGTCTAGCTCAAATTCCCAAAATGTCTTAAATTCAGGTCTAAGCAAGTCTAAACCATTTACTATATAGAACTAGTCAATACTGTATTTATGTACCAACTAGTGAGGTTTTTACTTAAAGTTCTAATGGTATATAGATTGTCAAAGTCAATTGAGGTCATAACAAATAAGAGTAACTATACGTCAAATCTACGATTTAAATTACACTTATAAAATTATGCATGAAGTAATTTAAATCAAAATATAATTCAAAATCCAGGATCAACATGACCAAAGGTGTAACTTTTTCCTTACTCAAAGAACTGATACTCTGGCTCATCGATCTGGTACTCTTCCGGCACTCCAAAATCTAAACATTGAAAATCAATCAAATTCAAATAAAATCAAAATAAATTCAAATGAAATCAGTAACTGGTATAAATAAGTAATTTAGGATTTTACATGAATTTATAAGAAAAACGGAGTCAAATGGAGTTAGAACGAACGAGAACGGGTTTGTTTGAACCTCACATGAAATGATGAAATTCTAAAAATTAGAGCTCTCGCGGGACTTAGAGAAGAAGGGGTTCCCGACAAGCTTCGGTGGGAATCTTCCAAAACTGTTGAACACGTTGTATAGGACATCGAGGGAAAGATCTGAAACAAATTTGAGGTTCAGGGGAGGTTGGGAGTAATTGAGAGAGCTCTCCGAAAGTTCACCGGAGCTGGGGAAGAAAGGCTTGTGGAGGGAGATCAGGGAGGGCTTTTGTAAAAACTCAAAGAGGAGGATGTGCAGAATGAGGAGACAAACGTGGGATTCAATTTATAGGGAAACCGGAGCTCGAACGGAGGAGAATAGGCTCCCGGAAGATTTAAATCAAGGAAATAGAGAGAAAAAGGATTTTTCTAGAATTATTTTTTTAAAATGGAATTATGATGTCAGCACTGAATTTCAAATTCTCATTTTTTTCCTTTTCTTTTTCTTTCTTTTTTTCTTTCTCTTCTCTTCTCACGCTTGCAGCATTCCTAGTCGTGTACTACATAGGGCGGCATTGCCGTAGGGGTGGCACGGGGGCGGGGCACGCCGGCACAGTGGTGGCGGCTGGACGGCGGCGCGGTGGCATGGTGAAAGGCTTTCCACCGGTGACGTACAACAACGAAATTTGTTGCACTCGTGGGGATCTCCTAATTGAGGGAAGGGAAAGAGAGAGGACGGCGAGGTGCACCTCGTGACACGGACGGTTCGGATGATGGAGCTCCGAGGTGACAGAGAGCTTGCAAGGATGTGTCGGCCGACATTCAGGACACAATCTTTGGCTTTGCATTTCAGGCAAACAAAGACACGAGAGAGCGAAGCAAGCAGAGGAATGTGTTGTGTGAGGGGAGAGGAATACCATGCTTATCTTAAATAGGCACGAGAAGGGCCAGAGGGAAAGAAAGAGGTACGAGTGTTACGGTGGCTGAACTGGAAAGACGCAAAGTTTGGACGCGGGATTAGGGGGAAATTGGCTGGGATGGAAAGAGAAAGGTCTGGGGATTAATTTTGCACAAAAATAGAAGGAAACGAGTAAAGAAATCATGGGTTTTTGAAACTTCAAATGTCATCAAGGGAGGAAAGAGAGAGGAGCAACAGCTCTCTGACTAGTTCGGCTGGAGCTTGAAGAAGCCCTCACAGGTGGGGTTCGGTCCCACCTGATAGTGAGGATTTCTTTTTTAATGAATTGAAAAGCTTTTTGAAGAGATAGCAAATGAGGTTCAAAAATTTGGGAACAATTCCTAAAAATATCTTGAGATATTTTGAATTTTTTTTAATTATTTTCAACATGAAATCAAATTTTATTTTCAAATTTAAATTGTTTTTATAAATCTGAAAATAGAAAAAGATTTAATAAAAATCCAAAAAATTCAAGCAAAATTCCCAAAAATCAAGAAATAAATAAATAAACAATAATATACAAATTTTAGGATGTTATATATAGTAAAGGCATGCATATATAGCTTTATGGACCATCCGGTCGGTAATGGATGCTCAAGATCAAAGCACAAAAAATCTCGCCAGAAAATAAGAAATGGAGTGTACAATATCTGGGGGAAAAACCCTCGTTGAAACGGTCTGAACTCTGGATTGGAAAAGCGCGGCGGAAGAAAGCGTGGGCGGCGGTGTCACTTCTTCGGGCGCCAACGCATCATGGGCACCTGTAACGACTTGCGTGGTGTGCATGCAAAGTGCGACGTTGACTCACTTAAGTTGTATGGGTCAATTAATTGATCCAAAAGCAAGTTGACGAGCAAAGATAATATGGCTTCACTTCGTGCTAGTCATGCACTTAGTCTAGTGCAGTCTACAAAAAGAAAAGAAACCCAACCTAGAAGAGCATGTCCCGTCGTCTCTAAGGATAAGTACAATAGTAAAATCAACTACTGATTAATAGTAAGTTAAGAGTCAGCTTGTACAATAATTGTCTCTAGATATTATGCAATAACTATCTTTTCTCTTTTGTACATAAATGATCTACCTATACTCCCGTACAAAGTTGGCTACTAAATAAGAGACAGCTCTCTTCTCTTCCCTCTTTTCTCACTCCTCCACATAGACTAAAACTGATGTGTACAGTCTAAAAACCAATTGACATGACTTTATTGTAGATGCCCTAACTTCAGTAACCAATTCTCAGTCAAAAATATTGTTGATCTATCAGTTGCTGAATGAACCGAGTAATTACCACTTTACCAGTTCCACGCGCGCGAAACGAGTAGATATTTTAGGTGGAAAATTCTACTGCCGCTATGGAACTACGGAAGTTAAATCAGAAAATGTGCTTTCGACACACGTGTCGGATGGACTCTTCGTGCTACGTGCAGAAACAGAATCAATCCTGAGCTCGAAAAAAAGTGGTCCTGCATGTCCAGATAAAATAGAGCGAAATGGATTGTTTTTTTTTTCTTTTCTTTTCAATCGCGACGCGGAATGTAACCTCATTCCAGTAGTGAGTCACCGAAAACGACCGCGAAACGGAAGGAAGCAGCAGCAGTTTTAACATGAAAAGCACGGCAGACGCTCGAGAGCGAATGGTCGAACAACACGTGGACCCATGCCGACGGTGACGTTGGTCCACGGGGCCACCTCATCACGCACGCTCCAATCACACCACCACACGCGTCCCGGCTGTAATAAAAACGTCAAAAAGAAAATCCGAGCGTACTATTGCTACTAACGTCCTCATCGAAGTCGGGGCAGATTGCATTAGAAAGCCCAAAGCCCCTGGAATGTGCTCTCATTTTTGCCGTTTTTGGTCGCTACTCGCTGGTGACGTCCATCTGGTAGTAAGATTCACTGCAAGGTTGTCGGCTTTAATTTCACCGGGGTCCTGCAAAAAAAATTGTGAGACCTTTGATGTGTGTGTGGAAGAGGGAATTCGTTCACAAAACCGATTTCGAAAAATCGGTTCGAAAACTGAATTTCGAAAATCAGAAAAATCGAGTCGAAAATCGTCAGAAATCGAAGGGTTAAGAAATCAAAAAAATTTGGGAAAAAATTCAAAAGAAATCGAAAACCGGTCGAAAACCTCGAAAAACCGGTAGAAATTCTCAAAAAACCGGTTGAAAACCTACAGACCAAGTAAATGTTCCTTAGAGCCGATTTTTGAGCGATTTTCGCTCGATTTCATCGAAAATCGAGCGGTTTTCACCGATTTTCGACCGGTTTACGTCGCATAAATTTTTTAAATTTTTTAAATTTGAATTTGAATCGGATCGGTTTTTCGTTCGGTTTTTAATGCCGAACCGGCCCGGCAAACCCGGTTTTCGTGAAATCCGACCGGTATTCGTCGGCTTTGTGAACCATGGAGATGTGTTACTTTTCATTTCTTTTCAGCAGTTGTATAATTATTAAAGCATATACAAATAATAGATAGTATTTACTTATCTCTTCGTTTATTTTAATATTTATATAAATTGTATCAAGGTAAACAGAGCAATTAAGCTGCCAATCAATGTGGTACACATGCTGTCATGTCAATCGATACACGTATGCTCATAGCCAAGTCAGCGTCATGCATGCCAAGGCAAAGCGTAGTAGTTCTTTCCTCAGCTCGAAATCTTTTGATTGATGGCTCGGGCAACTGTCCATCCGATTGATTTGGAAGACCGACGTGTCTAAATTTAGATGCCTCGCGGTCACACTCTATTCAGTTCGTCGATGAATCGTGGTGCACCAAAAGTCTTTCGGCAACGATACAATGACCGATGCTTCGGATGCTTGGGCTACGTTTTATTCTGCCTACTATAGCTCACTAAAAACACCCCCTTAGACTTCCACGCAAAGTATAGCTACATACAAAACATCATAGGCTTCACTCTCAGCTCACAAACGGAAGCTACTACCATCCCTATTCTACACAACACCTTTCTTCTCTTTCTCAGATGAGTTGCTAGTACGATACTTCTTAGCTAGCTCCTCCGCCTAACCCCATCCATCCATCTATGGCAGAGCCCCAAGCCAGAGTGTGGGATCGATCGGAACCCTAATCGGAGACCTCGGAGGAGCCCGTATGGGTAGATGGCACCACAGCAGAGGCCATGCTCTCTGGCGGTGAGCTGGCATGGCGCCCCGCCGGTGGCGGCTGAGCTAGTGTTGGAGGTGCTCGGGTTCCTGGTGGAGGGGAGGGGTGCTTAGTGTTGCAACCTTCGTGAGGGGGGATGAGGCTAGGAAGGGGAGGTCATCCTCGTCGCCGTCACCGATGGGGTGTAGCGGTGGAGGGGACAGTTGGAGGGGGAAGGTGGTCTGTGGTGGAGATGGAGAGCGAGGAGGCCATGAGGGATCGCTTCGCCTCTCTTGGTAATTAGCTAGCAATTCTCTGATCCTCTGTTGCAGCTCACTTCCTCCAATGTCGCAAGAAATGTTTGTTGCAATGTGTATTTCTCAGATCTAGTAGCAAATGTTTTTTTAGTTGTAGTTGAAGGTTTAATTGTTGCAGAAGAGTTCTTTCCTGTTGCAAAAGGGTATTTATTTTGTTTCCCATTTTTTGTTGCAATGGATTGCAAAACAGGTTATTTTGTGATGTTGCACCGGGTATTTTTTAGTTTTACATGCACATCTCTAAAATGCTATAGGGTTGTAACATTGTTTTTCAAATATGCATTTGTTGTTTTTTAATACCTTAACACTATTTTATTAAATAGGTTGGTCAACACTAATTTAGGCATCAAATACTACTCAAATCTGTTTATTGAGAGAGTGATTTTTTTCAAATCGTTCCTCGATGTTGCTTATGTGTTTTTTTAATATTGCACGTGCTTCTATGAATTTTTGTATGCACTGAAGAAATTTGTTGTAATGCTTTCGGGAGCCAAGCACTAGGTGGATTTTTCACATTTCGGGACCACTCTGTCGAACACAATAGCTGATGTTGTTTCTGTCCCCACAAGCCAATGGCATGCTGGTTCTGAAAGGGAGAAGGTAGGCTACTCTAGCATAAAATTAAAATTTTCTACCGCTGTTAATTCCATTTGTGAAATATATATGTATGATGATTAATTTGACAACAAAATAATATATGTGTGATGATTTATGGACAACAATATTTATTATGGAATAAGATACTGTGAGGGTTTGTTTTATTTGTGACAGGAGATGCAGCGCAGGCAACAGGAAGTGCAACGCAGATGGACGTATACTGCAGGTCGGAGAGAAACCGCGCAGGTGGCGCGTAGTCCGAGAGCAGCACAAGCGAATGTCGCAGAGGTGCAGCGCAGCACGCGAGGTCATAGAGGTGTAGGTGGCACGAGAGATCGCAGGTGCAGGAAGCGCAGCACGCGAAGGACGCAGGTGCAGTGAGCCGTGCAGGCGAGTGAACCATGCGAGTGCGGCAAGTGGCCACACGCATGGTGCAGACGAGTAAGTCATGCGATAGCGGCAGGTGGGCCGTACGCATACATGTGTGGGTTTTGGGTATATGTATGTATTGGGCCATATGTTATTGGGCCAGTGGATATTAGAGAGAAGAGATTAGGGTTAGTCTGAGGTATAAAAGGCAGAGGGAGGAGATCTCCCTGCTTAGCCGCACGGAAGGAAAAAAGAAGTCTTGGGAGGCGGCGCAGAGAAAAGGAAGCTATCGTGCGGTGTGGGACGACGCAAGAACAAGGACGAGCAGTTCCTGTTGTGGCACAAGAAGAACGTCAACGCGTCGTTCTGTTCGACGACTAGAAGCGTGCGGGCGTAGCAGAGTTCTGCATGGTGGCACAGGAGAAGAAGGTACTTCTCATGCAGCATAACAAGAAGCTGTACTCGACGGCAACCTGTACAAGTGAAGAAAGAACACAAGGAGCCACAGCAAGCTAGAGAAAACAGAGGAAAGAGAAAAGATAGAAGAGAGAGAAGAAAAAGAAAAAAAAAAGAAGAAAATTTGAGAAAAATTTCAGAGATCATTCGAGGATTGTGTTTTCATGTAAAAGGATCTATCTGCATATTTTTTGACGAAAATCAGTGAGTACGGATTTCGTTCTACTAATTTCTATTTGCGTACGATTACTTGCTAGCATGCATGTTTAGTCTAGTTTGCTTTCCCGGTATTGGATTATTTATTCTAGATTAATTCTTCAAGTTTGGTCTTTATTTAATTAATTTCCAGAATTAGTAAAAGACAAAAAAATTAGTTTTAGGTGTTAGTTTGCACCAATTCACCCCCCCCTCTTGGTGCGCCTCGATCCAACAACCGCGTAACCAAGGAATCACTGCAAGTTATAGATCACAGAATTACCACGAGACGGGTAGACCCGTAGCGAAAGTAGAGTCGATGTAGCGTGTTGGTGCGGTTGTAGTCAAACTAGCCTCGCGCCTCCTCTAGCAGCTCGTCACAGCCGTCACAGGTTGCGGATCGTCCTAACATTGAAGCTCCGCAGCAACGCCTCCAAGGTAACCCCACATACGGGGCAGGGACGTCAAGCGCCAGAGTGCTATCGCCGACTGTGCAGTTTTGGGCGAAGGAGGTGTGACAGCTAGGGTTTCGGGAATTCCGAATTCCTATGATATCTCTTAACCCTAAAGCCACCACCCCTTCTCTTTATATAGACACCCCACAATGGGTCTCTACATTAGAGGCCCATTAGAGACTCAAAGCTCATCAGGAACTCGAAGCCTATCAGAATTAGGATCACCATCCAAATTAACTCACATCCCTTAAAATGTGTGACCCTTTAGGATCATATATACTTGAACGTCTTGCTAGGGACCGCTACCAATTAATGGTCGAGTAAGAATACTCGGGTAATGTGTGTTGACTCCTGAGTATATGTAAAGATCACATCGGACGAACCTTAACAATGCTTAGTTATATACATTTCTCTTTACCTCACGATATCGGTCAAACTCAAGACGAGAATGTGCCACCCTTGTTTAGATAGCTCGACCACTTTTTCTCGATTACGTGACCCAGAATCCCCGACTACGGTTAACTCTTTAACCACATGTATCACAGCCATGTATTTCCGGAATTCGACCACTCGAGAGGCCTAAAGATATCTCTCCCGTTGTATGGAGGGGCAAATCCCATCTTGATCGATCATGCCTCGCAACTTGCTTCACAACAAATCCGAAAGCTATCTTTATAACTACCCAGTTATGGAGTAGCATTTGGCAAACCCTAAGTAAGTCATTACACATCTCGAGTACATATGCATCAACGACCTCAAGTCTAAGGATATAGTATACACATTGTATATGAGACTAACCGATGACAAGTAAGATTACAACATTGTAGCAGTGTCTCAAGGTGGCTCGATTCAACTCCATATTCTCTAACATATGTCCATATTATTGGTTTGATATCACCATATCCATGACCCGTGACACATGATCATCAACCAATACATATGCTAGTCTATTCATATGTGTCCTCATATTATTGACTAGGGATCTCTTTAGAATAATCATCACAAAGTTATATATATAGTTTCTCAAACAAGTCACATACTTGCTAATAAATAATAATAATGACATTATTCAAGAAAAAAGATAATAAATCATAAACATAAAAAATATAATCATATATATGATTGTCTCTAGAGTAGATCTCCAACAGATTTCTAAGGTAGCTGTTTCATGTTTGATGTAAAGATTTTCAGTAAACTAACATAGGGTGTTTCTGTCTCCCGACACCGCATGCACTTCAGCACCCTCCAAATTCCAGATGGTGATGCGTACTGAACAGTCTATACAGAGCTCAGCTCACAGCCTCACACTAGTGATCCCCCTTTTCTACGCGCTGCCTCGTCACCGTGTGTGCGCTGTTGTGAATGTGCAGCCCAACAGAAGTCATCATTCACCTATAATTCAACAAAAAAGAAAGAAAGAATACATCGCCATGTCCAATTACCGTTGTAGTTTGGCTCACTGGTCACAAGTCAGTCGCCGCTGTTCAGTTTGGTTCACGTTCCGGAAGTGCAAACATAAATCACCGGCCGGCCACAGGGCAAGCTCACGTCACGCTGCACCGACCAAATCGCCGTTTACTCGCTAGTTAATGCATGGAACTAAAGCTCATGTCAAATGTGCAGCACTAGCACTAAAGCCACCAACTATTACAACGAGGCAGGCAGCGAGCCGCGCGATGCGTATGCGCCACGCATGTGGGGTGTCAAGGGAGTCATGGCCGCGCGCGTGGGATGTCAGCGCTGCCCAGGGCACGGACACAACGGTGGAGGTCCAGCGCAGCAGCGGAACACGCCCGGACGATGTACGTGGCGCGCGCGGCGCGGCGCCGAGGCGGAGGAGGAAGACACCCGCCGCCCTCGGCCATGCCGGGGACCATGCGCGCCCGGCACCTGAGCCCACCATTTCGCGCTGCCCGCCCCGAGACCGGCCGACCCCGGCTACACACTTGTCCCTCCCCTCCCCTTGGTGGTTGCTAGTGTGCGTGGATTGCTTGGCTTAGGTTAATTTTCTTGGTTAAGGATGTTTCGCTGTGACGGGTTAATTACTGCTCCGCTCGAGCCAGTTACTCCCACTTTTTCGCCGACCAAGCACAATTGACGAGGGTTGTGCCGCCAACGGGGCAGCAAATTAGGACCTCGGCGGTTGGTTTTGTCTAACTGTCCCCGGACGAGAACAAAGCCGCAGTGTGCGTCCTTGTCGCGGATGGTCGGCTGCAGTCTGTCCGAGCTTCAGCTCGGTCACGTTTGCACACGGGAGCAGGACACACACACTACTCTGCGAGCGTCGAAGCCGCGTGCTCAAACGATGGCATCCTGTGTTAATTATCCCGAGTACTCCCTGACGTGCTCTCTTGCAAGTAAAGGGCTTAACAAGAAAGCTTGGCAGTAGTACCACAGCTACAGGGTACAGCACTGGGATGGCTCCAAGGTGCAAATACCGAGGCCAGGCCTGGAGGAACGAGGAGGGAAACTGACAGCTTCCGAGTTCCGATCGCGAGTCGGCACTCGGTGTACTGTTCCCGTATATCTATAAAAAAAAGAAAAATATTTCAAGTGTGACCGAAAAAGTGCATAATTTAGCTTCTGCCATTAGTATTTTCGTCGTTTTATTTTTGTTACTAGTCTGTGCTCTTCTTCTTCCTTTCGCCATTTCCGTCAGTTCATCAGTCGGAGATAGAGCCAAATGACTTCATTTTTATAAAAATGTCTAAGCTTAATAATGCTTGTAAAAATTTATGGTACCATTTTTAACGGTCTAGGATCATACAGAAAAATTTCGAAAAATATTGGACTATATTTGTTATCTTTAAAAAAATCAAAATCAGAAGAACAATTCGCGCTGAGAGCAAAATTATCCGACTGACATCAATTCACATTCAACTGACGAAAATGGTAAAAGAAGAATGAAATAAAAATAGAAATAGTAAAAATAAATAGAAATACTAGGGAACGGTATAGCGTTCCCTAGCTTTTCTACGGTATAGCGTTCTACTAGTTTCCTATTCACAACCTCGTCCACCAACTCCAATGGCGTTTGGTCCCCATCTTCTTTCTTCTGCCTCCTCCCATTGTCCACATCTCCACCCTTCCAATGCGTGGTTCTGCCTCGCAATGCCCCCGCCTCCGCCCGCACGCCAGAGACGCGAGCCCCTCCGCCGCCAATTAACACAGTTATATACGTGCGCCAAGAATGGTGGAGCAATAGTTCTTGGATTAGCCGGTTACCTCCCAGACTCCTAGTAGTCCTGTCCTGAACACCAGGACCTGCTAAGCTCGCTCACTCTAAGCCACTGCTAGTTATTAGTTGATCTCTGGGTAACTAGGGATTTGTGGTATGTGCTCCCTATTTCGAAGCTCTGCTCTTTATTTTTCTTACTAGAAGCAACATTCAAAATTAATGACAGGAAGTTTCGAAGTTTCGATGTACGGGTGTGCAGTTAATTATACTTGCATTGCTATTAGGCACAGCTTGCTATCACGTCACTTGTGCATTACCGAATCAATTTCAAAGATGTAAATCCAGAAAACTTTATGAAGCAGCCAGAACTGAAATATATCTGTTAAATTATGTTTGACGAAACTGAAACGTTATGAAACTTATAAGTACACTACGAAACTTGGTGAAACTTAACTATGAAACAATATAAAACCTATCTATGAAACGTTGTGAAACTCTTGAATCAATTAATGACCTGAAACATACTCCGAAACCTGTGAAACGTGCTCTGGAACTTGTTGAAACTCATGGGTTCAAATTTGATGAAATTTAAAATATTCTAGAAACACGTGAAACTTACCGAAACATGAAACTTTTTAAACTTCCTCTTAAAACTTAGCATAACACACATGGAATTTATTGAAACTCGTCGAAACATGAATTAAACTTGCTGAAACATCTGAAATACACATGTAATTTGCATAAACTTACTGAAACACGAATGAATATTTGTTGGAAACTTCTTTTAAAATTTGACGAAACATGCATAAAATATGAAATGTATAAGTACACTACGAAACTGGTGAAACTCAACTGTGAAACAATATGAAATCTAATTGGGAAACTTAGTTATAAAATTTAGCTATAAAACATGCTATACCGTTGGAATTAATTTCAACCGTACAGTATCACTCAAAACTAAAACGAACAAACGAAATTACACACTTTTTTAATATTACCAGCAAAATTTTCGAATAAAAAAACGCATCACGCAGCAGCAAAGGCGCGCGGGGTCACGTCCCCGTCAGCCCGTTCCCCTGCCGCCCCCGGGAGCGCGCCACGTGGGCACCTGCAATTCCTTGGACTCCGCCATTCACACCGGCCACGCCCCACCACGGCACCACCGCACTCCCTCAATTTCCCAATGCCAACGCTTCTCACCCACCTCCCTTGCTCTGTGACCCCCCGCAACTCTATATATACGCTCTGCCTCACCCAGCAATCCATCCCAAACCAACGAGCTCACACCCACACGCGCTCGCAAAACCCACCACAATCCTCCAAAACCTACGCGATTCTCGCCAAAATCAGCGTGACTCCGCTGTGTGCCGATGCCAACACTCACGGCGCCGAGCTCTGTTTCCATACAGCGGCACGGGCCCCGCGGCCTGACGTGCCCGGCGGCCAAGCCCAAGGCCCCCAATTCGGTGAGGTTCTCAGCCCGCGCGATCAGCTCCGTGCCTAGCGCGCCCTCCGGCGCCGCCAGCGCGTTGTCGTACCTGCCGGCCCCGTTCGTGCCCGGCGCCGACGAGCCGACGCCGTCCTCTGCGAAGCCTGCCATTGGTTGCCCGAAGGCGCCGGTGGAGGACTCGCCGCGGAGAAACGGGAAGAAGCCTAACTTCTTCCAGCGCGCGGCGGCGATGGCGCTCGATGCGTTCGAGGAGGGGTTCGTGGCCAATGTCCTCGAGCGGCCGCACGGGCTGCCGAGGACGGCGGACCCCGCGGTGCAGATCGCCGGCAACTTCGCGCCGGTGGGGGAGACCCCACCCGCGCGGGCGTTGCCGGTGTCGGGGCGCATCCCACCGTTCATCAGCGGCGTGTACGCTCGCAACGGCGCCAACCCGCACTTCGACCCCGTCGCGGGGCACCACCTGTTCGACGGCGACGGCATGGTGCACGCCATACGGATCCGCAGCGGCGCCGCCGAGTCGTACGCTTGCCGGTTCACGGAGACGGCGCGCCTGCGGCAGGAGCGCGCGCTGGGTCGGCCGATGTTCCCCAAAGCCATCGGTGAGCTACATGGCCACTCCGGAATAGCACGGCTTGCTCTGTTTTACGCGCGCGCGGCTTGCGGCCTCGTCGACCCGTCGCACGGCACCGGCGTTGCCAACGCCGGGCTTGTCTACTTCAACGGCCGGTTCCTTGCCATGTCCGAGGACGACCTCCCGTACCACGTGCGCATCACCACCGACGGCGACCTCGAGACCGTCGGCCGCTACGACTTCGACGGGCAGCTCGGGTGCGCCATGATCGCGCACCCCAAGCTCGACCCTGTCACTGGCGAGCTCCACGCGCTCAGCTACGACGTGATCAAGAAGCCGTACTTGAAGTACTTCTACTTCACGCCCGACGGGACCAAATCGGCCGACGTCGAGATCCCGCTCGAGCAGCCGACCATGATCCACGACTTCGCCATCACCGAGAAGTACGTCGTCGTGCCCGACCACCAGGTGGTGTTCAAGCTCCAAGAGATGCTGCGCGGCGGTTCGCCCGTCGTGCTCGACAAGGAGAAGACGTCGCGCTTCGGCGTGCTTCCGAAGCACGCCACGGATGCATCAGAGATGGTGTGGGTGGACGTGCCGGACTGCTTCTGCTTCCACCTCTGGAACGCGTGGGAGGAGGAGGAGACCGGCGAGGTGGTGGTGATCGGCTCTTGCATGTCCCCTGCCGACTCCATCTTCAACGAGTCCGACGAGCGCCTCGAAAGCGTGCTCACGGAGATCCGCCTCAACACCCGCACCGGCGAGTCGACGCGGCGCGCCATCCTGCCGCCGTCGCGGCAGGTGAACCTCGAGGTCGGCATGGTGAACCGCAAACTCCTTGGCCGCAAGACGCGGTACGCCTACCTCGCCGTCGCCGAGCCGTGGCCCAAGGTGTCCGGCTTCGCCAAGGTCAACCTGGCCACAGGCGAGCTCACCAAGTTCCAGTACGGCGAGGGCCGGTTCGGCGGCGAGCCCTGCTTCGTGCCCATGGACCCCGCCGCCGCCCCGCCCCGCGGAGAGGACGACGGGTACATCCTATCCTTCGTCCACGACGAACGCACCGGCACGTCGGAGCTCCTGGTCGTCAATGCCGCCGACATGCGCCTGGAGGCCACCATTCAGCTGCCGTCCCGCGTGCCGTACGGCTTCCACGGCACCTTCATCACCGCCAAGGAGCTCGAGACCCAGGCCTGACCATTGCCGAGGAGCTCCCTTGCCCACCTCCACGTTTCTTGGAGGAAGGCAAGAAGCAGAGGAGCAGACGAGACATCGAGGGAAGAAGTCACCAGAGGGAGCCTTAGACATAGGAGGTCCCCGGAGTCTTCCCTCCCCTTACAGTTACAGTTAGTAGCAGTTGGTTTCTCTTCATTTTTAGCTCACTTGCTTCAGTGATCACACCAGTGTATGTAGTAGTACTGTATAATTTAGGTGTCAATACTGGCAGAGGAACAGAGATAGTGAGGGCCCAGCTCGTAGCTTTTCTGCTGGTGGCTTGCTTCTAGAGAGCAACCAGAGCTCAGCAGGTGCCTAGTGAGTATATTTTTTTTCTTCCTTTTGTCCTTTGGATCGGACCGGGATATGCTCCGGTTGTTGTCACTCACTGCTCAGTCCTTGGGATCTTGCTCGCCACCCAGTTGCGCTGCTATGGCTACTGAGGTGTTGTTGGCTCATGTTTATGCCTCCTGTGTGTACATCTGTTCATAGTATAATAAAAATGATTCTGCCCCCTTTTCCTCGTCACTTGTTCACTCCTATGCATTGTCTTGTGGGTTTCTGTTGGGCTGCAGTGACCAGCAATATTGGGGCCGAAGTAGACTGAAGATTAATTTGCTTCTTCCACCAGCCTGCTAATCTGTTTGTGTGGTGTTCTTCTAGCCACTATGCTTTGATGGTATGAGGTTGATCATTGCTGTGAATTAGTTTCCTAGTGGAGTCAATTGAGACGAAATTTCTGCCTTTTGGGGTTGAATTAGGGGGACTAGTCGTTTGTGGTTTGTCCTCGTTTGATTTGTGGTCGATTTGTTGCAGCTGAGAGGTGTTGTACTGAACCGAGTTGGAATCTGAGGAAAATGATCAGTGTAGTTGAATTGCTTTCGTTGTGGAGTTTTCTCTGTGTTCCAAATTGCGTATTCCCAGAGGAAGCAGCGCCGCCTCTGGCTATAGTTATTTCGTTGCATTCTAAGACGGGAGTCAGAATTGAAGGCGTCCATGCGTGAGCGTTCAGTTTCCATGAACAACCTCTTGCAAAACGCCAAATGGGTGATGATTATCCGTCCAGGAATTTTGACCCAATTTCTAGCATTACAAAAAGATCACAGCATAGACAGGCAGACATGGGCGGGGACTAGGAAGAGGCAGCCAGTCAAGTGGGAAACATAAACACACCATTTTCACGAAGCATTAGCTTTTTTTTCCCTTTCTACAATTTTTTTAAAATCTAACCATATGCAAATAAAATTATAAAAATAGCTCCCTCTCTAACTACGGAAGTAGTGGTGTCACTTGCCACATTCGACTGCGGCAGGTGGCCGGCCTAGCGACACACCGGTTGACGACGGTGGTAGCTCTCGACCCACCGCAGCAAGAAAGGTTCCGCTCTAGGGAACTGTGGCAGCAGGTCCCTCACGAGCCTAGGGATAGCAGCAGGTTGATGCAGAGCTTAGGGAGTGCGTGGTGAGCCTGGAGCTACTGTCGTGGTCGGCTAGCGGTGCCATGGGGTCGGTCACTTGCTGTGGTACACGGGTATAACAGGTGACACATGTCACCTGTCATAGCTTCCACGATCGAGAGTGGACTATTTTGAAAAAATTATTCACACAGAAGCTATATTTACAAAAAAAAATTGTGCAAAAGGGTCCGTTAAGCTAAGGCTTTCATTTTCACTTCACTCAAATTTGTTCCAAACTCGCGGGAGTACATACTCCCACTTTAAATATACTATATAAACGGACGTGCTATACTACTTTATCACTTTTCATTTACTTAAATGCTAATTCTAAGATACTCCAATGCAACATGGTTGAAAACATTTCATCAGAGCCCTTAATTTTTGCAATATATTCCTTTTTCATATGTGAACGGAGGCTATATATAATTTATGCTACAAAAAGTGAGCTTTGATAAAAATTGTCATGGAACTCACTTTGGAGTACCTTATAATCATTATTAGAGTATGCTTAAAAGGATAAAGAAATTAACTTATTTGTTTAAGGGTAGGGGCGGAGTAAGGACTCGGGCCATTGGGGCCTTGGCCCGAGGCTTGGCGTCAAAAGCCTGTGCAAATCATGGCCTAGAATCAATGATCCACCTTGGAGATGGCCCATTAGTAGCAGCCCAGCCTGAGGCCTGGGCCCAAGCTGACTCTGCCCCTGTTTAAGGGGTATATAAGAAGTAGGAGCATGTACTCCTAGGAGAGTGTGTGTATACATATATATGAGAGCAACTACACAATGGTATACCGTTGTAACAGTATAACAACATGTTTCATCAAGTTTCAAGAAGGTCCATGAAAACAATTTGAAATTGTTTCATGAGTTTCTGGAAGTTTCTAGAAGATTCCAAGAAAGTTTCAAGACCAACTTTCAATCAGTTTCATCTAAAGGGTTTTACAAAATTTTAGCAAGTTTCAACAGGTTTTATCAAGTTTCATCCTAAAGTTTAAAGAAGTTTCAGAAAGTTTCAATAGGTTTCATCAAGTTTTAACCCAAATTTCAAGATGTTTCAGTAGGTTTAACATAATTTCCAAAATTTTGGACTAGTTTCAGAAGAGTTTCTTGCAATTTTCATAAGGAATCACACAAAATTTCAGAAAAAAATCATTAACAACAAGGAATTTCTAGGGAGGTGAAGGACCAAACCATCATCGGCCTCGCCAAGGTCAACAACATCAAGCAGGGCTTGATCTCCTCTATGTTAGGGTCACCAACCAAGGCAATGAGCCGAGTGAGGAGCATGACTGTCGAAGGTTAGAATTTAACAATAAACTTATGATCACAGGTACCTTCGATGTCAGAGTCAAGGACGAAGATAGCGGCATACGATGTATACAGGTTCGGGCCCCCGGATGGAGTAATACCCTACGTCATGTGCGGATGATGTATGAATTTGGTGTATCGAGTATAGAGCGAGTTGTCTAGCCCTAGTTACAATGAAGATTGGATCTAAACTATGGCTAGAGGTTGACGAAGCGTGGTTCGTCTGCTCCTGATTGCTCTGCGTCTTCTCAAAACTCTCTCTAAAAGTCTTCTCCTTCTCTCCCCCTTGAGGATACCTACCCCCGGCCTTATATAGTCGGGGTAGCCCTGCCTCAAGCTGAGTTGTAGTTGGTTTGGGATACCAGATCTTAGTTGATGAGGAGTCCATCGTCGTGTCGATCTTCGCAGCATATCCAATCTTCCCTGGATACCAGGCGTACTCGATTTGGTTTCCTCGTATCGGGAAAGTGATCGAGTCCTTCCTAATATGGAATTACCTTCTCCACGTATATCTTATCCCATAGAATCGGGGCCGTGATATCCAGAGTTTCTATATATCGTTAGAACATATTGTTCACGTATCTTGCACGTACTCATACCCCATATTTAGATATTAGACAGTAGCCCTCGAACTCTACCCAACGGAGGGTCCGCTCAAGCACTTGGTCGATTATTGCCAAGTTCTGGCTTGGTCAAGTAATGCCCCGTTGGCTTGTGGTTGAATGATTCAAGTAGATTGGGAATCGCTAAGTATCGAGTAGGGATGTTGCCGGGTCGAGCGCCCTACCATCAGCCCATCTCGAGTTCTTAGGTTAGCCACAAGTTACTCGATGTCGACTTATTGACTTGACTCTAAGCAGAGTTAGAAAATCTAAACGTTGGGCAGTTGAGCATTTATTGCTCTCGTTTGCAATGTTAAGATTTGTGCAGTGCCATCATTTCACTTTTCTCGTCGATTGAGGCGTCATGCCGCGGGGAGTGAACTGTTCGCTTGGAGAGAAGGTTTTGCCTTATAAATTCCTAGATCCGAAACTATAGTTGTTCCCCCATTTTTTTTCTCTAGTCTTACTTTTGAAGCCTTTGCTGCGCTCCTTGAACCCTAGCGCTGCCATCTTCGGAGAATCCATCCCCCATCTTTCACAATGGCGTCTAGCCCTTCAGCCAGTGGCAGAGTTCCCCCGTCGTCGGAGAAGAAACTGTGATGGCCGCATCTGCTTCCCACGGCAGCGAAGCGGTCTTTGAGGACAAAACCCTCTAAAGGGTGTGGCAAAAATCAGTGATGACGGAGAAGCGCCTTGCTGAATTGGTGAAGGATAGCTTCGTTCCTCCTCGGGAGTTCTTTCATTGGAGGCCGTCACAAGGTGAGCTGTATCCCACCCCCAAAAATGAGGATGAGACCATTGTATTTGAGGGCTTCTTCCGCTGTAGACTCAATTTTCCCCCTTCTCCGTTCTTGCTCTCGGTTCTTGACTTCTACAAGATCCAACTTTTCCACCTGAGTCCCAATTCGATTACCATGCTCAGTGTGTTTGTCCATCTTTGCGAGGCCTATTTGGGTATTAAGCACAACCTCAATCTATTCCGCCATTTTCATAATCTGAAGAGGACGATGAAAAATGATGTAGTAGGGGGTGCCGGTTTCCACCTCCGTAGCGGAGTGTCGAATACGTATATTCTAGTTCCTGTAACTTCTTCCTGGCAGTCGGACTGGAAGAAACAGTGGTTTTACATCACCTCTCCGGACACCGTGAACTGCCCTCTAACTTATCGATCACTCCTCCCCAATTCGATTGACCTTTGGACGAAAGTCCCTCCGACCGCCTGCAACGCTTATTACATCCAGAAGATCGAGGAGTTGAGGGAGACCGGGTTAACTGGTTGGCATGTAGCTAGAGGTTTCATCATGCGTCGATCAAGTCCGTTGAAGTGCCAGGATCACTTGGCCTGGAACTACTTCAGAGTCGACGATGCCACCACGGACAATCCTGGAAGTAAGCACTTGTAAGACTCTTGTTCTTTTTGTTTTAGTCAATGACTGGTGAGCTGACTCATTGTTTGCCAGATTTGTCAGACTCGGACATCTGCTCTAGGCTGAGCAAGATTTTTTAGGGCTCAGAACTTGGCGCTTGTGGCATTGAGGCATATTCACTCGATAATCCTCGGCTAGAAGTGAGTACTGTATTGTGGTTCGTAATGCATCGTTCGTGCATCTGCCTTCCACTTTGACCCAATATTTCCTCAAGAAGCCAAGTTCGACGATGAAGGCGAGTCAATCACAGGAGCCATTGGCCTGGAGGACGACGAGCCGACCCGAGATGATGATAAAGCATCGGGCTCTGTCCTTGCTGATGCCGTCTTTCCCTTGAACGATCCGGCGCCTACCATCGTCCCAAGTGATGGTGAGGCAGCTTCAGAGCAAGAGGTGGCCGAGTCCCCTCGAGTGAGGAGGTTTGTATCTCCAGCGTCCCGTCAACCAGCTAAGCATCCTCGCACTTGATTGTCGAGATCAGCCAACCAGGTGATCTTCAATCACTCGCTTGGATGTTATGAAGTTTCTTCTGACGTGATCCAACAGATGTTGGACGACCAGTGGGTCACCTGGGGGCCGATGTGCTGAAGTTGACTGCTTCCATGCAGATGCCTCACCGAGCGGGCTCTCCGTCGACCAGGGCGGTCGAGTAGGTAACACCACTATCGGGCAGTGTTTGTTGAATTCGTTCTTGGTGAACTTTTGTTCATATGAACCACTTGTTCGTAGATTTCATCGTCGACCGCTAACCCGCCAGCATCATCTCCTCTACCGGCTGTGTCGATCGAGAAGCCAGCTGTCGGGACCAGACCAGTCCTGACGAAGACAACTACTTAGAGGAAGAATGTGCAGGTGAAGGTTTGTCTGGCGAAGTAAGTCACCTCTCCTTTCTCTTCATGATTATTTTTTAAGGTGTCAGGTAGATAATTTCTTGCAGGAAGGGTGCGCCCAGTGGTGCTATCGATAACATCGCCGTAGCTGCCTTGTCATCCTTGGCACGGTCACCACCGTCACAGCTCCCTCTCCGGTAGCTCCTGCTGAGCGTACTGGAGGTCCTGCTACAACAACGGCTCCACCTCCTCCGGCTTCACATGCACCTCCGAAGTTTTGGTCCGTCATGAAGCCCCAGATTTGAGTATGTGACCACAAACAGCCCTGCTCTGTATTCTGCTCTATTCCTTGCTCTATTTTTGATGCTTCTTGACTTCTTTTCATAACGTGTTGCGGATACCTTGCTTGAGGCTGAAGCCTTCTGCGAGCAAGCTTATCAACAAACAGAGTGGCTCTTGACCGTCAATCAACAAGTGATCAAGATGAAAGATACTGAACTGGAGGCACTCAGGGCCGATTTGAAGACTGCAAAAGCGGAAGCAGAGAAGCGGAAGGTGGAGGCGAAGAAGCTGAAGACGGAGGCAGAGAAGCTAAAAACTGAGAAAGCTGCTGTCAATGCTGCACTACTCAAGGTCAAGGTCAGTCGGGATAAGGCATAGGCTAGCAAGAAAGTGGTCGAGGTCGAAAAGTCTACAGTAGATGCGGCACTTGCCACTCTGCAATCGGAAACGATCGAGCACATGACTTCATTTGCCCATCTCGCAACTTCCGACTTGCTCAGCCTGGTGAAGAGCCACCATCCTGGCCTGAATCTCTCGATACTGGACGAGGGATTCGCATGTGAGGCGAGCAAAGCTGCTGACTACATTGAGTCCTTTGGAGACCTTGTTGAGAAGTTCGTGGCCCAGTTGGAGCTGTCTCTTACCGGCGATGATGATGACGCCAGCTAGGGTCCTTTGGCTTGAACACGCCTATGTAATGGTTGAACCTTTTTTGCTACTGTGGTCTTGTACGATACTGCTAATTATTTGCTTATCTATCGTGCTTTGCCTGCTATTCCCTTGTCGATGAAATAAAGTAACACAAATAGATGCAAATCTGATTTAGCACTCATAGACCCTTAGTAAGCAGCTCCGTGGCCACGCGCATCCTTAATCGTATATGCACACAGGGCTAGAAAAACTTTCATTAAATGGCTTAGCCCCCGAGTTTATACTCGGAGAGGCTGTATATAACATAAACGCTACATAAATTGGAGTGAAACTACATGATTTTTGCAAGTCTTCATTGACCACACAGCTTAGACTTTGTAGCGAACATGAACTTGCTGAGCAGCGCATGTAGAATTGATTAGATGCCTTGTCTCACGCCATCCGTTGAGTTTTAGATGTTCGACAATCTAGTGCTCGTATGCGCGCAGGATAGAATTGCTCGTCGTCGGGTTCAGGCATGGCCACCCTTTGATTTTGTTCGCTGGCATACTAAGTACGCGATCGAGTAAATGCATGCAAAAAATCGCATGTAAAAGAAATAAAACGATTGTGCCTACAGCGCCCCGCTCGATAGCAATATCGACCAGGAAATAGAAAGGTACAGAGTTACCTGTAGCACTCGACTCCTTACTCGATGATATCATCCAGTAGGGAGTAGAGTGACGTAAGCACAAGGTCGTGATGTAGCCCCCAACACCCTGCCCGATAGCTGGATCGAGCAAAAAGTGAAGCATCAGCATCAAAGATACCTGTTGTGACTCTCAACCCCTTATTTGATAGATGTATCGACCCGAGAGTGGAGCCAGGTAAAGAAAAGCTCGAGCGATATAGCTCCCGACCTTCTGCTAGATGAGGGCATCGAGTAGAGAGTAGAGCATATGCGTCGAAAATGCATAATGTAGCCCCCGACTCCCTGCCCGTTGACTGTATCGAGAAAGGAGTAGAGCGTGAGCATCAAAAATAGTATCCCCTGACTGTGTGCTCACCGGAGGAATTTGATCAAAAATAGGGGCTGTGCATTGTCTGATCAGAAGATCGGTTTCTTTTCTGTGAAAAGTAGATCGGTTTTGTTTTCTTAGCTTCTTCTCCATTGCCGGTCATGCCTATGGTTGTCTTGTCTGCCTTTTCTGGCTGCTCGTCAGCTCCTTCAGTGCCGATCTATGTTCTTCTGCTCCAAGCTGCCTCCTCTTTATCGTCTCTACGCAATGATGCTGCCATCTATGCCACCCCGAGCGCCGTCATCCACTTCATTTATTAGCCCCCTGCGATGATTCTTTGCTACTTCACTTATGGTTAATTTTTGCCATGCCAACACGTACGTCTCGTGATGTTGGTGCATTCTCTTGTCGTGATCGCGCGCCCTCAAAGATATGGTTGCATGCAATGCATTTGTCTTCCAATCACGTTTCTTTTTTTCAGATGCATGCATGCCTATGCCCTGGCTTCTTTGCTTTTCATGTATCTTGGTTTCCAAGCCTTCTTGCTTTTGCTGTTTTTGTTCTATTGCTTCTACTATGGATGGCCCTCGGTCACCGTGCACTATATCTGCGTCTGCCGCCACCTTTCTCCTCGATGGATGATCGAATCTGCTCTGCTTCTTTGCAAGTCGATCCTTTGCTCTTGCTAGTTGATCTACTGAAGTTGCATGCACATAATAGTCGTCGAACTAGCCTCTTTCCTTCCTTTTCTCAACTGAATGCATGCATTACGAACTCTTTCCTTTCTTTTTCTTTTCCCAGTCACGGGCATTCTCATCGTCCATCTATTATAGATGGAAGAGTTCAAGTCTCTAGGAGGTTTTGAGCCGGCTCGTTCGCGACTCGAGCCGAGTCGCGAAAAAAATTACGTCTAAGTCCTTTTTCAAAAAAAAAAATTACGATTAGGTATTTTTTCGGAAAAAAAGTTAAGATTAGGTCCTTTTTTTCGAAAAAAGAAAATATATTACGTCTAGGTCCTTTATGCATTTTTAAGCATTACGCTCGGGTCCTTTTCGAAAAAAAATACATTCAGGTCTTTTTTTTTGGGAAAAAAATATACATTGCATTTAAGTCTTTTTTTTTTCATTTTTCTAGCATTACGTTTAAGCCCTTTCGCGGAAAGCACAAAATTCTTTTTAGGTCCTTTTCGCGTGTTTTCTCGATTTACTCGTGTAGGAAGCAGCAATCGCGTGTTTTCTCGATTTTCTCGCATGTGGAGCGGCGCCCGTGACGTAGTACGCCACGTATAAGTACCTAGTTGTCATCATTCCTTGCTGTTATCAACAACCAACACAGATTTGCCTCCTGTATCCTTCTCTTTCCATTTTTTTTGGTTTCACATGTGCACCATCATCTACTCCATCAACCGCCGTGTTGCACAACCCGCTACCTTGTGCCGATTTGCACACCGCCATCGTTGCTGAGTACTACTATTGTTGTTCCTTCTTCTCCCTCGACACCGCTGGCGGATCTGTATTGCCTCAACTGCGACAACCCTGATATCAACTTCGCTCTACATTAATGTCTTCTTCGTCTACGATGACCTTCAGCGACTTCTTTGTCTACGTCGACCTACCGCGAATTATTCATCAACAGTTCCACTCTTCATCATTGGCAATCCTACTTCAGTGATTACCTCCATAGCGGATAATTCCACCACTGGCTCTTCGCATGACACTCCTCGTTGACTTCTACTCCAGCCTGAGCATCCTCGTTAGCTTCTTCTTCTCCAGCCTAAGCGTCCGTGACACTCCCGCTCCGGCTATGGGGGATATTAGGGTATACAACTTGTATGACAAGATTATCAGAGAAATAATAGAATCAGTTATGATTTATATTTGATATAGTCCCTTCCATATCTCTAATAGATTAACATAATCTCTAAGTCATATTGTACTGTATACACATACACATACACATACACATACACATACACATACACATACACATACACATACACATACACATACACATACACATACACATACACATACACATATATGCTCTCTCGGCCTCAAGCAATATATATCAACTATTCCGGCTATTTTATCTTCCTACAAATGTATCACATCACATGTTAATGACTAAAGACAAACTAGTGGACAGAGGCATATGTGCATTTAATATCTAAAAATTTGAATGCTCCTTAACAAAATAGTGCTAAAATATGAGGAGAAAAGGCAAATTAATTTTATCTATTAAATCTATATCTAAAGGATCAAAATTTAAGTGATATTTAGTAAGAAAACACTCAAAAAGCCATCTGGACACCACTAGATATATACACTATTCCTACGTCAGGGAAAAGGACTTTTATCTCTTCTGGAAGCCTCGGGTGGTTGTTTTAGCACAAGTTTCATTGTATAGTACTAGCTGTTAATTTGTAATGCTGAATCCCCAAAAACAAAAAGGAAAAAGACTTGGTTGATTTCGTCACGATATATATTATACCATTAACATATTACAAACAAAGTGGTCGTTCTGTTGTCTAGTCTAGAGGATGTGGCACCGTTTCTAGCTTAAAGACTAGATTTCGACTTCCACTAATCATGTCTTACATAGATTTGTTGGGATTTGATTCCTTGTCTTTGGATCGTTCAAGTAACTACTTGACCCTCTCTAATACTAGCAAAGTGCTCGTGTCATTGCAACGGAACTCAAATTTTACATTAAATATCTTATTTATTATATCTCACAAATTTCTGTATACATTGCCATTAATAAGTACGACACTTCCATCTCTTGCAGCAAATCGAAGAAGGTTTTCTGACTGCAGGTTTGGCTCTACAACCATGCAAGACTAATAAGTCTAGTACGTCAAACATATTCAGATGAGAAAAACAGACAATTAGTCACAGTACATGAAGGCAATCAAAATGAAAATGTACATTCTTCTATACCTAGACTTTTTGGTGTCTAGACGTACTGCATCACTACATAAACAAAATATAAGAGCACATGAAGAACACGGACTTGACCAAGAGCCACTTTTTCCCGAAAAAGTGGATGTCGATCTCAATATGCTTGGTACGCTTATGTTGAACGGGATTGGCCGACAAGTAGACAGCACTGACGTTGTCGCAGAACACCACCGTATCAGAGGAGAGAGGAACATGTAACTCTCCCAACAGCTGACGAAGCCAACAACATTCGGCAACGGTGTGAGCAACAGCGTGATACTTTGCTTCGGCGCTGGAGCGGGAGACGGTGGCCTGGCGCTTGGAAGACCAGGAAACTAGGTTGTTGCCGAAAAAAGAAACAGTAGCCCGATGTAGAACACTGTGAGACGGTGGCCTAGCGCTTGGAAGCCCAGTCTGCATCGGTGTAGGCCATGAGGGTTGATGATGGAGGGGCCTGAAGGAAGAGGCCATGGTCCAGGGACCCCTTGACGTAATGCAAGATGTGCTTTATCAAGGCCATGTGAGCATTCCGCGGCGCGTGCATGTGAAGGCATACTTGTTGAACTGTGTAGGCAACGTCCGACCGAGTGAGAGTGAGGTACTGCAGCGCCCCAGCGAGGCTGCGGTACTCAGTCACATCACGAAGTGGCACACCGTAGGAGGTGGAAAGTTTTGCCTTGGTGTCGACCGGAGTAGCCGTCGGATGGCATTCGGCCATACCGGCGTGCTGAAGCAGCTTAATGGCATATTGCCACTGAGAGAGGTGGAGGCTGGCCGAGGTGCGCTTGACGGAGATGCCGAGGAAGTAGTGAAGGTCGCCAAGGTCGATCATGGCAAACTCGTCATGCAGTCGACTCGTGAGGCGATGAAGGAGACACGTGGAGGAAGCCGTCAGGATGATGTCGTCGATGTAGAGGAGGAGGTACGCCAAATCAGCTCCATCGCGGTAGACGAACAGCGACGTGTCGAAAGCCGAAGAAGTGAAGCCGAGGAGCAGGCGTAACCAGTGAAACGCTGGTACCACGCTTGAGGGGACTGCTTGAGGCCGTAAAGGGACTTTTGGAGGAGGCAAATGTGGTCAGGGCAGGCGGGGTCGACGAAGCCGGAGGGTTGCTGATAGTAGACTGTCTCATCAAGCATCCCATGAAGGAACGCGTTCTTCATGTCAAACTGATGGATAGACCACGACCTCAAGGTGGCGATATTGAGGATGACACGAATGGTGGCCAGCTTGACAAAAGGATTGAACGTTTCATCGTAGTCGATGCCAGGCTGCTAGGAGTAGCCACGGACCACCCAGCGAGCCTTGTGATGGGGCAAGAGTGCCATCTGCATGAAACTTGTGTTTAAAGACCCACTTGCCGGAGACGACGTTCGAGCGAGGGGGACGAGGCACAAGGGTCCAAGTCTTGTTATGGACAAGAGCCTCGTACTCATCGCGCATAGCGTGTTGCCACTCGGGATCCTGGAGGGCAGCCCGGTATGTCTTCAGGAGAGGAGCTGCAACACAGGAAGCAGATAAGTTAAGCCGATTGATTAGCTTGACCGCTCCAGCCTTCGCGCATGTCACCATGTGGTGGGGACCAAGTGCAGGATGCGGGACGGCCGATGGTGGAGCCGATAGCGAGGCCGATAGCGAGGCCAATGAAGGAGCCGATAGCGAGGTCGGTGAAGACGGCCTCGGAGCAGGGGCTAGTGAAGAAGCCCCCGGTGAGGCAGGAGGCTCCTTGGTGGCCGAAGGGGCAAGCCGCGGGTCCTGGTACGTGGATCGAGCCTGGTGTGCACTGGTGCCTATGGCCCAGGAGCGGCGTGGGGAGGCGGCCTACGGCGCGAGGGGCACGCCTAGTGCGTGGACGGTGGGTGGCTGTTGGCCGAGAGGAGCTCCAACCAGAGGGGATGGAATATCCTCCTCATCCTCCAAGAAGTCCAGCTTGTGAGGGTCCAGAGTTGATGTAGTTGCAGAAAAAGGAAAAGTAGTCTCGTCAAACAAAACATGACATGAAGTGATGACCCGATTAGTGGAGGTATCGAGACAGCGGTACCCTTTCTGAGAGCTGGGATAGCCTAAGAAAACGCAAGCAGCAAAGTGCAGAGCGAGCTTGTGTGGAGCGGTGGCGGATGTGTTGGGATAGCACAGGCAACCAAAGACACGAAGATGGGTAAGGCCGGGTAGTGTACCATAAAATTTTTCGAAGGGAGTGAGAAAATTTATGGATTGGGAGGGTCGTCAGTTGAGGAGGTGTGTAACCACGGAGAGAGCCTCAGCCCAGTAGGAACCGGGCATGGATGCTTGAAAAAGAAGATAGCGGATGACATAGTTGGTCGTACGTATAGAACATTCGGCTTTGCCATTTTGCTGCGAGGTGTAAGGACAGGAGGTTCAGAGGAGAATACCATGGTTACAAAGGAGGGAGAGGATGGCGGAGTTAACGAACTCGCGACCGTTGTCTGTTTGGAAGCATTTGATAAGAAGTTGAAACTGTGTGCACATAAGAGACGAACGTCTGGAAAGTGGAGAACACATCAGATTTGTGACGAAGTGGAAAAGTCCAATAGAATTGAGAGAAATCATCGACCATAAATCACAATGAAGTAACTGGAATGGAGCAATGGTAACACTATGAGAACGAGTAAAAGGTAGCTTAACATGTTTGCCTAGACGACAGGCATGACAAGTGAGAGAACTCGAAATATTGAAAGAAATAATATTATTTTTCTTGAGGTGGGTGATGACGTCTCGGCCGGGATGTCCTAGACGACGGTGCTAGAGGTCGGAGGAGGTGGCGACCGAGAGGAAGACGTGCGAACGGGTTTGGACGGCAGCGACCGGAATGGTGTAGAGGTCCCCATTGCTATTGGAGCGAAGAATCACGGTCCCCGTACGCGGATCCTTAATAGAAAAACCAAGAGGGTCAAATTCGATAGAGCAAGCATTATCGCGAGTAAACTGTCGAACATAGAGAAGATTTTTAATGAGGGAAGGAACAATAAGAACATTATTGATAGCCAAGTCAGGAGACGAAGTGGTCAAAGAAGTACTACCAATACGGGAGACCGGGAGGGAGGACCCATCACCGACGGTAGTGGTGAATCTAGGATAAAAATATAGGGTGGGCTTAAAACATTATGTTAAATTGAGACAAACATATGAAACAACTTGTGTTGTATTCTCATCGGTTCGAGTGCTACTACTTGTAGTTTATTATTTGAGAAATACTTGTGCAATATTCGCTTGTTAAACTTTTGAACATCTATAAACAAGTTAGAACCAATCAATCAAACAAATTGGCTATTGTCTTTTTCAACCCACTGACATATTTACAATTGATAAAAAAATTATGAGCAGTGCTTCAATGCTTTCCTTTTCAATACAAGTTGCACAAATCTTGAAGTAAATGAAAGGGTAAATAATTACCATCTACCTTTCATTCATACTTTAATATTTCTGCATCTGTCAAGAAGGAAAGCATTGAAGCACCTCTCAAAAATCATATATTAGAAGAGGGGCTCACTTTGTCTATTTGTTGTTATGGTCAGTCCACTCAGTCGGTTAGGCAATCGCCATCTCACGCTACGCCATCTTCAAAATCTGCTCATCATCATCACAGTAGGTTGTCCATTGCCACACATCCGTGCCCTCGCCAGCTTCCCGATATTCACTCAACGTCCTCGCCGTGCCCTTACAATCGCCGAGTCCCGACAACGTGCATCAAGTGCCCCCTACTTGATGGGTTGCCATATCCTCGCAAAGAAAAGATGTCGAGTCACCTCCCTCTCTCTCTATAGTCTCTACGTGCATTGAGGGTTCAAGTCCAGTTTTGCAGAAAGCTAGTGAAGAGTTAACAATTGCAAAATTAGGTATTCAATAAGCAGCAGCTCATGAAGCCACATGGTCTAAAAAGTAGCTCACCACCTAGCAAAGTTTTTTTCTTCCTTTAGACGTGCCTGAGTGCGTGTGCATTCACTACTGTTATGCTAAAAAAGAGCATCCCTGTTAGAGAGGGTACATATAATTTGGCGATTGGAGGGTGGGCTTGAGCCCAACCGAGTCCACCCGTTGGATACGCCACTGACCGACGGTAATAGTGGTGGGAGAAGGAAGAGGGCGGGAAGAATGGAGGATACTGTCGGACGAAGCCATAAGGAATGTAGCACCGGAGTCCATGACCCATCCACCATTGGGCTGGCCCTTCATGGATAGGTTAGTCATGCCCTGGATGAGGCCCGATTGGTCCCAAGCCGGTTGGCCTAGCGCGTCAGTTGGGTGGGTGGCGGTGAAGGCCTGCTAATGGGGAAAGTTGGGCCTCAGCCCAAGAAGCTCCTGTCCACCGACAGGCCACCAAGAAGCAATCCAAGGCTGCGGGACACTGGCCCAGGGGATGCAGCATTATCCATGACCCCGAGGGAGGGGCAGCAGCACACGGGCCACCAGAGGGTGCGCGGTCTCCGCCACCGTGTCCTCCACCGTTATCGCCCTTTCGCCGATTCACCCCTGCCCCCCTTGCCCTTGCCGGAGGAGGAGCCGCGGTTGTCGGAGGAGACGAACTGGGAGGGGCCAGGCGAGGTGTTGGCGAAGAGGGCGGTGTCGCTGGAGCCGTTGGTGGGATGCCGCATCTCCGCCAAAAGGAGTAGAGCGGCGCAGCGGCTCTGAAGGAACCCGGAGAGAAGCGCTTCACTTGGTTGAGAAGCGTGGACTGATGTAACAGCCTCAAAAATCATAAAATAAAGAAAAATGAAATAAAAATATTTTGTGCATTATTTTCGAAATTTCTGAAATTCCTGGATTTTCTGAATATTCTTTTGGCTTTTCTTTAATGCAAAAATGTGAAATGAAGAATATAGTAAATAGAAAATGGTAAAAAGTAAAAATGTTAATTCAACAAAAATTTACCAAAGTTTCTAAAAATATCTGAGGGCTCTCCTCAGCTTGCTTAAGTCGGTGGGTAAGCTGAATTTATAAAAATATTAATTAATCAAAGATAATCATGAGTAAATATCTCAGGGTAAAATGGTAAAACAATTTGGTAAAAATATCTGTAGATCATCCTGACCCAAAATTTTTATCTTGCCGACATAAAAACAGTATCAATCTTCAGTAAAATATCAATAATTTATTAATTCATTTTATAATTTTAAAATTCAAAACAGTGAATAAATAATCTGGAAAACAGTAATGTCAGAATTTATAAAATTTAAATATTAATAATTAAAATCTGTAATTTTTACGGAAGGTGTATAATGACAATTCAAACCATTATAAAAAGTTTTGTAAAATAATAACTTCATTTAAACCGCAAATTAAAGGAAAAACAGAATGGGCAATGTAGCAACTGTTGCAATGTCAGAATTTTATAAAAATAATTATGCATTGTAAAATGTCGAAAATTTTTCAGGAGGCTGGTAATATCCTTGCCGACCTATGGTAAAAATTTCATAAATTTTCGTGCCCGTTTGAACGTTGAAATTTCCGTTGAAATCCCGTTCGGTCGTGAGGCTTCTCCAGAGTTCTTTTCTCGCTGTCGCTGACATGTGGGCCCAGGCTGTCAGTGAGCCAGCTCGGCCGACAGTCGCTGCCACCTCGCCCCCACGCGTCAGCGACTCAGCGGCGTCTTCTTCTCCTCTCTCCGCTCGCTCTCTCGCAGAGACGCCGCCTTGGTCTTTTCTCGCGCCACCGCTCCAACCGCCTCTTAGCCCTTATAAAGCCCTCCTCTCTTCGCGCCGACCCAGCTAGCTCCCAGTGCAAGCCATTCCGCGTTGCTTTGGTCATTGTCTCCAATTCCGCGAAACCCGAAAGAGGGCAAAACCCCAAATCTTCTGCATGAAGCCATTTCGTCCCAATTCCTTCTACCAAGCATCCTAGAGCCTCCTCAAGTCCATCCCGAGCCCCTACTAAACCCATTCTTCCCGGCGAGCTCCTCCGCGCGTTTTCTTCCGCCGCCACCGCACGGTGAGACCTCTATTCCGCCGCCATTCTTTGAACTAAACCCATAAATGGGATCCTCAAGTCCACCGATGCTTTTGGTAGTGATCTTCAAGCTCGGGAAGGTCTCGCTTTGCGAGAACGCCGGTGAGCCGTGAGCTCCGCCGCCCCTCTCCGGTGGCAGGCCGCCTCCGGCCATCTCCGGCCGAAGCGCCACCACCCAAAGATGCGCACAAGTGTGCTGAGCATGAATCCGAACCCATTCCGTGATTCCGGCCAGTGCCGCCGCCGCGAGCTCGTCTTGCCGCGGCCTGCTCGGTCACCGCTGCGGGCCCACTGTCACCACAGGCTTGGTCAAGGCCACGACATGCGACCCACGCATCACCAGCAGCGCAGCAAGCGATCCGTCTGGCTCACATGCGTCGGCCACAGCCTACAGACGACGGCCGACCGATGGGCCCGGCTTGTCGGCGCCTCAAGCGCGTTCCGCCGAAATGGAAAGCGCGTTTTCACGCGCAAGCGCACTTTCCATTTTCGCAATTTTCTGATTTTTAGTATTTAATCAAAACCTAGATATTCATTTAGCCATATCTTTCAAATCATTTAACCAAATTTGATGAAATAAAATTCTAAATTCATCTAAAATCCAGTAGATTCAGAATATGCAAAAATATTTCAGAATTGAATTTTATTTGAAATTCGAATTTAAATTCAAAGTAAAGGTTAGAAATATGCCATTCATGGAAATTTTGCAAATAACCTCCAAATTTAGTAAAATAAATTTTATTAGAATCCTTGTAATCTCAGGAACCAGAATCTGTAAAAATACTTAGGTGTGTTGTAAGAAAAATCTAAGTTACAAAATGAGTAGAAAATAATGCAATAATGGTTTAAATAGATCAAATCTTTAAATTGCAAAAGAAAACAAATAACTCATGTAACCATTCCTGAAATTATGAAATCATTTTATTTGAATATTTCCATCTGATTTCTTTTGGCCTTATTGAAATTTGGTATTTATTCTATGTCGCCTTCGACGTGTAGAACCCGATTTAACCCGTACATTCGACGACCGTGAGTTCAAGTCGAGGAAAATCAACAAGGCAAGCAAAACCCTTTGATCATATTGATCCCAGTTTTATAAATGTTTTCATTAAGTGTTTTATCGCATACTTATTTTTTTATTAAAGTCTGCTATATTTCGTAATGGTAATTGTACCAAGAGACTTATAGAACTTCCTTGATAAGTAGGAAATTGAGAACCTTGAAAACCCTAGATTAGCTTAGACAATATTTAATGTCAATCTGGTTACTCACATTTAGTGAAATGCTTAGCCAAAGCTAAATGAGTTAAAACGTGAAATGATTAAAGACCTTGGTTATGACATTTAAATGGGTATGACCATTTTTGTGGTTGGTATTTGGTTGGAAAATGAAAATAAAACTATGGTTTAGATGCGGGCAATTATTGGCAATAGCCGTATGTGCATGTTTTGCACGTAGAATAGGGTGGAGATTATTGCCCGTGTCGGATTAAGGACCGAACTATGAGTTGTTTTCAGGCCAAGAAAATTCATACAACCACAAGTGCTGGTATGGGACAGCTCTAACTTATTAAGTTGTTTAAAACTAGCTTTGCACTTGGAAGGCCGGAGTAGTACGAGCTGTTTCTTAATGAATTGCTCGACGGACGCCCACACCGAGGTGATCATGGATTAAACGTCTACCAATATAACGATGTACGCCATATTGTGGGTAGTTCCATCATTTCTATGCTCGAGTTCTTACTCCACAAAATGGGTTTATCGCCATCGTCTTTGGTGCAAAGTTAGGTTTAAATAATGTAATGCTTATAACATGACTCTCTCGCACACCAAAGGAAGTGTGCAAATATCGATTGCTCAAAGAGTCACCATGTCTTGTGGGAAAAGTCAGATACCTCTGCAGAGTGTAAAACTAATCGATTAGCGCGTCATGATCATGGACACTTGGTAAAGTCATCACATAGTTAGTCTGCTTTGCTTATTTTCCTAAAAAGTGGTTTCTACCATGTGTTGGTCATTTCACTGTAAAGCGGAAAGAAATGATTTTAAGTATGATCAAGATACCCAAACATTCGTAATTTATTGATGCTTACATTCTATCACTTTTAATATTAAATTGCTTTTATTTAAATTTCATTTTGCAATCTATTATTCTCAGATTTACATTTCAAACCACTTTATGCAAATTAACCTTAATAGCCTTTCTTTGAAATGGCTCGCATGTATTTTAGGTTTTGCATAAGTCTTATGAGTACGTAAGTACTCAACTTGCCATCGTTGATATTTTTAGGAGAAGAAAGACTTCCCGATTTAATCTTACGTTGATGCAGATACGGGAATTTAACGATGACTATTTCTAAGGATTTTCCTTGTCGCTTGCTCGTGGGACAATGGGTTAAAAGGCACACTACAGATGTTGTCTCCACTGCAGCTTTTACTTTTGGTATTGTAAAATAATATGTAATCTTACTTCACTGTAATAAAGTTTGTGTATGACTGTGATAACAATTTGTATTTGTGCGCATTAGCTATCGATCATGGGACTAGTATCAGATGCACATGGTATCCATTTTTGGTATTAATTTATCAAAAATGGGGCCTTACAAGTTGGATCGAGCCATGCCGATCAGTAGGAAACCTAGGGTAGTCCGGGAGTAATAAAGACCTAAAACTTGACATTAGGTTGCAACCAAACTAAAATTTTGAATTAGGCATCTTACCTGCCTATTCTTTATATGCATGAAACTCCTCTTTGGTTATGCGATACTTGTTAATAACTCTTTCCTATTTTTAATTTCTCTAGAATCTTTTCTTCCAAAATTACTTTATTGTCTTACATTTAATCAGAATACTAATTCCTTGTTAAATGTGCGATGGGCTGATATACCCCATGTTACACTTCCACTAATAGGAGAATTTCGCATGGCGGGAATTCTTACTCGCTTGCTAGAATTACCCCATTTTCCGAAAATCCACGATATATAGTATTCCACGCTGCGCTTAGTTCTGTCTCGTGGAATACATAGCTAGGTGGATATTCCTACCCGAGATGAGGACAAGTGAAGAGTTTTTATCTTTGAGGGTCCCGATCTTCTCTCATGATGGCCATGAGTGAAGCCGCCTATATGGCCGCTGTCGCTTTGCGCCACATTTTACCTGAACTGGCAGTGGTATATAGGAGGATTCCATCTAGGCCACCAGGTGGGGAGAATAGCTATATGGATGCCACTGGGTTACAAAATCCCACTTTACGTAACCTAGTGGAATTCATAAATGCCTCTGACCAGTATTGCCGTCAGGCAATAACTGAATACAGGGAGGCGCGTCGCCGTGTAGCATTCCTAGAGAATGCCATCGCGCCCTGTGTTGCCAGAGGTATTGTCCTCGCCGCCTCGGGCAATTCCTCGGACACTGCGCCCGACGACACCCCAGTACCACCTAGGTGTCGCCAGGCGAGGATGTCAGTGATAGGGAGTCGCCCTAGATTACCGAGCATCCAGGTAGACCCCCATAGTTTTCCTCCGCGGCATCCTCAGATACCGCAGGAGCATCGCTGTCAGGAGACCCCTTATCCTCCTGATGCCGAGAGTTCTAGTCGTAGGGATAGTAGCGGTCCGTGAGTTGCTAGATAATGAGTAGTATTAGAGGAAGTTTTTGGTTGTGCCCCTTTTATGTAGTAACGTCAAAAATAAATGCTATGTTTTGGTTGTGAATATTATGAAGCTGAAATAAAGTTCTTGCTTTATATTGTTTTGGGTGCTTTTGGTTCCTACTCAGAAATATTTAACTTTCGCTAATATTTTTACGACGTTGTGATCCGTAATAATAGTAATCAAGTTGTGCTTTTAAAACATTTGGTAACAACTGAGATTAAAATTAAAGTAGATCTTAATTCATTAATAATCCTGTTCCAGATGCCTGCAACCCGGTCCTTGGATGAGATTCTGGGGAGTGAGGAAACCCCGGAAACTCACCCTCGGCGAGTGACTTCGGCCACTCCAGCCCAGCCTAATCCAGTCCATCCGTCGGCAGTCCGAGGATCTTCGTCGCGTCGTCCAAGCCGTCGAGATTCGCCGCCTCCTCAAGTTCAAGATGAAGAAGTTCCAGAGGGACAGTTGCCAGGGCCGCCAACCATGGCTCAAGTGCTTGCGATGATAGAACAGGGTCGCCAGACGAATACCTGTTGTTTCAAAGTAGCTTGGTGCAAGGTGTGAATAACCTTGGTGCTTCAAGTTCTAGGCCCGGTTTTGGTGAAAACCCTCATCACTCCAAGTTGGGAGAATTCTTGAAGACTCGGCCTCCAACCTTTTCTTCTTCATCAGATCCCCTGGACGCTGATGATTGGTTACGAGCTATTGGAAGCAAGTTGACCATTGCCCAATGCAATGATCATGAGAAGGTCCTTTATGCATCGTACCAACCCGTGGAGCCGCTGCATCCGTGGGAAAATTTGCCGCAAGGCCCCAAGGTCAAGAAGTTACTTGGGATGTTTTCCGAGAAGCTTTCAGAAGACGATATTCCTTCGAGCTTGGTAAATTTAAAAGACGGAATTTCTTGACTGCGTCAAGGAAATATGTCCGTAATGGAGTATCTTCACCGCTTTAATTACCTTGCTCGCTATGCGCCATCGAAGTCGATTCGTAAGCCGAAGAATCGAGCACTTCCGGACAATCAATAATGAAGTTAAGCATCTTCTCGCCATTCATGACTTCCACGACTTCCAAACACTCGTGGACAAGGCTATAATCGCCGAGCATAGTTCGCGTGATGTTATGGAAAGTCGAAGAGGAAGTGGATGGCGCGAAAGTCGCCACCGAATTTGCCAAGGCCGCGTTGGTCACCGACCAATGTTCGACCTCCTCTCCTCGCGGCAGCAGCAGAAAGGCGCCAAGGTCAAGCACCCGCCCCAACACCTTCCGCTCGTCCCTCGAGCGCAACGGGAGGACTTCGAGTTCGAATCGGCAACGGTGTGACTGCTATCATTGCAAAGAGCGTGGGCATTATGCAAATGCTCGCCTAAAAGAGGTCAAGCGTCAGTCGCAATCCGTCGCAGGAGTTCAGAGACCCCAGTCGACCTTCGAGAGCTGGGAATTCTCAGTTGTCAAGCTCGCTGCAGCTCTTAATCGCAGCGCGAGTAGCGGTCGCCTTCATCATGTGACCGCCAAGAAGCAAGTGAAGCGCCGATGTGGTAATCGGGTATGTTTCTGTGCACTCGCACCTACTTTGGTATTATTTGATTCGAGCATCGCACTCGCTTATTTCTAAGAAATTTGTCGACTGTAATAACTTAGAAGTTGATCTTCTCTCGCCAAAATGATAATCTATTCCCTGTTCACCATGAATTCAATTAAGTTTTGTCCTAAGGTTAGCATTGAAATTAATGGAGTTATGTTTCATGTCGACCTTATCCTTATAGAAACCTCGTGGTTAGAAGTAATCCTTGGTATGGATTGGTTGTCTAAGTTTAAAGGATGCATAGATCGTGCTAATCGATCTATTTCCTTGGTTAGCCTCAAGGAATTCCAGTTCATTTCTCTTCCATCCAAAGTTCTTCGAACTCTCAAGCTTCCCTTTGTTCAGCCATAGTAAAAGATCTTAGCCAGATTCCAATTGTTTCCGAATTTCCTGATGTTTTTCCAGATGAGTTGCGGGCCCGCCCGGATAGGGACCTAGAATTTGTCATAAATCTTGTCCTCGGGACAGCGCCTATATCCAAGCGCCTTATCGAATGCCCCGCATGAGTTAGTTGAATTAAAGAATCAAATTCAAGAGCGCTTAAGAAAAGGCTTTATTCGACCTAGCTCTTCTCCTTGGGGTAGTCCAGTTCTTTTTGTGCCTAAAAAGGACGGTGGAATACGCATGTGCGTGGACTATCGTGCATTGAATGATGTCACAATTAAGAATAAATATCCTTTGCCTCGTATCGATGATCTGCTCGATCAATTGACCGTGCCCAAATCTTTTCAAAAATTGATTTAAGACATGGGTACTATCGATTGAAGATCGCACGTAAGATATTCCTAAAACCGCTTTCACCACTCGTTATGGTTTATATGAATATACTGTGATGTCTTTCGGACTTACAAATGCTCCTGCTAATTTCATGTGTCTCATGAATAAAGTCTTCATGGAGTATTTAGATAAGTTCGTAGTGGTGTTTATTGACGATATCCTCGCCTATTCGAACCAAGAAGATCATGCGCATCATTTGCGTAAGGTTCTTGAAAAGCTTCGAGAGCATAAGCTTTATGCCAAGTTTGAAAATGTGAATTTTGGCTAAAAGAAGTTGCTTTCCTTGGTCATATTCTTTCTAAAGGTGGTATTTCGCTGATCCCAAGAAAGTCAAGGCTGTTTTAGACCGAAGCTCCTCAATCCGTTCAAAATTCAAGTTTTCTCGTCAGCGAGATATTATCGCCGCTTTATCGAGAACTTCTCTAAAATCGCTCGTCCTTTGACCCACTTCTCAAGAAAGAAAAAGTTTGAGTGGACACCAATGCGAAGGAAGTTTTCAGAATTAAAGAAAAGGCTAACAACAGCCCTCGTGCTAGTGTTACCCGATGTCCATAAAAGCTTTGATGTTTATTGTGATGCTTCAAAGAATGGGCTTGGGTGTGTGCTTATGCAAGAAGGAAAAGTCGTAGCTTACGCTTCGCCGATTCGCGACCTCATGAGCTCAATTATCCGACTCATGATCCGAATTAGCTGCGTAGTGCACGCTTTAAAAATTTGGCGCCATTACCGATTGGAAACAAATGCGGTGTATTCACGATCATAAGAGTCTCAAATATTTCTTCACCCACTGATCTAAATTTAAGACAATGAAGGTGGCTAGAGTTGATAAAAGATTACGACCTTAGCATTCAATACCATCCCGTAAAGCCAATGTCGTAGTGATGCTCGAGCCGAAAACTTCATTGCCTTCTGTTTCATCTTTGACCGATCAATCCGATCCGTAAACGATTTCCAAAAGCTTAATTTGGGAGTTGTCGAAAAGGTTATTTGGTCGCCCTAGTGGTGCAACCAACCCTTAAATCCCAGATTAAATCTGCTCACCAAAGATGAAGCAATTATCAAAATCCGTGAAGAGTTGAAGCAAGGAAAGGAATTCAAATTCCATGAAAGTTCGGATGAAGTGCTTATGTTCAAAATCGAATATATGTTCCTGATGATCCGGAGTTAAAAGAGTTAATTCTCAAAGAAGCCCATGAGTCTCCCTCTCAATTCACCCCGAAGTACAAAGATGTATCAAGACCTCCGTCAGAATATTGGTGGCCCGGTTTGAAAAGGATATCGCGCATATGTCGCAACTGTGATGTATGCCGTGTCAAAGCCGAGCATCAACGCCCCGCAGATTGTTGCGCCTTTGAAGGTACTAGAGTGGAAATGGGAAGATATCAAGATGGATTTTATTATCGGTTTGCCAAGAACCGTGAAAGGGCATGATTCCATTTGGGTAATCGCTGACCGTCCGACTAAAGTAGCTCACTTTATTCGGCCAAGACTACTCATTCGAGATAAGCTTGCCGAGTTGTATCCGGAGAATATTGTCCGCCTTCATGGCGCCCCAAAGACAATTGTTTCGACCGAGGTTCCCGCTTTACTTCGCTTCGGGAAAGTTTGCACCGCCTTACGGGTACTAAGTCAATTTCAAGATGTGACTTATCATCCTCAGACAGATGGACAAACGGAAAGGACCAATCAGATTTTGGAAGACATGTTAAGAGCCTGTGTGCTGTCATACGGCTCTAATTGGGAGAAAAGTTTGGCCTTCGCCGAATTCTCTTATAATAACAGTTTCCAATCTAGTCCGCAAGTGTCGCTTTTGAGCGCCAGATGGAAGGAAATGTCGAACCCCTCTTTTCTGGTCCGAGGTTGGAGAAAGAAAATTCTTCGGCCCAGATCTTATTCAAGAAGCTCAAGAGCAAGTGGACATGATCAAAAGCCGACTGAAAGAAGCTCAATCTCGTCAGAAGAGTTACGCCGACAATCGTCGTCGTGAACTCGTTTTGTAGTTGGTGACCATGTTTATCTCAAAGTCTCGCCTCTTCGTGGAATTCGCCGATTTCAAATTCGTGGGAAGTTGGCTCCTCGATTCATTGGACCGTTTGCATCATTGAAAGATGGGTGAGATGGCATATCAATTAGAATTGCCACCTCAACTATCCGACGCTCATAACGCCTTCCATGTATCTCACTTAAGAAATGCCTTCGTGTTCCTCCGACTACCGATTTGGAGGGATAGATCTTCACCAGATTTATCTTATCGGGAGCATCCAACAGATTTTGGAAGAAGCCAACGCCAAACAAGAAACAAGACCATCAAGATGTTGAAGGTGCAATGGAGCAATCATATCAAGACGGCTACATGGGAAAGAGAAGATCACCTTCGCCAAGAGTTCCCGATTTCTTCTAGTCATCTCCAAATCTCTGGGACGAGATTTACGTAAGGAGGGTAGATCCAGAATAGCCTCAAAAATCATAAAATAAAGAAAATGAAATAAAAATATTTTGTGCATTATTTTCGAAATTTCTGAAATTCCTGGATTTTCTGAATATTCTTTTGGCTTTTCTTTAATGCAAAAATGTGAAATGAAGAATATAGTAAATAGAAAATGGTAAAAAGTAAAAATGTTAATTCAACAAAAATTTACCAAAGTTTCTAAAAATATCTGAGGGCTCTCCTCAGCTTGCTTAAGTCGGTGGGTAAGCTGAATTTATAAAAATATTAATTAATCAAAGATAATCATGAGTAAATATCTCAGGGTAAAATGGTAAAACAATTTGGTAAAAATATCTGTAGATCATCCTGACCCAAAATTTTTATCTTGCCGACATAAAAACAGTATAAATCTTCAGTAAAAATATCAATAATTTATTAATTCATTTTATAATTTTAAAAATTCAAAAACAGTGAATAAATAATATGGAAAACAGTAATGTCAGAATTTATAAAATTTAAATATTAATAATTAAAATCTGTAATTTTTAAAAAAGGTGTAGAATGACAATTCAAACCATTATAAAAAGTTTTGTAAAATAATAACTTCATTTAAACCGCAAATTAAAGGAAAAACAGAATGGGCAATGTAGCAACTGTTGCAATGTCAGAATTTTATAAAAATAATTATGCATTTTAAAATGTCGAAAATTTTTCAGGAGGCTGTTAATATCCTTGCCGACCTATGGTAAAAATTTCATAAATTTTCGTGCCCGTTTGAACATTGAAATTTCCGTTGAAATCCCGTTCGGTCGTGAGGCTTCTCCAGAGTTCTTTTCTCGCTGTCGCTGACATGTGGGCCCGGGCTGTCAGTGAGCCAGCTCGGCCGACGATCGCTGCCACCTCGCCCCACGCGTCAGCGACTCAGCGGCGTCTTCTTCTCCTCTCTCCCGCTCGCTCTCGCAGAGACGCCGCCTTGCCTTTTCTCGCCACCGCTCCAACCGCCTCTTAGCCCTTATAAAGCCCTCCTCTCTTCGCCACGACCCAGCTAGTTCCAGCAAGCCATTCCGCCGTTGCTTTGGTCATCGTCTCCAATTCGCGAAAACCGAAAGAGGGCAAAACCCCAAATCTTCTGCATGAAGCCATTTCGTCCCAATTCCTTCGGCCTGAAGCATCCTAGAGCCTCCTGAAGTCCATCCCGAGCCCCGGCCGAAACCCATTCTTCCCCGGCGAGCTCCTCCGCCGCGTTTTTCTTCCGCCGCCACCGCGCACGGTGAGACCTCTATTCCGCCGCCATTCTTTGAACTAAACCCATAAATGGGATCCTCAAGTCCACCGATGCTTTTGGTAGTGATCTTCAAGCTCGGAAGGTCTCGCTTTTGCGAACGCCGGTGAGCCGTGAGCTCCGCCGCCTCTCTCGGCAGCAAGCCGCCCCGCCATCTCCTACCAAGCGCCACCACCCAAAGATGCGCATGAGTGTGCTGAGCATGAATCCGAACCCATTCCGTGATTCCGGCCGCAGCCGCCCGGCGAGCTCGCCTTGCCGCGATCTGCTCTGGTCACCGCTAAGCGGGCCCACTGTCACCGCGTCTTGTTGGTCACGCCGTGACATGCGGACTACCGCGCACCGCAGCGCAGCAGCGATCCGTCGCGGGCCCACACGCGTCGGCATAGCAGCATACAGCAGATCGGTCGACCGATGGGCCCGCTTGTCGGCGCCTCAAGCGCGGTTCCGCCGAAATGGAAAGCGCGTTTTCGCGCAAAGCGCACTTTCCATTTTCGCAATTTTCTGATTTTTAGTATTTAATCAAAACCTAGATATTCATTTAGCCATATCTTTCAAATCATTTAACCAAATTTGATGAAATAAAATTCTAAATTCATCTAAAATCCAGTAGATTCAGAATATGCAAAAATATTTCAGAATTGAATTTTATTTGAAATTGAATTTAAATTCAAAGTAAAGGTTAGAAATATGCCATTCATGGAAATTTTGCAAATAACCTCCAAATTTAGTAAAATAAATTTTATTAGAATCCTTGTAATCTCAGGAATCAGAATCTGTAAAAATACTTAGGTGTGTTGTAAGAAAAATCTATGTTACAAAATGAGTAGAAAATAATGCAATAATGGTTTAAATAGATCAAATCTTTAAATTGCAAAAGAAAACAAATAACTCATGTAACTATTCCTGAAATTATGAAATCATTTTATTTGAATATTTCCATCTGATTTCTTTTGGCCTTATTGAAATTTGGTATTTATTCTATGTCGCCTTCGACGACGTAGAACCCGATTTAACCCTACATTCGACGACCGTGAGTTCAAGTCGAGGAAAATCAAGAAGGCAAGCAAAACCCTTTGATCATATTGATCCCAGTTTTATAAATGTTTTCATTAAGTGTTTTATCGCATACTTATTTTTTTATTAAAGTCTGCTATATTTCGTAATGGTAATTGTACCAAGAGACTTATAGAACTTCCTTGATAAGTAGGAAATTGAGAACCTTGAAAACCCTAGATTAGCTTAGACAATATTTAATGTCAATCTGGGTTACTCACATTTAGTGAAATGCTTAGCCAAAGCTAAATGAGTTAAAACGTGAAATGATTAAAGACCTTGGTTATGACATTTAAATGGGTATGACCATTTTTGTGGTTGGTATTTGGTTGGAAAATGAAAATAAAACTATGGTTTAGATGCGGCAATTATTGGCAATAGCCGTATGTGCATGTTTTGCACGTAGAATAGGGTGGAGATTATTGCCCGTGTCGGATTAAGGACCGAACTATGAGTTGTTTTCGTGCCAAAAATTCATACAACCACAAGTGCCGGTATGGGACAGCTCTAACTTATTAAGTTGTTTAAAACTAGCTTTGCACTTGGAAGGCCGGAGTAGTACGAAATGTTTCTTAATGAATTGCTCGACGGGCGCCCACACCGAGGTGATCATGGATTAAACGTCTACCAATATAACGATGTACGCCATATTGTGGGTAGTTCCATCATTTCTATGCTCGAGTTCTTACTCCACAAAATGGGTTTATCGTCATCGTCTTTGGTGCAAAGTTAGGTTTAAATAATGTAACAGCTTATAACATGACTCTCTGCGGCACACCAAAGGAAGTGTGCAAATATCGATTGCTCAAAGAGTCACCATGTCTTGTGGGAAAGTCAGATACCTCTGCAGAGTGTAAAACTAATCGATTAGCGCGTCATGATCATGGACACTTGTAAAGTCATCACATAGTTAGCTGCTTTGCTTATTTTCCTAAAAAGTGGTTTCTACCACGTGTTGGTCATTTCATTGCAAAGCGGAAAGAAATGATTTTAAGTATGATCAAGATACCCAAACATTCGTAATTTATTGATGCTTACATTCTATCACTTTTAATATTAAATTGCTTTTATTTAAATTTCATTTTGCAATCTATTATTCTATATTTACATTTCAAACCAGCTTTATGCAAATTAACCTTAATAGCCTTTCTTTGAAATGGCCTGCATGTATTTTAGGTTTTGCATAAGTCTTGCGAGTACGTAAGTACTCAACTTGCCATCGTTGATATTTTTAGGAGAAGAAATGACTTCCCGATTTAATCTTACGTTGATGCGGGATACGGGAATTTAACGATGACTATTTCTAAGGATTTTCCTTGTCAGTTGCCTGTGGGACAATAGGTTAAAAGGCACACTACAGGATGTTGTCTCCACTGCAGTTTTACTTTTGGTATTGTAAAAATAATATGTAATCTTACTTCCGCTGTGTAATAAAGTTTGTGTATGACTGTGATAACAATTTGTATTTGTGCGCATTTAGCTATCGATCATGGGACTAGATCAGATGCACATGGTATCCATTTTTGGTATTAATTTATCAAAAATGGGGGCCTTACAACTGAGACCGCGGATCATGTTGATGACAAGGGTGCGGTCGGAGACGAGCTCGCCGAGGTCGCGCAGGGAGTCAGCATGGTTCTTGAGGCGACGACAGTACTCCGTCACCGACAAGTCGCCCTGGTTGAGGCTCCAGAACTTCGTCTCCAGGTATATGACCCTTGTGTCCCGGTTGTCGCGGAAGATCGCCTCGGCGGCAAGCCAAAGTTCTCGGGCCGTCTGATTTGGCTCCATAATGATGTTGAGGACATCGCCAGAGATGGAACAGTAGAGCGCCGTGAGGACAGCAAAGTCATCTTGCGCCTAGGTCCCGGCGTTGGCGGCAGACGGAGGGGTGCCTAGCACATGGGGAAGAAGATCGAACTTGCCGAGGAAGGCGACGAAGAAGGTCCGCCACTTCGTGTAATTAGGATTCTTCATGTCGAGGACGATGGGAACGTGCGTCTTGATGCTGGCGATGCTGAGAGCCGCGACGATTGGGGCGGGCGCCGCTGGTGCCCCTAAGACTGGTGGCGTAGGGAGTCCGTCAACGATGAGTGCGCCCGCGGCCTGGGCGGCTGCGTGTGCTGCCATAGTCTGGGCTGCTCCGTGCGCGGCCTGGCCATTGGCAGCAGCCGAGGGGAGAGCCGATGGGAGCTGGTCTTCCATGGAAGGCAGCGGAAGAAAAGAAAGACGTAGGTAAATCAGACCTACTCTGATACCATGCAAACGTGGAAGGAAACAAGAGAAGAATTGACACAGCTCACGGCACAATGGTGCTGGCCGGTTCAAGTAAATAGCCAGAGCAATATCTGGGAATGTTTACAAAGAATGGAAGGTGATAGGATCGGTTCCTATACAAATCCTATACACCAAAAATAAAAGATACATACTATCTTTGACAGAGTTCTTAATTTACATTGTAGTTATTGCAATTTCTCCACTTACTAGCCCTACTTCACGATAGCTTGTAGATAAATATGGCGAAAGGAAGTAGCTCAGTACTGGTAAACATCCAACCGACGGCTTAAAAAAAGAAATAAAAATATCCAACTGACAGTTTAAAAAAAGAAAGAAAGAAAAACATCCACTGAAAAACCAGCCGGTAGCTTAGCAAAAAGGTCCAAGCACCTGAGCTGCTGATCAACCTGCACTACTAGCTAAGCGCTTTTCAGTGTATTATCGCGAGATGCTATGTCCTTTTCCAGATTTATTATCCACTCCTTCCGGATTTATAAACTTTTCTCTCGCTCCGGGCACGTATGAAATCCCACCGACCACATTAATGCCGAGTGCAACCGCGACACCTCCCGTTGAGTACGGAGTACCACTCACTCGTAAGAAAGCGAGCTCGAGGCCGTCTCGTATATATTAACCGTGATGGATTTGTCAGAATTTGATCCTAGGATGCCCCTGTTTTGAGTCTTGGCCATGGCTTTCAACTGGATCTGGACTAGTCCCCCCAATCCCATGCGCATCCCAGAATTGACAAATGGCCGGTCGTTGGCTGCTGCACGGAGGACCACTCACGGAGTACATCCGGCAGCCACGAAAACGGTTGTTGCGCGGCGCATGCCATGCATGACATGCTACTCTACCTCTAAAAACGGCTCCGCGCGCGGTCAAACTGCAGGAACGCGCCCCCAATCAAGAGCTAGTTAAGACTGACCTCAAAGTGTTTTTCCTCTTGTCGATATCATCGTATCGCAACCGGCCGGAGAAAAACGGCGTCGTTCGCGCGGCTTGCATGCATTCCAGGGAATACCCGTGCGTCCCACACGTACGCACGTGCTCCATCGGCCCATGTTCAAGATGGGCCCGCATTCTCCCACTTCAGTCGAGGGATAGTCGACATGTCTTCTCCCTTGAAGGATGATGTCCTTGCGGAAATGTAGCCACAACTAGAGGTGGACGTCATGTCGGGTATGGCAGGCGCGACACAGGCCTGTCAGATCACGTGACTAAATCAGACAGCCGCCATGGCTCGGCCGGCTCATCAGCTTACGCCCACTCGTTTTCGCCGAGTCGGGCATGACTCATTTGCGATTCGTGCCGGTCCAGATTTAACCTATTTGCACTATTGCGATGAGAGAAAAGAAACCGAAGACGCATGTAGATAAGGTAGTGGACACAAATATTGGGGTAAGATGAACTAAATTCTATTCATTATTGAACAGGTACAGAGTTACTGCCCCATTAAAAACCTGTTGGTGTCAAAAACGTGAAGAAAGGTCTATCGGCTACAACACACATGACGAACACCAGGTTCTATAGTTCGAGACATGCCAACCGATTTGATCCTGCAATCGGTAAGATAGATAGTAAATACGCTTAGAGACGATTTAGTGGGACAATCGACAGAGATCTAAACAGTCAAAAGGCTGATCAAATCTAAGGTAACGATATGTCTAATTAGCCAATTAGGACTAATCAGATAGTAAGGTAGATCTTCCTGAAAAAGCGATGCGCAACAAGATCGGAGAAAAATCAAACTTGGCGTAATCGATGGAGATCAACATTGGTGATGTGCAACTTTTATTGATCATAATTGGATTACAAAGAGAATTCTAAATTACAAGGCTACTCCTAGTCGACAAGAAAGTAAATAAAAATTAATGCGAGTATATTGATTTGATTGTGTTGTTTTCTCGCTTGCCTTCGGCTATCTTTTATAGCACATTGGCCGATCGTATCTATCTCCGATACGTTGTCAACCATGATCCGCATTGGTGTAACGACCCCCATTTTCGCAAACTTGCAAAAATGGAAATCTAATGTGCATTCCGTACTAGTCCCATGATCAGTAGCTAGTACGCACATACACCAATTGGAATCACAACCATACAAAAAATATTATTAAGCGGAAGCTATTACATAAAGAAAATTCTTACAAATCAGAGACATAGCAGCAAAAGAAGCAAAGTCTTATAGTGTGCCCATCCAAAACCAACAGGCAACTGACAAGGCATAATCCCTAGAAAGATTCGACGAAGAAAAATCCCGCAACCTGCGACGGAAGAAACCTCGAAGCTTCGCTAACTAATCCACCTAAAAACCACATATAAGCAAGGGTGAGTACATTCGTACTCCGCAAGACTTGAGCAAAACCTATAATATATGCAGGCCATTTCAAAGGAGGCTACTAGAGTTAATTTGCATAAAGCAGAATTGACATTGTAAAACAAGTTATTTGCAAACGGAATTTGTAAAAGCATAATTGACTGATATGAAATAAGTAAAGCATAAGTAATATTCACAACCCATCGTGAAAATCGAATAATCCAGAAATGGAATCCATCAATGTCGATCCTTTCACATGAAAACAAAAGCTGCTAAACAAGTTTCAAACCACAACCCATTTTAGAAAATTAAACATTTAACTAGTGCAAGTTCACCAAGTTTCCCATGACCGAGGGGACGGCTAATCGATTAGATTTACTCTGCAGAGGTGTACAACTTTACCCACAAGTCATGACCTTTTCTTTTGTCATGAAGTTTCACACACCTTTGGCGTGTGGCCGTAATGTTCATGACGAAAACCTTTACATTATCTAATTTAACTTTGCACCAAAGACCGGACGATAAAACCCACGCTATCTGCCGGGAGAACTCGAGCATAGGAATGTTGGAACTCCCATAGACATGGCGTACAATCGTTATATTGGTAAGTGTTGTTCCCAAAGACCTCGGTGTGGGCACCCGTGAGAGCAAACCCCGAAAGGAAAGCCCGTACTACTTCAGCCCACCAATGTGCAAAGTTAAACTAGATAAGGAAACCCCATAACAACACTTGTGGTTGTACGGATTATCTTGGATCATACAACACTGAGTTCGGTCCTTAAGTTGACACGGGCGATACTCCACCCTACACTACGTGCAAATCCTCTCGCACCTCCGGCTATTGCCAATAATCGCCGCATCAAAACCATAGTTTTATTTTGGGTTTTAATCAAAATACCCATAACCAACAGCTACAATTACAACATTTTCCATTTCTCAAGGAACACATTTTGATCTGATCATCATCATCATCATTTATTCTAAAAGCATGGCTAAGCATGGATAAAAGTAATCGCATATACCCATGATGACATTAAGTAATTGTCTAAGCTTATTCTATGGTTATCAAGGCTCATATATTCATACTTATCAAGGAAGTTTCATGAGACAACAGGTATAACTACCAGTACCACAAAATAGCAATTTACAGAAAGTAAATGTATGCATGAAACATTTTAATAAACAATGCAAATTAAATTCTGGGATCAAAATGGTCAAAGGAGGGTGCTTGCCTTGCTTATATATCGCTTACGACGAAGACGCGATCACGGCTGACGGAGGAAGGGACGTCGGATTCTACACGTCGATTGATCGGAAAATATAGCAAATAAGAAACTTCAATAAAGGCAAAAACAAAACAGACAGAAAATCAAATAAAGATTCATTGCAGAAAACAGGGATGATTTAGGGTTTGAATTATTTAAGAAATTACTTTATTCTTAAACTTGATGGTTTTATGACAAACAAAACAGGGTTTCTTTTAAAGATTATCTATTCTTGAATTACGAATTCAAGAGGCTAAAATTATGAATTCTTGTATTTACGATTTCGAATTATAGATGCTAAAATTATTTAGATTAGAAGAAGTAAAACACAAATTAAAGCGGTTATGCTAATAGCACTTAACCTTAAGATTTTGCATATGAAAGGTTTTAAATAAGTTATAACCGGTAGCTAGCTAATTAGATTTATTTATGATTTTTAAGAAGGTTGGTGATACAAATATATTAATTATAAATTGTTTGTTACAAGGTTCACTTAATCTTATTATGGCAAAGTTCATTAAACATGAAACTAAGGGTTATTTGACTATTAAAGTTTATATGCAAAACATAACGAAATAAGATTATTTCTTCGGAATTGGATAGCATATACTTTGAAGAACTTATCTAGACTGATTTCATACATTTTGGTGTTTAGACGAGACATTATTTTCTTAGTTGAAAATGCTTATGTGACAAAAAAGGTCACGACAAACATACTTTTTAGGGGCATTCAGCTAGCAAGATTTAATTTAAACGTAAGTTGTAAATAAAATATTTTTCTAGGATATGGTAGACCATATCCTAAATATCATTCCTAAACTAATTTCCATAGTTTTTGCATTTAGACGAGAGGTTCTACAGGTTGACGAAAAAGCTTGATAGTTCAATTATTACTCGCTAAGGATTTAAATTTTTGATATACGATTGCGACTACACCGCCTAGGATAATCTACTCATTTTTCAGGCATTGACAGGTTATGACTCTAGTAGCATTTTAAAATTAATACCGTGATATTTGGCTTCTATCCGAAGTGTTTTTCTTATAAGCGATCATTAGGGTCTAACATTATTTTATTTCATCTTTGCACAAACATAAGGTATTTTTGTATAAACAGTAAGAGTACTTATTTTTCAGGGCTATAGGATTTGGTTTCATCAAATTCAGAGTTTATTTGTGAAAGTTATAGCTATTTATATCATGCAAGTATTTACACTTTGGCTATTAAACATTTATTGTTTTACCTATTAAACTTTAAATATTATTTTATATCTGGAATCTTTGTACTGCTAGGAATATAGCAAAACTGTTTTGGTGATCATTTGAATTCATTTGATCTCTATATTGACTATTTGATTCTATATGCATATGCATATACATTTTATACTTAAGTTATTTCACATTTTTCAAGATAGTTCAAATCAAATTCATATATTAATTATTTTGGTAAATTAAGTTATTGTACTTCCATGACAATATTTAGAATTCAATTTTTACTTATTCTATATTTCTTTTATTCAAATTATTTATATTTGAATTTCTAATGCGTTGATTACAATCTTTAATAGAAAGTAATTCAAACAATAATGAAATTTAAATATTTTTATATATTTGAACTTCTGTAAGTACAAGGATTTCACTAAAATTAGTTTCATTCCATTCTAAGTTTGTTTACAACTTTTTAATATGTAGCATTTCTTTAAGCCTCTTCTTTAAATTTGAATTTAAAATTTAACCAGTGAACATTTTCAAAATTTTATTTCATATTATGAAACTACTTGATTTTATATGAATATAGAAATTGATTTCACTCAATTCGGAGTTATAATTTGAAAGTTATGGCCAAATGAATTTGATTCGGTTCATAAAAATAGCCAAAATAGCATAATACGCTTTCCAACAGAGGAAACGGCTTTACCGGTTGAACTGATTTTCCCTTTGCGCCACTGACGACTGGGGCCCGCGGTCCAGTGACACAGAAATAGGGGTGGCGCTAGGGGTCGACGGCGACGAAGCTTCGGCGGGATTCCGGCGAACGGGTAGCACTAGCAGTACCGGGGTCACGGCGCACACTGGGTGGGTCGCCACCGGCGGGATGGCGGAGCGGGCTGCCACCGCGACCTGCGGCGGCGAAGAAGCGGCTCGCCGGGGAAGACGACGGGTAAGGCTGGGCTCGAATGGGTGATAGATTAAGCTTCAGGGTATTACGTCGGTTCCATTTTGCCAGTTGGTTGGGCCAGAGCTCGACTGAGTGGCTCTGCCACCGTGCGTCGCTCTTGGAGAAGAAGAACAGTAGGGGCTTTGGGGTTTTAGCTGACGATTCCCAACTATTGTTGAGGGCTTTTGATCACTATAGTCCACTGATGGTGAGGTTCAAAGGAATTTGGGAATGTTTCTCTGAATTACGAGAATTACTATTGGTTTTGGGCTTTGGAGCTTTCGGCCATGGCGGAAACATGAGCAAAATTAGGCGCTCTGGCTAGATGGATGTGAGGGAGGTAGAGGGGGATGGCGGGTGATGCTTCTACGACTCCAGGGTTGGCTTTTATAGGTGGCAAGGGTGGTTATCGGCAGGGTTTGAACTCGGGCTGATGCTGCGGCGGATTTTGGCGTTTGCGCAATGAAGTAGCACAGTGTCTCGCCGGCAAGGAAGCGACGTGAGGACGACAGGGCATGGCGCGGGAGTTCCCAGGATGAATGTGGCTTTGGTCAGCAGAGGCGGTGCGGTGATGCGCTGAATCGGGCGAAGCGAGCGCGAAGGCTCGGGAGACTTCACGTTTGTCTCGGGCGAGAGGGGAGGAAGAGGGAGGCAGTGAGGCCAGGGCTGACGAGTGGGTCCCGGGGCCACTGGCAGAGAGAGTGGCGTTTTTCCGTTGCCGCCAGCAACCGTTATGGTCAAAGGCATTGGCCCCACATGTCGGTGAGTGTAGGTGAGGCAGAGGATAAGTCTGACCGAGACAAGCTCCATGTGAGCATTAAAATCACTATCACATCACCTTTTAATTTTGTGAAACTTTTTGACTGACCTCTCCTGGTAGTTTCTAACCTTCAGTAAAAATTTAAGACTCAAATACCGCACGGTTAAATTATAAAAATTCTGACACTGTACATCTACCAAGATTTCCATTTCGGATTTGTATTTATTTAAAGGTCCAAACCTTATTATTTATTTTTTAAACTTTTATGAGTGATTATATATAGGTCAAGGATGTCTCTGTAAAATTTTCAAGTCAAAAAATCAAGCGAATATGTTATAAAAATTCTGACATTAGGATTTCTAGTTTTTAATTGTTTCTATTTTTGAATTATTAGAGGGCTTTGCCGACATGATCAAATCCTGATATTTTTACCAGGTGTAGGTTTTACACTGAGAGTGTTTTAGTAATTTTTCCAGATCCATATAAACTTCGAATATTTTTCATTAATTCTGGCTTGCACTGTTTTTAGTCAAAAAGAGGTGTCATTCATTTATTTACTCACTTTTCTTTGCATAAAAATTTTACTTGTTGATTTTACTGACTTACCAGCATGTTTATGGTTCCATGGTAATTTTTCCAAATTTTTAATTTTACCACTTTATCTCGTTACCATTATCCAATCCTTAATTCTTTTTGTTTGATTTTCCATTCAATACAAAAATCCAAAGAAATCCAAATAAATTCCAATCATGTCAGGAAAAATCAGAAACAAAGATATTCAAATTCAAAATATGAATTTTTATATTATTGTATTTTTTGGGATGTTACAATTGGCCTCTATTTAGACAGGATTTCCAAGTTTGAACCAATATCAGTTATAATTCTATCTTCAACTCTCCCTTTCTTACCTGATATCGGCAAAAATATCATCTTTATTCTTAGCCTGACAATTTGGCCATCACATGCCAAATTATAGTGCAAACATATGCCCCCCATTTTTGGGAGATAATGTTATCTTCCAAAAATCTTCTTCGTCGACTCTCACACCATCGGCTTGTCACAATATCCTCATTGGTAACCGTTCCATTTTTGTCACCGCAGAAACCTGGACGCGTATCTTTTGAATTAACCGTTCGCATCTCGCCGTAAAAACTTCTCGCCTTTTCACCTTTTTTACCTTGCTATAAATATGAGCCTCCATTCACCGTCATTTTCACGCGCTCAAGCTCTTAGACCTTCTGCAATCGGTTTCATCTTTGACCTTGCACTTCACATCTTGCCCAACAACTCTCATCGGCCAACACATCACTTTTCAAGATCGTTTGAATGGATCCTCATCAGGTACTCATCCCGATCCCGACTAGCAATGACCAGTACTACTTAGGACCGTTAGGGAATACTGACCCTTGGTTGTCATAGAACAAGAGTTACCCCGTCTTCCCTTATCGACTCCTGAGTATAATATAGAAGGGTGAAGTAAAAGCTTTAGGGCTTGGCCGATAGCACTTAAAGGCTGGAGGAATTGGTATAATAGGGTAGTAGCCCAGAAGAGGCCAATTTGGGAAAGGATGGGAATTGTCGAATGCCTCCCGCTATCTTTAGCCGATCTAGAAGCCAACAAGCCTTTAGTGGCCACGGCGTGTTATTTCTGGTCGAACACATTTAGTGCATTTATGTTCAAAACTGGTCTGATTGGCCCAACACTCCTAGATGTAGAACAATTATGTTGTCTTAGGCCTGATGGAGAACATATATCGGGTTTTAGCGCCAAGCCCCAACATGAATTGATTCATTCCAAGGGAGAAGGCTGGAACAAGTATATCAGTAACAATCGAGGAGTCGGCCCAGTATCGAACAAAGAACACATTGCTTTATTGAACATGTGGTTGGACCGTTTCCTGTTTTGTGGGGCATCACTTGGGCTGACACAAGTATTCCAAGTAATAGCAGGACAACTAGTTGAGGGCCATCGGCTAGCACTAGGAAAACTCTTCTTGGGGGCTGGCTTTCAGATGATGCACGCTATTCGCAGTAGGCTTTTCACTGGATTGGGCTAGTATGCAGTTGGAAATGTCGGCAGCCCTTTGTGGTTCATTTAGGTCTGGCTTTATTGTGTATTTAGCTAACCATTTAATATCAACTCAGCCGAAATCACCCCTTTCCCCCTAGAAGGAACTCCAGAAGGCCAAGAGCCTGTTTTTAGAGATAGCCAATCTTTTGGCGAAAAATTTATCCTTTGCTCCTGTAAGCAACCAAGACTCACTCTCGTCGGAGCAAGGAGATTTTTGGCTTTTTTCCTTCAGCTCAACCAGACAGATTTCAACCAGAATGATTTCTTCAGCTATAAGGAAGCCGACAGCTACCCTTGGCCATCATTTCTTCAGTTGGCAGCCGACAGCGATGAAATGTCCATAGAGACACTGAATATGTATAAGATTTTTATATCACCAAGTGTACTATCTGTCGGCTTACACATAAGAAATAGGACTTATCAGCCTTCATACAAATTATACCATCCATCTGTATATACCCGATAGTTAGGATTTGGCCAACTGTGCCCAAGTTTCCAGTTACTAAATTAGATCAAGCCAAGGGATCGGCTCCGCCGTTTGTCCAACGCCAACATTGCCTTGCACTTGGTCGATGATCTTTAGCTTCGAAGCCTACCACACTTTAACTTACAAACCCGGAGGGCAAGCAATTACACCAACTAGTGGTCGACTATCTGCGAGGTCTTGTTTCCTGCTGAGCGTACTATATCGGCTATGGTAGTCGAAATTTTTCCCAGATTTGCCTCCTGTTGAATCGACTTCCACTAACTCTACAAGTAGTGGTTCAAGCTCTAGCAGTAGTGCTAGCTCGTCAGGCTATACTAACACAAGTAAAGTGAATATTACCGACGATGTCTCGGCTGCACTTAGATTCGTACTCACCAATTCTCAAGTATTTTATAGCATTTACTAATTGGCTTTCCTCAATTCTGCAGATTAAGGCGGCGGGGAAGAAGCCAGTCGATTCATCCGGTGCTGGCCAATCAAGTAAGCGGCCATGTCCTTCCGCAACAGTCTTGGCTGGGTACTCATCGGGTACCCTAGGTGTTCAAGCTCCTTCACTCTCTGATCTTGAAAAATAGCAACCAAGTTTGTTCTTATTGGCTTACAATCCAATTTTTTCAAAACTTGTTACATAAATCGATACTCATAGCTATCTCAACAGAAAAGAAATGCGTCCAAACAAAGAAGACCGTCACTTCCAGGGGCCGTCCTCCTGCCAAGGAGGGTTCAGTCGATCACTCCCCCTGTGGATCATTTTCTGACAGGGTAAGAATTCGTAGTTATTAATCTCATTAAACTTCCCATCGGCCATCCCTAACAATATTACTCCTTGCAGCCTGCACTTTCTCCTGCCACTCAAGTGGCTAATATCCTAGCTGATCTACCGGCCGCTAAAACAGAGCTCCCTCCTCCAACTTCTCAGCCGACACCTCCTGCCCCTACTATCCCTCCCTTGGAGCCAACGAAGCCGACGGACTCCCTCACCAACAGATTGGGTTCTACACTATCATACTTGGAGGACGACGATGAGGTGACAATGGATACATACCCTGGGGAGATACAAAAGATCCTCAGCGTATCGGCTGCAGTGACCTCGACCCCAGGGATGCAACAGAAGTTGAACAGGGTTTTTGACCTGGTAATGTCACCATCGGTCAAGCTACTTGAGAACACTCAACCGATCCATGATGCCATGGCCATGGTTGAAGCCGACTTGCCCCAGAGACGATGGCGGCACTACTAGACGTCTGCCATCTAGATGATAAGGAGGAAGTTGCTGTGGCCAAGTCTAGAATCACTTTGAGGGAAGCTCAGAAGGACGATCAAAAGGCTCTGGACAAGATGGTGGCTGACACCAGGGCCAAAAAACTCAAGTTCGATGAAGATGCCAATGCTTTCAAGCTTAACAAAGAGGTGACTTTAAAGCTGGAGTCGACCAAGAAATTCCTTAAGGCGTAATAGGTTAAAGTCACTAAGCAAATCTCCAACGGCCAACAACTACTAGAGGAATCGGCGTCAGCTATCAAAGCTCAGAAACTCAATCTTACCCTGGCCATGATAGAGGTGAAAAATCAATCGGCCAAAGTTGCTTCCATCCCTAGAAATGCCGCTAAGGATGAGAAAATACTTTACGCCGTTCAAGAGACCATTGCAAAGGCCGCTGCTGCACTATCAACTCTTGGAGCTAGGCTTCACAACTCTGGAATTTAATTGGCTGGCTTTAAATTTGCAATGCTTGTAATGGGTTGCCTTAAAACAATTCTGAATGTTTGTAACATCGCCCGCAACAATGTTTTGCAATATTTTGAATATTTTATTTATGTTTAAAATCGGCTGTTTAACCAAATTTTATATTCATGTCATTCTGTTGTGTGATGTGTGCAATTGGCTTCCAATTCTTAGTTTAGCCAGAATTAACTTCAACGGTTAATTTGGCCCTCTAATTCCGATGGTTGCCCTTAGTCGATCAGGAACCAATTCAAACGCTAGGGTAGTATTTTTTTAAGTATTTTTCATTAAACACCTTAGGAAACACCACACCTTCTAGCGTCTCTAAGATATAAGAGTTTCCATCCACAACCCGATGGATCTGATATGGTCCCTTCCATGTTGGAGATCACTTGCTAAATCGGCTATCTCTAGAACCAACATGTAGTATAGTTTTCCCAACCAAATCGGCTTCACAGAACGATTTAGGCATTACCTATTTGTTATAGGCTTTTGCAACCCTTGCTTTATTCTTCCTAAGCCGATCCAACGTATGTAAGCGTAACTCCACCAAATCGTCCGAATTATCAATCATAAAATCTTTATAGTCTTGAGCCGACAAACCATTTTACCTGGCTACACACGTATGGAGTCGATATTGATTTCTACAGAAAAAACTGCTTCTTGTTCATAAACAATTGATAGGGTGATAACTTTGTTGCACCATGATATGCATGCCGATAATCCCCGTACTCCGACAACGTTGCGTGCCAATTCTTTGGTTTTTTCTCAATCTTTCTTTTGATTAACTTGGTCAATGTTTTGTTAGATGATTCGGCTTGACCATTAGCCTAAGCATAATAAGACTATGAATTTAACAACTTAATGCCCAAACCTTTAGCGAAACTTTTAAAATCATCGGACATAAATATAGTACCCTGATCGGTCATAATAGTTTGTGGTATTCCAAACCGATGGACTATATGTTCTGTAACAAACACGATAGCTTCAACACTTGTAACTTTTTTGAGTGGGATGGCTTCAACCCATTTAGAAAAATAATCAGTCGCGGCCAAAATAAACTTATAGTCTTTACTTGATGCGGGGAATATTTGACCGATTACATCTATCTCCCATCCTCTAAATGGCCATGGCTTGATAATCAGATGTAAAGCCGATGCTTGAGCCAATTGCACGTTACCAAATTTCTGACAAGTCTGGCATCCTTTATAATACTTGAAGCAATCTTCCAGCATTGTTGGCAAAAAATATCCAATATTCCTTAGCAGCCACTTCATCTTATGAGTCGATTGATGAGATCCACAAATATCTTCATGCACTTCTCCCATAGCTACATTGGCTTCAATACATCTTAGCAACAAACCCTCTAAAGTCCGATAATATAATACATTATTGAGGATAATATATTTTAAAGCTTGTCACCTAACTTTTCGATCGGTAGGTTTAGAGGGATCAGTCAAATATTCCATTATTTTTGCCCTCTAATCGGCGGTGGTGACACACATAACCGTTTTCTCAATCTGCTCCCATTCCTTAAATCAACCAAAAACTTTATAGCACGATGCTCGTTGAGTTAGCAAGTTAGCCTTGTTATTCAACTCTCGAGGAATATGACTAATGGAAAAAGAAGTAAATGAGCAGATCAAAGTGATGCACTACTCCAAATACTTGATCAAAATTTCATCATAGTAGTTATACTCTCACTTAATCTGCTAGACCACTAGCAAGGAGTCGCTATAGGCCTCTACAAAACCTACTCTGATATTATCAAGCAATTGTAGGCCTTTGAGTAATGCTTCGTACTCGACTTGATTATTAGAACATCAGCAATTTGGCCTGAATGCGAATTCAAAACTAAACCCTTTTGGTGACGCCAGCACAATTCCAATACTGTCACCTTCTCGACATACTGATCCATTAAAAAACTTTTTCCAAGGGGAGACAGATATTAGATCAGCAGCAGTCTCATGTCCTGTTAGGAAATCAGCAATTACTTGGTCTTTAACTTCTTTAGCCGATTATAAGTTAGGTTGAACTCGATGAGTGTATAGACCCATTTACCAAATCGACCTCGCAAAATTGGGGCTGATAACATGTATTTTATAACATCGGTTTTACAAAAAACCTTACAAGCCGGTGCTAAAATATAATGTCTTAACTTTGTGCAAGCAAAATATAACGATAAGCAAAGTTTGTCTACAAAATGATACCTAGTCTCCGCGTCAATTAACCGTTAGCTTAAGTAGAAAATAACTTGCTCTTTTCCATCGACTTCTTACGCCAAAATAGCTCCAATAGTCACCTATTTAGCCGATATGTATAACTTAAATGGTATACCCTTTCGAGTTGCGGCTAAAAGTGGTGGGTTAGTCAAATATTCCTTAATATTTTCAAAGGATTTTTGTTGATCGGCTCTCCATACAAATTCTTGATTGTCCTTTAGCTTCAATAGTGGGGTAAATGAACCAATTCGGCCAGATAGGTTTGAAATAAATCACCGCAAATAGTTAATCTTACCGATCAACTTCTGCAAATCCTTTTTACATGTCAGCGGTTTGGTTTTGGCTATGGCTTTAACTCTTTCTTGGTTAATCTCAATCCCTCTTTCATGAACCATGAAGCCCAAAAACTGCCTACCCGTCACACCAAAAGTGCACTTGTAAGGATTCAACTGCAAGCCGTGTGCTCTTGTATTTTTGAAGACTATTTCTAAATCGGCTAGATGGTACAAGTCTTCTTTGGACTTAACAACCAAATCATCGATATAAATTTCAACAATATGGCTGATTAGGTCATGAAAAATTAAATTCATAGCACGCTAATATTTTGCACCAGCGTTTTTCAAGCCAAACGTCATAACTGCCCACTCAAATAAACCTAAAGCACCAGGGCACCTGAAGGTAGTCTTAGGTATATCGGCTTCTACCATGAATATTTGGTTATATTCGGTATTGCCATCAAGAAAACTAATGATCTTATTCCCCGATACAGCATCGATAAGCATATCATTTATTAGCATCAGGTATTCATCCTTTGGTATAGCTTTATTCAAATCCCTAAAATCAACGCACACCCTAAGGTTACCATTTTTCTTTATGACAGGAACGATATTGGAAACCCACTCAGCGTATTGGCAAGGCTTGATAAACTTGGCCTTCAGTAATCGCTCAATTTCCTCTTTTATAATGTTACATAAAGTCGGATTAAATCGTCTAGGAGATTGTTTAAACGACTGATAACCTGGTTTTATAGGTAGCTGATGTTCAATAAGTTGTCGGCTTAAACCAGGCATCTCATGATATTCCCATGCAAAATAATCTTTATAATTTCTTAAAATCTTGACCAACTTTTCCTTATAATTTGCAGCTAACATTGAACTAATAAAATTTGGTCTTTTCTTATCACCATCGCCTATATCGACTTCTTCTAATAAATCATTCGATGTGAAACCTTGACCTAATCTCTCGATTTCTTGGAAATCTTTAATGGGCTCATAGCTATCCGTTATTTGTCGATAGCTTTGCATTTTCTCTTGTAAAGCCTTCACTGTTGACTTAGACTCCATCGACGCAAGATTTCGTCAGTCTGATTGAGCGTACTTGGCTTCACGTTGATCGAAATAAGCCCTATCTTATTGATGCATATAAAATAACAATCGTCTAGGGCCTTACACGATAAACATTCAGCTTCCTCTTGTTGCCAATTCGCATCTGAACTGGCCATGGCAATATGGGGCGATGTATCGGCTTGGATTATTTCAACCTCGTCCCTGTTCCATTGGACCAGCATCTGGTGCATAGTCGATGGTACACAACAATTGGCATGAATCCAATCTCGCCCAAGCAAAACACTGTAATTGCCCTTAGCGTCAACTACGAAGAAGGTAGTCGGCAATGTCTTACTACCAACTGTTAACTCTGCCACCATGACCTCCTTTGCCTGAGTGGGATTACCTATGAAATCATTTAAAACCATATTAGATTTAATAAGATCTTCATCGGACTTACCTAGCTTCTTGCAGGTGGTGTATGACATTAAGTTGACAGTTGCTCCTCCATCGACCAACATTCTTGATATCGGCTTGCCATTGATGTGCCCTTTAGGTATAATGGCTTCAAATACCGATGATCATCTTGAGGCTTCTCAAAGACTACATCCTGAGCCCCCAGACACAATTGGGCAAACGACTCCTTGGCCGATACAATTCTTATTTTGAACTCGGCCGGTAATGTGAACACCATATTGATGTCCATCGATGTAGTGTCATACTGAACCATAGGTGAATCTAGGTCATCAACTGAATCAAACTCTTCTTCAACCGACTCCTTTGTCCTCCACTCCTTTTTAATAGTTTTAATTGGTTGAAGCTCATTAAAAACTTGATCTCTTTGTTTTTCTTGCTCGGCCTCTCACATCTCTTGGGTCCTTAGCCTTTGAAGGGATCGGCTAAGATCCGGAGGACACCACCTCGGCTTTGGTTCAATCGGCTTTTGTATTTTTCCAGCCAGATCAACCTGAGTCGCGGAACTTGACCCCACTTTCGTTTGATCTTGGGCTTGATTTGGTGCGAAAATCCTTTGATGGACTGATCCTTTATGACTTTCATCAGGATAGTCTTATATCGGCTTAGATATTCTATCTTTAGCCGATTACCTCGGCCAGTCATCTCGTCGCGGATAGTATTCCATCGGGCACGTGTATGGTGATGACAGAGCCGACCCTCTATCCTAGAAAAATTGGTAGAAGGAGCATCGTTGGTGGGCTCTTTCCAAATTATCAGGCCAATATCACACGCGGCGTAGTGGAATCTTAGCGGAACACGCGTCCAAATCCGGTAGTCACTAACGCGTAGGACTCTGAACTGTCACGATCCACCACAAGCGAACAGTACGAATCCAACGGCGCAAGCGATTAGGGTTTTCCACCTGATCTTGGCCATTCGATCGGGATTCGACAGATTGCCTCCAGGGTTTTGTGGATGGGCCGGGGTAGGTGGAATTGGGCCAGACTGAGCATACATGGGACTGGGCTAGGCCCAATTCTATTCTTAGTATTTTTCAAAGCTTTTCGATTTAAAAAAATTCCGATAATTAAAATAATTCAGTTAAGGCAATAAAAATATCAAAAAAATTCTAGAAACAATTCTAAAAATATTTTAAGACATTGGGAACTCAGATAAAATACTTTTAGCAAAACTTTGTTTAAAATTTCCCATTATTTAAATAATTTTCATAATAGACCATATTCAATAGTAATTAATAAATCCAAATAAATTCCAGAAAAATCTCAAAAATTCAGAAAATCCACAAAAACCGTATTAAATGCAAATAATCCAAAAATTGAGATGTTACAACAAATCGCTAGATTTGTTCTCTCCGATTGCAAATAAATACTATCAGTTTCCACCAATTGTGAAAAGACACCGTTGGTCACCGACCAGAAATGAGAAATCGCTAGTAATCATCACCTAACAAGAATCGGATGAATGAATTTATACCGATCTTTAAATTCGTGGTTGGTGCGTCCATGCATGAGGTGCACATGCATGATAAGAACCCCTTTGTCCTTCAATTCATGTTTTGGAAATCATAATAGCCACTAAGTTTCATGCCTTCGATCTGAGTTGATCATTCGATGATATGATTCCAGTCTTGTGACCTGCAGGCCTCTAGGGGCAGCAGCAATTCTTGACATTCCATCTGATCTCTTGGGTCCCTCATGCTATGCCCCTAAATTGACAATCATTCAGATCTAACAGAATCGATCGCTCCCAGAGTTTTTGGCCAAGAAAAGGTCAGTTAGCCAGCTGCATGTTCTGCGATTGCAATTTGCAAAGAAGAAAAAGGCCCAACACCAAACAAACGTCATGGACAACTGCCACTGGGAGTCCAAGGCGAGTCCACGGCGGCCTTGGATGGGGGAGGCGGGGCTATGGAATTGGGGCTAGGAGGGGGAAGATGCCGATGTGTTGGTTCTCATGGTCATTGGGTTTTGAGAAATTTTACAGTGCATTATGCTGATAATATATAGTGGTAGTAGAAATCTGATCTAGCCGTTAATTTGTTATGAGTGTTTTTACTACTCTACTACTAAAGGAAGTATTAATAAATTCTAGCTAATCTGATCCATTGGGTTGAAAAGAATGAACACGTTAAATTTATGGTACCGTAAAAGAGCTCTTGGTTTTATAAGGAAAATTTCCTTATATACCATTGAACGTTAACCTCATCCTTTATACACCACACATTAATGGGTTCCCCCAAATTCTAGTGACATATGAGGAATTAATCATTGGTTTTTTGGAATGGTTTTGTTTGGTTTTTGTTTTTGACAGCCGGTTTTCGTCAGTTGAATTGCGTGGATGTGGAGGGGAGGAGCCCAATGCATGTAACGGAGATGGAGGATGACGGACAAACTCTTCTTTTATGTTAGTATAGACAATGGTTCCATACATTTGATGGATCTAAAAGGCCTTGTTTGGATCCAGAGGAGAGTTCTTTTACTTACACTCAATTCAATATGAATTGTCCATATATCCACCTTGATTCCATGGGTCAGATTAATTAGGATTTACGTAAAATTGTAAATATACATCCATATATTTCAGAAGGCATGTATGGGCAAATCACCAATTCTACCTTAAGGGATCTAGCAGCCGCCGGTTTTGGATGTAACTTGCAACAGGCTGCGCACTTAGAGTTTGGCCGCGATGGCATTGGCGAGAACTCCGAACACACGAAGGCATCTAATTGATGTCGCTAATGGCAATTTCCGTTTGCCCTCTAAATCGACATGGAAATGACAGATTAAGTTCTTAGCATTTGGGATAGTGAATTTGATGACACCGACGACAGCGTATAAGAGGCGGCGCCGTGCATGTGGTGGTGTACGAGAGGTGCCGGTGAGCAATCGTCATCCCACGAGAGGCATTGTGAGAGGGATCGGCATGCTTGGAGGCGTTATACGAGAGATTTGCTGGGATAGTTTTCTTTTAGGTTTACGCAGAAAGTTCATAATATCCCTAGAAAAAATTGAAGTCAAAGATGGAAAGTTTATTATGTCCTTCCCTTTCGCAATCAAAATGTACCGTACAAGAGCTCGAGAAATGTTTTGTTTGGAATTGAAAGAAGTCAGAAAACTTAGAACAAAACTGAAACAAGCTACTTTTGACGCGATTCATCCAGGGGTATTGTGAAGCTCATGTCATTATGAACATTTGTCATTAAGAGCCCGGCCAAGCAAAGGTTATAGTCTCCAGACCCACTCTTCATTTCAAGCAGACAAGCAGCAGCTAGCGTGCCATCAAGTTGGTTATCGGTTGGCCATCGCTAGGACCAGCCGGAACCCTGGACACATCAACTAATATAATTTCAGCACATGGTTTGGTTTAACGTGGTTGTGTGTGACCCACTACGCCAAAACTGACAAACAAAAACCATGTATGTCACATGCTCACAGAGATCAGATATGGATCCCTGTAACCAAAATATCTAAACATGTCACGTTCAGATCCTGGACGACATGAACAAAACCTTCCATCAGCAGCAGCAGGTCCAGCACCGAAGGAACCTGTCGGGATCTCAGCGGTTAAGGCGACTCGTCTCGAGACATGCTTGCTTACAGCCATGCAGGGGAACATCGATAGCAATGTGCTCACGACAGGCACTGGTGATTGGTGCTCATATCAGAGTTAGAAGCGAGGCAGTTGCACATGGAGCTCATTGTCCATCTGCCAACGACATGGTGATACTATGATACTGTCACTTGGTACTTACCCCCAGCAGTTTGGTGCTCAGTCGCATAGTTGTGTCCAAGAAGACAGGGTATCTGGTGCCCCAAAGGGCAATCCATGTTGTGTCATTAGTCATTACCCAACTGAAAAGAAAAGAAGCAACCAGGGCAAATGCAGATCTCAGAAGGAGCTTCTTTTGGATACTATTCACAATCGTGTCCCTGTTAGCGGCCCTGGAAGAACAATGAAAAATATTAGTCAAAAGAGCCGAGAAAACAAGTACAGAAGCATTACGGGTGGACACTGAATGATATCACATGCCTTTGTTGGAGAGGTGAGGACAGTCCAAGAGCTGATCCCCGCTAGCCTAGATAGAGAAACGCAAATAGCCCAATTTAAAGAGTTTCTTTTTTCATAGTATCAGTTCTGAAATAGCAGAGTCAGGAATAACACCAAGACAAGTCTGAAACATGACATGGTTGAATGCAGACCTCATATTGTGCTATCTGTTCAACTGGTGAACGGGAGAAAATGGGTGTAAGCAGGTAACCCAACTTCTATCACTATATACAATTAGATGGTAACACAAGTGCAGTTGCCTGTATTGAGGATACTGCATTAGAACTAAAAGAATAAGCTCAGTACCCGTACCATGTGTGTACAGATATACTTTGCCCAGTGTCATTCACATATTATCAGCCCTGCAGCTATAGATATACTTGCCCAGAGTCATCCACATATTATCAGCCCTGCAGCTATTTAGGAGGTAGTTTATCTTTCAGTTTAGCCAATGGAAGTTTTCCTGAAGCTAAAGAAGATGTATCGGTAAGATTAGAACAATGTACAATCATATTGCTAAATAAATTAGCTAGGAAAAGCAAGATTCATGAGAATCGTCACATTAGAAACGCCATAAGAATGTAGGGAAGACACAAGTCACACAATAGACCACAGTCACAAAAGCCAAAGGAAGATGTGCATATCAGCACTTATACCAAACAAATCTTCATAATTCAAAGATACATGCAGGGAACCTTTTGAGTGCGCTCAGGGCATGTAAGTCAGCATATGGACCACTTGAAGCCAGTGACTCAACCCTCACCAGACTAGACAAAACAAGCTGACTGACCTGCACCCAACAGTTCACATGATATTTTGGGGGAAGGAATGAAGGATGCTGCATGTATCATTACTGTCTTGCTAGGAAAGGAATCAGATGTAAAATCTCAAATCAGCATAATATCTTCATTTGATTGCAGCAGCCTTGGTATAGCAACTAACCACTAAAATGGCTTTTCCTTCTTTTCCCATCAAGTTCTTCATCACTTGGCATAATATCATGCACTAGAATTGATCACATGAGTAGATTCCACAAGAGAATACATGTTTAAACAAATAGCACCGATTGCTTATATCATGGACAAAGGTATCACGCTATTAACAATGATGAAGCAGATAGAAAAATATTAACTTGACAATCATACAGCAAAGTTCAATTACAGCCTTACAGGCCTACTTCGCCAAGCTTATTGTTTTCTCTTTTTTCCCTTCAAACATGACATTGCACATTCAGGGGCAGGATTTGATAACATAATATTACTAAGACGCAGTGTAAATGAATATGCTTCCATATGCTTTTCATGTTTCAACACCTGCTACCATGGATTTATTACCAAAAGAACTATGTAGCTCTTCTCCTAGAGATGTTAAACGGAAAACATCATCAATCCAGTGACTTTAGTATCAGAATCAGATATGTGTGTAACATGATTTTAGATGAACAATCAACACAATGTTATCCAGGACATTATCACCCATTTCATGCCCTTAGCTCTGTATAGAACTTTGGTGAACCCGAGTAATGCATATGGTACAGAAAAGAAAATGTGAACCAAATTAATTCAACAAGGAATATAGAATAATGGAACTTATATCTGGCACAAATTATCTGAGGTTCTCAAAAACTAAACTTCTGTATTCCTTCCAAAATGTTAGTGGTTTATTGGGTCCAATTGAAAGGGTACACTAATACATTGGGCATTCGTATTTTGAAAATTAAATGGATCACAAATATATTGGACTGGGTGGTCTGATAAATTGGGTTGGGCTTAATATAATCCAATATCATTAATAGTGTTTGAAAGTGGGTCTAGCCCATCAGGATAACACATGGGCTAAAGTGCTAGACCAAAGTTAAGTGTTACAACTTTTATTGAGGCCCCAGTTACTGAAATGAATTAGAGGCAAAATGGTGTGCTGGCTGGGGTTAGTGTGGCTTGTAGTGTTATGTGGGTCAGTTTTGGGCTGTAGTGTCATGTGGGTCAGATTGTACTGCTATATTTCTGTTCATAGATAAGGGTTTGATCTAGTTTAAATCAAGCAACATGCCAACCAACATCGCCAAGATGCCGAAAAATGTCATCTTGAAAATTCTGTACATCAAGCAAATGTCCGGTGACAGTGGAGCATCATTAATCATTATGTATCATCAGTTCATAACTACTAGCGTAGTTCATGAATATGATAGTCAAAATTTAACAGAGTACCCAACTTTTTGCAAAGTTTACATGATTGAACATGGCATGTTATAATTGAAATTTGAAAGAAAAAAAAGTACACACATACTAGTTATGCTTCTATCACCAGTTTTTTCCTTTTGCACCACATCTGAACATACTACTTGAAAGATGAAACAAAAGGATGTATTGAAAAAGCTGAACTTTGCATATGCCGTTGTTTTATGTGGATCGCCATAACACCACAAAGTGCATGTGTAAAGAATCGTTAGATATTACTTATTAAAAATGGTGATAATCATAGTAGAAAAGTTGGTTCAGCAGCATAGATTCAGTCAAATGGATTTCAATGTACTAAATTCCTTCTATCACAGGGGAAAAGGTGACACAATTGCTATACAGATGGAGCCAAAATTGATCCAGGAAAATAGCTGTACCGTAGTGCCATACCATTTTGAGAAGAAAATAACATAAATTAACAAACATTTTATTTTGTATAGTAATTAACAAATATTTTCTTGTCTATACTCTGGGTATGCATATAGATGACAATTATTGTAAACACTAAGAGTAATCTATATATCTCCAAATAACTTGGGAAATGGTAATATTTTTATTGTTTATTTCAGGTTATTTCTACAAAATTATCCAAACTGTAAAAACTTAACACACTAGTATGCATAATGCAACAATCTCTTATCCAAAAGGAAATGGAGTAACAGGATTTTGTGTGCGGTACTGTAATATTTTGTGGTCATCAAACTATCAAAGTATACATGATTCTAGTTCTTCCTTCAAAACTCTATTTTCAACTTTATAAATCCATCACAAAAACCTTATCCCACAGCCACCAATATTTAAACAGTATAACTCTATCATGTCCTTAGGTTCTCTAAGTAAATCTGGATAGCTGTAGATTCTCATAAGTAAACCTGAAACCTGCCTATACATGTGTGGCCATGTGGTTTATAAAGCTATTATCATAAAAGAATTCATTGAGAATCAACCTAGAACCTGAGGCACCTTAATTTATTTGCCATGAGCATAAAACTGTCGACGATCAGAACCGTCAACCGCAGAAGAGAGAAAGGGGAGCGAGATGTCTGCTCGGGATCGGGACCCGAGGTCGCGCTCGTTCGGGGGCTTCAGGCGTCGCGGGGAAGTCGTCAAAGGAAGGATGTCCGACACAGGGATTTATACTGGTTCGAGCCCCCAAGGAGCTCTTCTGAAGCCGACCATGTCAGCGACCTCGCGGAAACCTTCGCCAACCTAAACAAGCATGGAGTCAAGCTCAACCCCGAGGTTGCGTCTTCGGCGCAACCTCGGGGAAGGTGCTCGACTACATGATCGGGGGCTCGGGCGTAGGTCCAAACCCGGAGAAGATCGAAGCGATCGAGAAGATGGCCGCCCCAGCGTCTGCAAAGCAGGTTCAATGCCTCGCCGGCCGCGTAGCCGCCCTTAGCCGTTTCATCTCAAGGCTCGGGGAGCGCGGGCTGCCGTTCTTCAAGGTCTTGCGCCAGCATCGTGGTTTCGAATGGACCCCGGAAGCCCAGCGGTCCTTCGACGAGCTGAAATCATACCTCTCTAGCCGACCACTGCTCACGACCCCGCACCCGGGCGAGGTGTTGCTGCTCTACTTGGCGGCCGCGGCGCTGGCCGTCAGCGTCGTCCTGGTGGCCGAGCGCGATGGTCGGCAGCAGCCGATCTACTACGTCAGCGAAGTGCTCCATGGGCCGAAGGAGCGCTACCCCCAGGTCCGAAGCTGCTCTATGCCCTCTTCATGGCCTCGCGCAAGCTCCGTCATTACTTTCAGGCACACGCCGTGGTCGTCCCAAGTGGGTTCCCACTCGGCGAGATCTTAAGGAACCCGGAGGCAGAAGGCCGCATCGCCAAATGGGCCATGGAATTAGCCGAATTCGATATTCGGTTCGTGGCGCGCTCCACCATTAAGTCGCAGGCGCTTGCCGACTTTGTGGTCGAGCAGTCAGCGGAGCCCGCCCCTGAACCCGAGACCGAGGAAGGTCCCTGGACCATGTAATTCGATGGCTCGAGGTCGTTCGAACGCTCGGGGGCTAGCGTCCTCATCATCACCCCTCGAGGGGATCATCTGAAGTATGTGATCCGCTTCGGCTTTCTCGCAACCAACAATGTCGCGGAGTACGAGGCCCTCTTGGCTGGCCTTCGTGCATGCAAATTGCTGGGCGTGTGTCGGCTGGTCGTGAGGGGAGATTCTCAACTCGTCGTCAACCAATACAACAAAGACTACCAATGCTCAGAGCCGTCGATGGCAAAGTACCTCGCTGAGGTACGCAAAATGGAGAAATGGTTCAAGAACCTCGAAGTCGGATACGTTCCCAGGAGGGACAACTCCGGCCCGGATCTTCTGTCCAAACTCGGGTCGTCCGACGACGAGATTCCGTTGGATGTCATCCTTGAGACCCTGTCGGCCCCGACTGTCAATGAATCGGAAGACTCAGTGGCCTTCCTCGAGAGCGCCCCGTCATGGATGGACCCGGTCGTCAAATTCCTTGGCCTTAGCGAGCTCCAGGCTGAGGGCAGCAGGCTCAAGCGCCATGCGAGCTCGTATGGGCTTGTCGACGGACAGCTGTACTGGCGGGGCGCCCTGGGCGTCCTCGCCAAGTGCATCACCTCGGAGGAAGGTAAATACTTGCTTAACGATATCCATTCGGGCCTCTGCGGCGCTCACTCTTCTTTCAGGACCATGGTCGGGAAAGCGTTCCGGATGGGCTTCTCGCCATGCGCGCCCAGATGCTCGGGACATCGTCGCGCTGTCGAGCTTGCCGCCCACGCCGAAAGGCTTGCCACCGGCTTACGCCCTCGCACCATCCCCTCGCTGGCCGTTCGACACAGGGCCCGACATCCTCGGCCCCTTCCGCGGCGGTCGGGGAAGAAGTTCCTGTTTGTCGCCATTGACACCTTCACGAAATGGGTTGAAGCGTTCCCGGTTGGGATCGTCTTGCCGAGCGCGATCGGCGCTTTCGGCGAGTGTGGAGCCTCGCGCTCTTCCGTCGGAGCGGTGATGGCACGTTGATGGCAACCGGACCAACCGACGCCTCCTCCGGGGCTTCGGTCATCGTCACTTGCTTCCGCACTCGCCTCGCGGCTGCCGGCCATGAAGGCAAGGTGCTCGCGCGGCGATAGGGAAGGTGAGAACATGGAGGTGGAGCCTTCGCGCCGGAACCGCATCCGGTCGGCCTTTTGCCGATGATGACATGCCGTCGCCGAGCCGAAGGTCTTGGCGGCGCTTCAGCGATGAACCGAATGAACAAAACTCGGGCCCTAGGCTGGGCGCCAGCTGTCGACGATCGGAACCGTCAACCGCAGAAGAGAGAAAGGGCAGCGAGATGTCTGCTCGGGAGCGGGACCCGAGGTCGCTCTCGTTCGGGGGCTTCAGGCGTCGTGGGGAAGTCGTCAAAGGAAGGATGTCCGACACGGGGATTTATACTGGTTCGAGCCCTAAGGTCGGGTAATAGCTCTACTCCAGTTTCGCCCTAAGGCTGAGGATGTATGAGCGGCTTTGTGGAAGAGTACAAGGACGGGGCCCGAGCAAGAGCAGGGTGGCGCCGCCCGTGTGTGTGTGTCCCCGCGGTTGGGGCGACCTACTGCTTTTGTAGCCCTCGGGGAACCTTGCCGCTTAATCTCGAGGCCGACGTCAGGAGCCTGTTGCGATTTGACGGGGGCTCTGAAGTCGTTGCTAGCCGTTGAGAGTCTGACGGGAGCTGTTGAGATTTTGACGGGAGTTGTTGAACCCTAGTTCCCACGCAGGGGCAGGTAGGGTGGCGAGGGTACCGATCCCCGACAGCTAGCCCCCGAGGCTCAAGGGACGGCCCTGAAGCTTGGGGTGGCCTTGAGTCTTATTGTTTCTTGAGAAGGGGTCGACCCTTTAGCCGAACACGGCAGCCCCCCGAGGCCGACCATGCACGTCGAAATCCTCCGAGGACTTCCATCGTGGTCGCCCTCCCGAGGGTGCGGCTCGACCTCTCCAGCCACCGAGAGGATGAGGGAGCTCGAGTCGTTGGGGGCTTCTTGACCCCACGACCTGGCGGCTCCCGGCGGCTGGAGAGGTCGAGCCGCACCCTCGGGAGGACGAGATCGTGAGCACAGAGCAATATACGCTCTTCGGGCTATGGACCCCGGAGAGCGACTTCTTTGCCGCCGTTCTCGCGCAAGACGAGCTCGATCTCGCATGGCAGTAGTACTGTTCGAATTTTTAAAAATTCATACAGTTTGATCATCATCTGAAAATTTTATGAGAGCATTATAGATACATCATAACCATGAACAAAAAATTTTAACAGTTTCTAACTTCATTTGTATTATTTTCCATTCGGATCAAACTTGTCGGTCAGTGTTCTATCAGGACAGCACCACTCTACGAATTTTCAAAAATTCCTCACATGTGATAATCAGCTGACATTTTTATGAGAACATTAGTTATAGATCATAACCATGCAAAAAAAAATTTCAATAGTTTATAACTTGATTTGTACCATTTTCCATTCCGATCAAACTTGTCGGTCAGTGTTTTATTAGGATAGTACCACTCTCCGAATTTTTAAAAATTCCTCAGATGTGATAATCAGCTAAAATTTTTGTGAAAACATCAGCATTGTGTCAGGAACCTCCAAAAACAATATCAAAATTTTTTGATAACTTTTAGACCACTTTTCAGGCAGTGCAAAAAACCCGAAATTTCGGGTTTTTTCGCCGAATTTCTGTTTTTTTTTTCGGATTGGACCGGATTTGAATTTTCAAATTCAAATTTTGTCCGAAATAATTTCGAAATTTCGTTATCCGGCCCGGAGCGAAATTTATTCCGAAACCGAAATTTGAAACTCTGTGTGGAGGGGCGAGGCGCGCGGATCGGACGGTGATTTGCGGATTTTTTTTTCTTTAATATTTTCTTTTAATCTTTTTTTCAAAACTAGGCGTCAGGGCAAAAAATTTGCAGAATTGGGCGCCGGTCGCCCGTATATGGGGCGATCGCCCCATATACCGGCGATTAGTGCCCGCGATTTTTCCTCCGTCTGCGGTCAATTTCTAAAAAAAATCATAACTTTTTCATATGATGTCGGATGGAGATGAACTTTATATGAAAATTGTAGCTCTCGACTGGATCTAAAACTTTTGTATACAAACTTTTTCAATTTGAATCCATTTAGATGGTTAAAAATGAGATAGAATGTTCAGATCTAAAAACAGATCTATTTTTAGATCTGAACATTCTATCCCATTTTTGACTATATAAATAGATTTAAATGAAAAAAATTTGTATACAAACGTTGTAGATACCGTCGAGAGATACAATTTTCATATAAAGTTTATCTCCATCCGACATCATATGAAAAAGTTATGATTTTTTTTAGAAATTGACCGTAGACAGAGGAAAAATCGCGCGTTCAAAGCCGTACTAATCGCCCGTATGTGGGGCGATCGCCCTATATACGGGCGACCGGCGCTTAATTCTGTAATTTTTTTGCTTTGACACCAAGTTTTGAAAAAAAAGATTAAAAAAATATTAAAGAAAAAAAAATCGTGATTTGCGTGCCGTTTTTAGGCGGGGCCCGGGTGGCAGTGGGTTGGCCTCGGCGGTGCCGGAAGTTTCGGCCCAAAAGTGAAGCCACGGGCAAAAGAAATCACGACTAACTCCTCTAGAAAGAAAGGAAACACGACAACGATAAGTTTGCCTTGTTGCTGTTTGCCCTCGTGTCCTGTTTGTTCCCCGTTTCAATTGATGCAGCATTTGGCGGAAACTGCGATCGTTCAGGTGATACACCCATGTACGGAATTTTTAAAAAATAATACACGAAAAATTAGAAATTACAAAAAAAAAAAATAACAGAAGTAGACTACTGTTGCTATTCAGAATGGCGACAGAGTTTTATCGCCAGTCAGAATAGCGATTTAATGATGTTGACACTACATAGGATCTCGGTCGCCAGTTTAATTAGAACAAAGTTATGTGGCCAATTCAAATGATGACTGTTTTCTGTCGCTAAATGAAATGGCGGCATAACTTTGTCGTCACTTGAAATGGCGACAGAACTCAGCAACACATATAAATGTACTGATGATCTATCTAGTTGTAACTTAGCTATGCTTGAAGACGACATGCCACAAGATAGTTTCGACGATGTTGAAGGTGTACATGTCATCTTCCTCAAGCTTGTTGTCCTGACAGAAACTCTTCCAACCCTCTCCAAGCCAACTATTCTTGTATAGAACACCATGCACTTGCCATCACCTAGTGCTGTCTAATGAGATCTTAAGCGTAATTGTGTAATGTTTACAGAGCCTGATCGAGTTCCAGAAGGATGAAGCTACAGATTGCAAGTATTGAAAATGAAGAAATTTGTGTTTGAACCAATTGCCTTTCAATGCTTGTAGTTTGTAGCTTCAGCCTTCTGGAACTCGATCAGACTCTGTAAACGTTACACGATTACGCTCAAGACCTCATTGAACAGCACCAGGTGATGGCAGGTGTATGATGATCCATACAAGAACAGTTGCTACCTGCTTGGAGAGTGCTGGAAAAGCTTCTGTCAGGACAACAAGCTCGAAGAAGGTGACGTGTGCACCTTCAACATTGTCGAAACTACCCTGTGGCATGTCGTCTTCAAGCATAACTAAGCTATAGCTAGATAGATCATCAGTTCATATGTATGCATTGCCTAGTTTTGTCGCCATTTGAAGTAAAAAAACAGTTAGTTAGCAAACAGCATGAAAATATAAACATGACATTCACACATCATTTCAGCACAAACAAAATACATGTATACATTCACATAATCAAACGTCCAACCTACATATTATTACTGAAGAATATTAAATCAGTTTAAATACATCTATAATATACAAATGGTAAAAACATACCAATAAATTACATTACAACTGACATATATGACAGTTTACATAACACTTCAGTTCTGATTCAGCGTTGGACAATACTTGAAAGTGTGCCCCGTCTCCTTGCAAATGGAGCATTTCTTCACTCAACGGCTACATTCCGTAGCGTCCATGTCATTTCAGATACACCTTGTTTGGCGTCGTCCGACTCCCTTGAGCCTGTCAATATCCAGGACCCACCTTGTGTGTTTCCACAAGCGATGGTCTGTGAATGAACCAACCACACTAATACCATACATTTCTCCACTCCAAGTTGCAGTCACCACCTCCTTCATGAAACATTGATCCATGAATATGCAGGATCTATACGAATGGTGGAACATGCAGCCATTACGTGTACACAAGGCCTGTATAATAGAAAGGGCTTGTTGCATGTGTAGGAACAACTCCGTCTCCCAAGGGTGCACTCCTGTAGAACTCTACTGCGGTTCATCCCACGACTGCCTTTATCCCTATACAATATCTCAAAATGAACTCTCTTGTCCCCAGCTTGAATGCTCTATGCATCTCCCCCTTTTTTTGCTTTATCTTCTATGTATGCACTGATCATATCTGAGTACTTTTTAACAGGATTATTCATAGCTACCAATGCCTTCGTATGATGATCTACGAAGTACTTCGTAATCCCACAAAGAACTCTATCAACTATAGCAACCAGAGGAAGGGGTCTTAGACCCCTCATCACCCAATTGTACACCTCTGCTAGGTTAGTCGTCATGACACCGTACCTTGCACTGTCTGTGTCGTAAAGCAAAGCTCACTTCTCATTTGGCTCATTTTCAATCCATTCGGAGAAGCACTTCGTCGCCCTACCAGTCCTCCTAACCAATTGCGGAGGGTCCGTAGGCAAGTCATGAAGCGCTACGGGGGCCTCTTTCGTGCTAGGAGTCGGGTTCTTTGCAGCCTCTGTTGTATGCTTCCTATTCAGTTCGTCTAGCTTCGTCTATAGTGAATCAAACTTTCACTACTGATTCTGAACGCACAACCTTTTGAACAGCTTTGTTAGATTTTTATTTCTGAATTGCTTGTAAAAGTTTGTGCCCATGTGCCGCTTACACCACCTGCTCTGCAAATCTGTCTATGGAGTCAGCTCGTCTTCACCTTGCTGTAACTACAGAATTGCCTTGAACAACCCAGAGTGACAATCATGTATTACTCAAACTCGAGGTCGATTGCCAATGATTCCAACTTTTAAGTTCCTCATAAACCAAAGTCAGCTATCTGTATTCTCACCCTCCACAAAAGCCAGCGCGACAGGAAGAACCTGATTGTTCCCATCTACTCCATGGGAGTCAAAATCTGCCCCTTATACTTCCCAGTCAAAATTGTGCCGTCCACACAAAGCAACGGTCGGTAATGTCTGAATGTATTGATGCACACACCGAATACGAAAAATGCTCTCTTCAGAACCATCTTCCCTAGGAAGCGTTGAGAGGGCTCCTCGAAAATATCCAAAACTGTCTCAATTCCTCCCTTGAATAGCTTGAAGCATGCCGGGTAGGTTCTGGTACGAGTCTTCGTATGTACCAAACCTAGATTCGAGGACTTTCTGCTTTGCCCTACAGGCCTTCGCATAGTTTATGGTGTATTGAAATCTCTACTCTATTGCAAGTATAATAGGACGAGGCTCGAGATTAAGGTTGCCAATGACCTCTCCGTACATTACGTTTGCAACAAAGTCTGAAAAGATATTTTTATGTGATTGCATACACTCTGTCACCACACATGTATGCGGAACGACTATGGAGTACATCCAAATGATGTCCCACTTAGGCTGGTACGCATGAACACACCATGGGCACCCCTCCATCTCACACCTGACATCATAAACCCGTGGTAATGACTTAACAATCTTAAATGGTCTTTGCATTGACACTACCCATTCCTTCACAGCCTCCTGCACCTCCCACTTACTTTTGTAAATTGTCCCCCAATTGCCCTCATTCCCACCATACTCCTATTCAATGCCTTCACCATTATTCACTACTACATTCTCGAACTGGTAGTCCTCCCACTCATCAGGGTAACACTCATCGTGTCGAACCTCACCATCAACGCAAAATGTTTATCATCAGATAAAACCTTGTACTCCCGGTCCTCTGCCTCTATTCTTTCCACTAACCCCTTCTATATTTTCCCCTTTGTTCGCAATGCCCATGTGTTCTTGCATCTGCGGTAAGAGAGTGTCACCTTGTTCATGTTGCACTGTGTCCTCCCTCTCACTCATGTCTTGACTCAATAAGGATGTATGACTGCGGCTGGACTCTCCAACTTCTTCCTCAACAACATCCACAGCCTCCGCTATCATCGTATGGCCGGAGGCAACTCTCTGAAATGCTTGCGCCAATAACGCTAGAAGCCATCCTTTCTTTTTAGCCACTCTTACATAAGAGCTCCAGTACTTCGGCCCATTCAGTTCCAGTAACTCCCAGCACATGCATTCTCATGATCGACATCCGACACCGTGTAACTTCATAATACTTAGATCAAGGTTCAATGAGAATATGTTATACAACCATCTCCTAACAGTGCCTTAAGGACGCTCCCCTGCACGCGACAAACTGTCCATCACACTTGGAAAATGACCTAGTTCCACCTCTTGGGCCCCCATGAGTTTAACTCCTCCATAGTATATTTTGAATTGGTCACGGTCATCCGTACCTGCGGCTCATTTGTTACACGATTGTTATTATGCACACGCCGTATCGGCAACGTTTTACAAATTATTCTCAATATATCGGAATGAACCTAATCCACGATGACAGCACTACAAATGCAAAAATAGCAATATATCTATACTAATATTACTAACCTACATGTACCAGCACAATTATTACTATTCTAAACTTAGCCCTCCCAATAATACCAATATGCAAATATTTACAAAAAATGACCTAAATGTACCTATAATTTTTTTTACTCTACTGAAATTATTAGTCTACAAATAACTACGCAATTATTACTACTCGACATACTGAAATATCTATAAATATTTACAAAAAGTGTTAATGATCTAAATGTATCTACAACAATATTTTTAATCTACCCATATCTGCCAACTAGTTACAAATCTACAAATAACTACACAATTATTACTACGCGACATACCTAAATATCGACAAATATTTACAAAAAATCATAATGATCTAAATGAACCTACAAAAATATTTTTAATCTACCCATATCTACCAACAAATTACTAATCTACAAATATCTATACAATTATTACTAGTCTACATAACTAAATACCTACACATGTAATTACTTTGGTTTTCTAACCTAGGTTTCAAAAGTACAAAACATAAGATTAAAATTCGAACCTTCAAATGTAGGCTGGACTTCTCCTCCTCCTTCCTTCCTCTTCCTCCTCCCTCTTCTTCCCCTCCTTCTTCCCTCCTCACCTTCTCTTCTCTTTTCCTCTTCTTCTCCCCTTTCCTTTTCTTTCTCTCGGTTTGGTTGCTCTCGGTTTGCTCTGGGGGCACACGGGCGAGGCTCAGTTGGCCGCACGGCTTTATAATGCGGTTTCTATCGCCATTTGAAATGGCGACTGATGGGTCTTGTTCTTAGTCGCTATTACGATTAGCACAAAAACAAAATATCGCCAGTCCAACTAGCGATTAATGACATGGCTCCGAGCTGACACATTTATGGCCAGTTCAAATCGTGACTAACTTACTGTCGCCGTTTCAAATAGCGATAGAAATTCAATCGCAATTTCGACTGGCGACTATTCTTTGTCACCAGTCAGAAAAGCGATAGTAGCCTACTTCTGTAATTTTTCTTTTCGGCTTATTTTTTAAAAAATTTAATTTTTAATTTTTCATGTATTATTTTTAAAAAAATTCCCCATGTATGTACGGTCCATGTCTAAACAATCACGGTGTTGTTTCTTTGCCATCAAAGCATTGCCCTGTTCTTTGTGCATTATGATTAGGGATTACAACATGGACATTCCCGGTTAGGAGTGTTGAAACTTCCTTGTTCTCGATTGGAGGGAAATCCCCCATCCCCCGTCCTTGACCCCAGGGGCCACTTTGCCCCGTTCCCTGTCCCTATCAGAGCATGGGGTCCTAGTGAGGAGCCATACCTGATAGCATGGTACATACAAAATAAAAAAAGAAATAACAAGTGATTCATAAATTGAGGATGCAGTTATGAACTTAATTTGTACAAATAATGTCATGAACTGATTAATTTATACAAATAATGTTAAGAAAAATTATCTACAATGAGTCAATGGCATATATTATATATACCATAGTGTATGGACCCACCTATCATAAACATGCCAAGGCTCCATGTAGGTAATGGGGATAGGGAGTGGTGGGACGCTCCCATATCCACTTCCCCCGATGGGGACAAATTTCCCTGTTAGCAGCCCCTTGGGGAAAAACCTCCCCCATCCTCGCCTCCTAGTAGGGGAATTCCCTGGCGGGGAATGGGAAATAGGCCCCTATTGCAATCCCTAACTATGATGGATCCTCATCCCCCTGCCCCGGGGAAACATGTTCGGCTGTGGTGGCTACAAGACACAATTCATCGACGACCGTCAGTAGAAATTTGTAAGGAACACGTCCATCGACGGATCAACGTGTTCTTCCCTCTAACATTCCTCTACGCTAGCGTCGAGACGGTTGCATATTTGTACATATTTGCATCCGCATGACTATGGCGTGTCGAATTGAATTTGATGGGCACGCATGTTGCCTCATAGCTAGGCTTGGAGACGTGAGCCCTAGGTTTGGCTTCTAGATCGAGTATGATGATGGCGTGGGCACATCCCAAAGGTGGTTGGCATAGCCAGAGGCGCTGGCCCGGGGTGTGATCACCCACGGCTTGGCGCAACTCCATACACTAGGGCGGTAGATCCGGACATGCGCGGCCATGGCAGCCATGTTCCAAGAGGACCCCAAGAAGGGAATTGGTAATTTAAGGTCATTTTTGGTGATGACACATTCTTCTTTTGACAAGTGGTAGCACCTCCCTTCAAAGACTCTCTCCTTATGACAAGTGGCATCACCTCCTTCCTTCCCCATTTTTCTTCTCCCTCAGACTCTTATCCTTGTGACAAATGGCATGACCACCTTCATCCCCCTTTCCTCATCAATTCCCTTCTCGTCAAATTCAAAATAGTTCTTGGATTTCAAATTTTCCCATCAAGTTATTGAAAACAAGTATTTTTTAACCACTTTTGAAAGTTTTTTATGCGAACTTTTCAAATCGAAAGTTTGTTGAATACAATCTTCTCGATCTAGAAGTTTTTGAATTGAATGTTTTCGGACCAGAAACTCTTCGAATTAAAATGTTTTTGAGTTCAAACTTTCTAATTTGAAATTTTTTGATTTAATTTTTTAGTTGAAACATTCTGATTTGAAATTTTTTGGTTGAATTTTTTTACTTGAATGTTAAATAGAAACTTTTCGAACCAAAAGTTTTTTAAATCAAAACTTTTCTGAGATGAAACCTTTTGATTTGTAAATTTTGAGTTAAAACTTTTCGATTTGAAACTTTCTGATTTGAAATTTTTCATATTTAAACTTTCATAGTTGAAGCTTTTTCGATTTGAAACTTTTCAGGTTGAAATTTTTTAGAGTTGAAACTTTCTAATTTGAAACTTTCTGAGTTAAAACTTTAAGGGAAAAGGGAAGGGGGAGATGAATGGAGATGTGAAACTCGAATTAAGAGGGTGGGAGAAGTGAGTAGGGAAAAGGAAAGGAGGAGATGGATGGAGAAGATGACACATGCATCCTAGGAATGTATCCTTAAATTTGTTAGTTTGAGGTTAACCTCAAAATAGTGGTACCCCCTTAAGAATACCTTCGACCTACAGGATCCACTATTGGCATGCCTCAACCGCGGCTTCCTCATCTCTTGCATCATCTCCATCGCCGTTGACCTCACATTCATCTACATGCCCATGGTCACTAATACGAATATGCATATCAATACTTTTTGGTTCAATGTCTTAATTAATTGGAAAGAATTACTAAGCCATATCAAATATCAACAAGTGAATGTTTTCATTAAGAAATTTTTGTTATATTTACATGAGAAATATATGCTACCTATAATAGTAGGTGCTTGGTATGAAGACTATGAGGATATCAAATAGAGCTGAATTGCATCGATGAACCATGGTGGAACCTAGCGTGAGGTAAGGGAGGATGGGGGACACATGGGAGATCAAAAAGGCAACTATGACCACATGGGCCTCCCCATGTAGCCAAGACACCAAACCCATGTGGCCAAGCAAGGGAAGAACAACCTATATGGCCACGAGGCCCACTTCAAGCCCACTTGGCCAAGAATAGAGGTGCATGGGTCCAAGTGGGAAGCAATTCCACTCGACCAAGATGCAAGAAGACAAGACACAAGCCCAATTTAGACAAGATAAGGAAATAAAGGAAGATATAGGCCCAATTAAATTTAGAGAGCAAAAGAGTCCAATTTGGAATGCTAGACTAGTCGAACATAGAAAGATCTAATTCTCACATACGGACTTAGATTGCGGTGTTCTTGAACTTTTTTGAAAGCTTGGAAAGTCCTCTCTATTTTACTCCATTACGAAATGTCCGTAATAATCTTCCTTCTATATTTAAATTGGTCAATAAGTATCAGCTTCTAGATTGATCGAATTAGATTAGGAATTTGAGTTTGAGATTGAATCCAGGTGGGTGGGATCTACCTTGGCCGGCTGAAAGACCATGTGGATGTCTATCCATGTTTATGATGAGTTATTGACAGTGTTTTGAGTATGACATGCTCGAGTTTGAGTTTGATTTGAATTCTATTTTGAATTTAGAGTAATTTAAGCTGCTATCAGGTTTGGCTATACTACCGACCTATGGGAGTGGGAGTGTAGATCAAGCAGTACTACCAGCCTGGGATGGCGGTAGTACTGGCCCTACGGTGCTACCAGCCAAGGATGCGGTAGCATTTTCACAGAGAGGTTCTTTTTCTCTTGGGTAAGGCAAGTGCGGTACTACCGGCCATCTGGGACCAGTAGTACCAGGGTGCAGTACTACCGACCATCTAGGAGCGGTAGTACCAAGGGTACGGTACTACCAGCCTCCAGTGGCGGTAGTTATTTTCTAGAGAGTGTCTCTTATGATTTCTGAGGGCAAGCAGTACTACAGACCAACCAAGAGCGACAGTACCGGACTTGCGATACTACCAGCCCTGGTTGGCGGTAGTACCGGGTTTCCAGCGACTTTGTGCTTAATACTTGCATTAATTGTAGATTAATGCATATTATTGTGAAGAGTGCTATTATCGGGAACTGAATATGCAAATTCGGACCCTGTGTACTCTGCACTAGTTAAGGATCACGCTAGTGCACACAGGCTCAATATAGATGAATATCACAATCATACTCAACGATAACATAAGTAAGACTTCATCAAATTAAATATAATTATTAAACAACCTTACGGTCCACCTTACATGAGTACGCCACACAAGGCTAAGTCTAAGAAATAATGAAACTGTAGCGAAAATAATTTATTCGTAGCAACCCTTCAATTTGCCACAGGCAATTGACAAGGTTCGCACCCTAACCGGTCGCCTCCTCCTAGAACTCCTCCCCGTAAGCAGGCGTAGCCTCTTCTCCAACTTGTGATTTGTTGTTGCAAGGGGTGAGTATATAAAGTACTCAACATGTTGTGCACAGAATGCAAGTCTAATATACTATATGCAGGGCTTATTCCAAATGAAAGGCTGAATTGGTTCTTTTGCAATAAAATAGCATTTATAAAAGAATACAGTAAATAGATTGAAATGACAGTAAAACAAATAATAACAATAATAAATTTCTCAGTTATTTTCCAATAAACTGACCCACAACCTTAATCATATTCCAAACTTTCATAGGCATATAGCCTCACATTCTTTGTTTATTTTATTAAAATCTAACCCTTGACTGTAATCATCGAGCATTGCTCAATACCGCGTGCATGCCTATTCGAATAGGTTTGACATTCTACAGAGGTTATACACTTTACCTACAAGATATAATCATAACACCAAAAAGACGAGTGATCATAACAAAGCCTTTCTAATGTTCTGTCCAAACCCAGTACTGCCCGCTAAGGTTTCAACACTGATGTGACTGATTACCACATTCAGGGCCTCCCCTCTCGCCATTTGATTCTACCCATACACCCGGGACCCACACCACAACGATAGTACCAATGCCTAGACATTACAAATTAATCAGCTAGGTCTGCCCCATACCAGACAAGTGGTTGTATGAATGACTCGGTTCAAATGCTTGCAAGGTTAAGTCCTTAATTGACCAAGGCAAGACTAAACAAAAATTCACCATTATCATCATACCATAAGTTTCCAATTAACAAAAATAATGCGACCGCCCAAATGCCACATTGGCCCACCATTAAAATCACAACTCTTGCCGCTTGCCTCGGTCTAAATTATTTTACCACCCCAGTTGATTACCATGCACCACGTGTTATCAACCACATTGTGTGATAACACCTGACACACATGTTCATAAACATGTTCCATATACCATTAAGGAAGATTAACCTTTTCACATAAAATGATGTTAATAACTCGTTACATGGCTAAGCAAACTAATCACGTTCTAGTTAACCCACATTGGCAATTAATAGCTATCAATTAATAAGGAACCATACTAGGGTGACAAATGAAATATGACATACAAATGATAAGGTTGATATAACTCAATTTGGATAAATAGCTAATCCCAAATTAATTGAAACAAGTGTATGTTGAATTAGTATGCATTAGTTTAATACAATATAACTTTAGAAACATGGGTTCAATATGATCAAAGCACAACTTGCCTTCAAAGAACTCTTGATCCTACTCTGGACCTTGTTCTTGAGTTGACTCTCTTACGTACACCTCGGGTTCCTCGACGTCTATGTGAAACAATTAATAAAGCAATAAATACCAAAAACAGAGAGCAAACTCAACTCCAAAAATTAAATAAAATTCACCATTAAATAGAGCTCAATTTTACAAATTTTAGAAAATGGAATCACCTCAATCGGAATTCGTATGAGAAAGAACGAGCTATTCAAAATTTGAAATAAAAGAATAAACCAGAAAATAGAAAAACCAAATTAGTTAAATTATTTTTCTATTGGAAAATTGGGTTTATGACATCACTTTGATGTCAGTGATGAATTTTTTTCAGTCGAAATATTTTTTAAAAGGAAAATCTATTTATGATGTCATGCTGACATTAGCGAACACTTGGACCAATCACGTGATGACACGCATCACCGGTGCATGGACCCGGTCGACGGAACCGATCTGGTTCACGGTGAACCCGATGCATGGCTCCTTGGCTTCCCAGCGTGACACGCGTCGGCACGCTATTGTCGCAGTGTGCGGCACGATCTAATCCGCACGCTCGAGATCAGATGGCTGCAATTGCACGGCATGTGGAATGATCATGGCCGCTCAGAATAGATCGGACGGCTGGCAACAAGCGCGGCAAGAGGACGAAGTCACGATGGGTTTTTTTTTCTTTGGAACAGCCTTGCCACCGGCCAAGGAGCTAGACGCCATTGCAGAAAGGAACGAGATCTCTGGTGACACAAGGGCTTAAAAGAGTGCTACGGGGGTTTCGAGAGCAAAAACAAAGAAGGTAGGAAATGCGGTGGTAACAGTTCCAAGTCGGGGGACTTATACGCCAAAAAACTTCCTCTCAGACAACAGTTCATTCCCCCTTTACCCGACGCCTCGATCGGTGCGAAAAGCAGAATGATGGCACTGCACGACCGAAACATCGTGGCTGTGAACATTAAATGCACCAACTACCCAACATTCAGAATGTCAGAAGTTTTTCCAACTCTGCTCAGTATCGAGTCTATAAAGCGACATCGAGTAACCTGTGGCCATCCTAAAAACTCGATACGGGCTAATGGCAGGGCGCACAACCCAGCACATCCCAATAATATGCTCAGCGATTCCCACTCTACTTGAATCGTTTCAACCACAAGCAGGCGAGGCATTACTCGACCAAGCTAGGACTTGGCGATAATCGACCAACCATTCATACAAACCCTCCACTGAGCCGAGTTCGGAGGCTACTGTCGTGTAACGACCCCCATTTTTACATAAAATGCAAAAATGGAAATCTAATGTGCAAACAATACTAGTCCCATAATCAGTAGCTAGTACGCACATATTCAACAATTGCAACCACAACCATACAACATTTTATTAGAGCGGAAGCTATTTGTACAATATATTCTTACAACTCAGAGCACTTATATAGTGGCAGAAGAAGCAAAGTCTTGTAGTGTGCCCATCCAATCCCTCAGGCAACTAACAAGGCATAATCCCTAGAAAGATCGCATCATCGAAATTCCCACAACCTGTGACGGAAAGATATCTTCGAAACTGTGCTAACTTTTCCACCTAAAACAACATAATAGGCAAGGGTGAGTACTTTACGTACTCCGCAAGACTTTAGTGAAACCTATAATATATGCAGGCCATTTCAAAGGAAAGGCTTTTACAGTTGATTTGCATAAAACAATATTGAATGTGTAAAGACAAGTTGTAATTTAGAAACAGAATTTGTAAAAGCATATTTGACTGTATGAAATAACTAAAGCATAAATAATACTCACGGTCCTTCAGGACTAACAAAATCATCCAATAATCCTGCCAATCATGACACAATATGGTTTTCACCAACACGTGGCAAATCAAATAAGCCCAAGCATTTTGAAAATAGTAAAATCTAACATTGGAACAACTTCACCAAGTGTCCTTGACCGCGGACATGGCTAATCGATTAGATTTACACTCTACAGAGGTGTACAGCTTTACCCACAAGGGATGATCAGCCTCTTTTGCTAGGCCATTCGACACACTTCCTTTAGTATGTCGGCAAGGTGATCATACATAACCGTTACATTTCCTAAACATAACTTTGCACCAGCCCAGTGACGTTAGCCCTTGCTATATGGTAGAAACAAAAGTGTATAGGAAGTGGTAAAATGGTCGGGCGTCGTTTCTACCCACAGTAAGGCGTACACCGTTATACCAATATGCATTTACCCGCACCGAGGTGTGGAAGCCCCTCACAAGTAAACCGAACCGGAGTGCTCCTACTATCTCCCGCCTACCAATGTGCAAAGCCATATTTAAGTAACTTAATAGGTTAAGACTATCCCACACCAGCCCTCGTGGTTGTACAGGTTTCTTGGATCAATGACACCCCATTGCTCGGTCCTTAAACTGACCAGGGAGATACTCCACCCTAAACTATGTGCATTTCCCTCTGCACAACCGGCTATTGCCCATAATCGCCCATGTCAAAACTATAGTTTTCCTTTTGGGTTTTTAATCAAAATACTAGTAACCAACAGTGTCATATCCAACATTTTCCATTTCTCAAGAAACAATTTTGATCTGATCATTTACAACGTTGGTTCTAAAGCATGGCTAAGCATGGATAAATATGTAATCGCATGTACCCATGTTGACATGAAGTAATGTCTATCCTTAATCTATGGTTATCAAGGTTCACATGTCCATATTTATCAAGGAAATTTCATGAGACAACAGGTATATCTACCAGTACCACAAAATAGCGAATTTACAGAAAATAAGCGTATGCATGAAACATTTTAATGAACACAATGAAAATTAAATACTGGGATCAATATGATCAAAGGGGGTGCTTGCCTTGCTTAATTGTTATTTATGATGAAGTTGCGGTTGCAACTAGCATTGTCGACGATGGAGTTAGTGACGTCGGTTCTATACGTCGTTTCAACGGGAACATAGCAAATAATAACTTTAATAAGGGCAAAAAGAAAATATACAGAAAATCAAATAAAGATTCACTGTAGAAAACAGGAATATTTTAGGGTTTGGATAGAATGATTCCATATTCTCATGTTTTAGTTGATTAAGCATTCATATCGTTAACAGCTTTTAAGTTGAGCGATGCACGGTTTCTTTTATAGATTATCTATTATTGCTTTATGAATTCAAGAGGCTAAAATTATGTATTTTTTTATTTATAATTTCAAATTCTAGATGCTAAAATTATTTAGATTAATATAATTAAGATATTAGATCATTATGTTCAATGAAATGAATGAATAGAACTATACCTTAAATACTTCCGCATGAGAAGCGGCTTCGAATATGTTAGATCGATTAAGTTGGCTTACTGGTTATATATTCATGGTTTTTAAGAAGGTTCTGGAGATACAAATATCCTAATGATTGATTTCTCATTTATTATTAAGTTCATTTATTCATATTATAAAGTTCCGAAATCATAATACTTAAGGTTATTCTACTAACAGGATTTATATGCAAAGCATGACGAAACGAGATTACTTCTTCAGAATAGGGTAGTCTATACTTTGGGGAACATTTCTAAGCTGATTTTATAAATTTTAGGATTTGGACGAGACATTATATTCATTGCTTAAAATAGCTTATATGGTATTAAGGTTACGTTATAAGGAATTAGATTAGAAAAGTGAAGTGTACGATTAACACTTAGGGTTATTGCACTAGCAGAATTTAGATGAACAGCAAGTTGTAACAAAAATATTTTTCTAGGTTATGATAGTCCATATCCAAAATATCATTTCTAAACTGATCTTCATAATATTTGCATTTAGACGAGATGTTTTATGAGATGCCGAAAAGGCTTAAGTGTTTCTAAATCCTACGCGATAAAGGTTCAGTCTCCGATTTAAGTTTGCGACTACACCTTATAGGATAATTTATCCATTTTTTAGGCATAAGAAAGGGACATCTCTAAGAGTGTTTTAAAGTTTATTTCATGATATTTTGCTTTTATTCTAGATAGTTTATAAGTATATGAAGGATTAAAGTCTCTTATAAACTAAATTCAAATTAGTTCTTTTTGCCGATCATATCCTTTAGAATATGCTGAGACTAGCCCTACTTAATATGATATTTGTTTCATGAGGTTTTATACATATATTTATATTATTTTATAGAGATAAAGCTTATGGTCTTTATGCCAATTAAGTTTATGCATATGCAATCTTTTGTTGCTGTATTCAAAACATTTCATTAGTGATAAATTACTCATTCTGATACCTGTTCATATCTTTGTACAGCTATTAGATACTTTATATATGCATAAATGTACTGCTACTGATTATTATATGCACACATGGATATACATACATCTCTTCATTTGGATCATTTACTATTCATAAAGCAAGTTTAAATCGAGTTCATTCCTAAATCATTTCAGCATATTATGGTAGCCTACTGCCATACTAGTATTTATAAATCAGTTTTATTTATTTTAGATTTCTTTTGCACAATTTACGCATTTTTGAATATTTAATGTATTGAAATTAATCTTTAACAGAAAGTGATTCAAAAAAAGTTGAAACTTAAATATTTTTATATATTTGAATTTCTGGAAGAATAAGGATTTCATTAAAATTGGTTTCATTCAATTCTGAGTTTGTTTACAACATTTTTATATATAGCATATATTTAGACCTTTTCTTTAAATTTAAATTTCAAATTCACCTAGAGATCATTTTCAAAATATTATTGTATATTATGAAATTACTTTATTTTATATGATTTTAGAAATTTGTGTTGTTCAGTTTCAAGCTAAAATGCACAAGTTATGAATATTTGAGCACTAGTCGGTTTTGAAAAATCCTAGGAAAATGAAAATGCGCTACCACTGAACAAAAAGCGTATTCTTGGATTGCGCAAGCTGCGCTTGAATTCATCAGCAGCCACTGACATATGGGGGTCTGTGGTCAGTGGCAGCAAAACAGAGGCGAGGCTAGGGCAAGCCGCCGCCGCCGAACTATCTCCGGTGATGTGGAACGGCGGGCATCATGAGAATCGATGGGTCGTATGCACTAATGGCGATACTCGTTCAAATAGGAGATGGTCGGAAGTGGTCGCCACCGCGAGTCGCGGCGGTACGCCATGGCTAAACAGGTAAGAGCTCACCGACGACCATATTTTCACCGGGCAACAACTCATTATGCATGGACTGCTAAAGCTCCATTTTACCTAAGAGAGAGGTCAGAGATTGCTTGAGTTGAGCTACCACCGGTCGTCGGTGCCGAAGAAGAAATGCGTCGGCTTGGAGGTGCTGTAGGGGTGAAGGATGGAAGATGAAGCTTGATCAGTAACCTAGGGCATATGGCGAAGCTCTAGATTGAATCAATTTGATGGATCAATACCGAATGTGCTCAAATGGTTGTTTTCCCCTCTTCGGGTTCCTGCAGCAGAGATGAAGAAAAAGAGAGCTTCGGCTAATGCACTGACTTTTGTGGATGATCAGAGGTGAGGAGACGGCCTCAAGTGACACTGAGCCGGTATTTGTAGGCGACATTGGATAAGATTACAATGTTTGAACGCTAGATGAACATGGCGGCCGGTTCTGTTCTTCAGTGGCGAGGTAGCACGCGATTTCGGTCGATGCAGAGGACCGCGGGAAGGCTAAGGATAAGCGTGGTACAAAGGAGCAGTGGCGCGTAACTGATTGACTGAATCGGTCCAAGAGGTGGCAAGACAGAGAAAAGATCAGGAGAGTCGGAGGAAAAGATCGGGAGTGAGAGAGAGGGAGCGTAGAGCCTTCGGCTGAGGGGAAAAGAAGGAAGAGGGAGAGAACAGAGCGCTTCGGTCGGGAGGAGATGGGTGGCTGACGCAAGGGTCTAGGGTCCACTGGCAGAGACAGAGGAATGGGTAGGCTTGTGGCTTGCTGGCGAAAGGGGTCCGCACAGGAGGATGGGTCCACAGGTAAGTGAGAGAGGGAAAGAGATAAGAAGATAAGGTTTCGGGATAGATCAGTTTCGGCATTAAAATGGCTATCAAATCTCAATTAAGATCTTTGAAAGTTTTTATATGAGATCCTGGGATAAGTATTGACATCCAGTAAAAATCTTGTGTTAAAATGTGTAACATCCCGAAAATTTTTAAAATAAATAAAATAAGAATTTAAAATTTTAAAGTGATTAAAATGAAATTTTGAGTTTGAATTATGACTCAAATTTGAATATTAGCCTAAAGTTTAATTGTTCTCTACTTATTAAATTACTCGGACTTCTACTCTTTAAAGAAAAGCTTTCAATGGTTAAAAGTAGTGAATCCTTAATTTTAAATTTCAAAATCAAACAACCTTAAAATCATTTGCAGATACACCTAATGCTAATACAAACGAATATTTTGCACATCTGCACATTCAACTTAAAACTCATCACAAGTAAGCATCCAATATTCTCAATTATTCAAAATTGTAGCAAATAATGTTCAGATATATACATGCACTCATCTGTATACAAGTTCACACTAAACACAAGCTCATTGTAACAAATAAAGCAAGTGCATCAGATCAGCCAGCACACAAGTTATAACCTCATTCATACCCATTCCAAATTATCAAGAAATTAAGACAAGTTCAATTTACATTCTCCCATCAAAATTTCATCTTAAGAATACAATATGGATTTCAAAGGAATTACAGCAGATTTATACAAACCTTTTACAAATAGCACATACACAAAAATTCAATTGTTCAATATAAACCCCACAATTCAAACTGATTAAATTGTCCAACTCAAATTCTCCATTCCTTAGCAACATTGTATTATGCTAAAAGATACATCCATAATGTTTAAAAGAAAAAGATAAGTCTATGCAGTGCAGACATCACAGCTACATTATCCTCAGATCTCACACATCACCAATTACAAACAAGTCTTGTCATCTTTTCCTTGACTTCCAAGTTTCTGCCAGCAGTTTCCTTAGCCCACAAGTCGCAGCCAATTGGACCCTCTCTCTGCCCATCCTCATAGCTGGTGTTTTTGCCCATTCTGCTGGCCAGGTGGATGTGGCAAGGGCTGCATGTGTTCCACCTAGCATTCTAGCCCATAGTTTCTCCTGCCCAAGGTCTGGTTTCAGACTTACTCCAAGTGGTAAAGTCAGCAGTATATATATATATGTATAAGTTAAAATAGTGCACAAGGGAGACACTACTACGCACATAGAATCAAAGCAGCAACAGCAGACCTCCTTTTGACCCTCTCTGCCGAAAGGAGATGAAGTAAAGGAGTAAAGGAGGCAGTCGAGAGCCACTTGTTTCTTATTTCCCCCTCATCAACTTCTCTCTGGTATCCCCTGCCTTCACCAGGTGCCCATCATTAGAGTTAGTTACCTTTCCGCTCTCTTCATCCATAAATAGCTCATGGAAGAAAGACATTTAAGTAATATTCTAACAAGCATTATTAAAACATCTGAGCACATGATATGTTTGATTCCAATAAATCAAATTAATGTGAGGGCACGGTTTAGGTCTTGATAAACATATCTGGGTTAACCTCATATCAACAAATTATTAAGGGATGCTTGCAATCTAATCTATCGACCCAAAGTGAATCTATAGTAAAACACGAATCTGACTAATACATATCTCAATCTGCTCAGGAATAAGAAGGTTTGTTGCTAAACAAAAGCACAAGTCCAACCTCTGTCATCAGTCTATCACATATCATCTTTCATCTCCAACTAGATGCATATACACATTGTAAGAGTTCAGATCCTCATACAAAATTCATATGGAAGTTGAGTTAATGCTGGTAGTACATAAAACTACCCTGTAATCAAGTCTCATGCAAGAACTAGGAATGAAAGCATATAGACTCCAATAGTAAACCCTTTTGCTCACAGCATAAACACTCAGAATTTAGGCATATGAAGTCTAACGCTAAATACTTCTAATTTGTAATTATTGGACAAAGATCATCGCATAGAATCTACAACCACATCTATTCAAATCCAAAAGTAGAACTGGTATATGATTCACTTTAGAAATGAGTAACTTCTACACCACTCACTCAAAAGAAATCCTACAGAATCAAGTATCTTCTCTGTTTTAACATGAACTCACAAAACCCCAGTGTTCTCATTTCAAGAATCCCACATACTAAAACCCAATACTAGCTATATCAAGGATCCAATAATCAATAACACAAGCACATGCAAATACTTGACCAAGGTAAATTCGGATAACACACATGGACGCATTCTTGCTTCTAAGAATTTATTTCACACTCATACTAGGCATTGCATGGTTAATCAAATACATGGGTTGTGTATTTCGAAGGAATCAGTAGAAGAGAAGTGTGAGGTTAGCACTTAGCTTGGAGATTATGCCCATGGCCGACGAGATGGAGCTGGTCCAGGCGACCACCATGTCCAGTGCATGTAGCCCATGAGCTCGGACCACCCCATCGGCGTCAGGAGTGCCGCAAATGGTGGCAACCTTCTTAGGGTTAGGAGGCCGGGGTAGCTGGCTACGGCACCGAGGCCGACCGGGCAAGAAGTCAATCGGGCGACCTTGACGAGGGACAGAGAAAAGAAAAAGGCGAATAAGTAGAGGGGGAGGAAGAAGAAGAGTGAGGGAAGAACAGAGGGATGGGTGCTTAGCTCGGTCAACCGACGTCAGGAGCGTCGGATCCAGTGAAGAGCCACCGGATATGGCAAGGGGGAGCCGGTTGGAGGCCGGCGGCGGTGAAGGGCGAAGAGGCGGCAGCACCCAAACGTAGGCGTCGACGCTTGGAGAAAAAGGAGAAGCCGATGCACGGTGAGAACGGGCGGCCGGCTGCGGCGCCTGGCGCGAGGAAGGAAGAGGCGCAGGCAGCGGTCAGCGCAGAGAGGAAGGGCCGGCGTAGCAAGAGAGAGGGGATCCGGCCAGAGGAGGCCTATGCCGGCGCCAGAGAGGAGAGGGGGACGAAAAAATGGCGGCGGAGTGGAGACCAGAGGGTCGGCTTGGGAAAAGTCGCGCGCGAGAGAGAAGAGGGAGTGAAGTGCGGCACTGGGAGAAGAGATAAGGAGAGAGAGAGAGAGTAGGTTAGGGTTGCATGGGGGGATCGGCTAGGCCGTTTGGCCGCGTAATGGGCCGGCCTGATCGGTTAAATATATATACACACATATATAATAAAGATAAAATAAAATAAATATATATACATATAAATAAAGGAATGAATTAATATTTAAAAAATATGCCTCTCGACCTAGACCAGAATAAAAGTAAAAGAAAATGAGCCGAGAAAACATTAGAAGATAAACACTTTATTTTCTTGTTTTTTTCTATTTTCTTTTCTCTAAATTAATTCAAACTTTAAAATACAGAAAACATTTAGAAATAAAACGCCTGATGCACAAGACATACCATAGAGTGATTTGTATCTTAATTTTATAAATCCAAATAATTTTAGCCTCTTAAATTCGAAGGATAAAAACCAAATAAGACAATGGCATATAACCTCAACCTAAAACGACACATGTTCTATGAAGTTGGTTTCTATTTCACTTTCCATCTGATTTCTTTTTTGCCCTATTTAAAAGTTGTTATTTGCTATATTTTCATTGAACTACGTGTAGACTCTGACATTCCAGAGTCTGCAACTGTCGACTCTGACTTCACGATTGAAATCAAGAAGCAAGGCAAGCACCCCCTTTGATCATATTGATCCCATTATTAAATTTTCATTTGTTTATCAAATTGTTTCATGCATGCGCTTATATTCTGTAAATTCGCTATTTTGTGGTGTCGGTAGATATACCCATAGATTCATGGAACTTCCTTCATAAAACCTGACATGTGAACCTTGATAAACCTAGAGTTAAGGTTAGATAATATATAATGACAATCTGGGTATGAGCGATGAATAATAATCATGCTTAGCCATGCTTTAGATTTGGGATGAACAAATTTGATAAACTGATCAGATCAAACTTTGATATTTTGAGACATGATGATGGTTACTGGTATTTTGGTATAAAAACTCAAAACAAAACTATAGTTTAGACGCGGGTGATTACTGGCAATAGCCGGAGGTGCATGGACTTGCACGTAGTGTAGGGGGAGATTATCGCCCGTGTCAGATGAAGGACCGAACTATGAGTTGTTTTCAAGCCAAGAAATCCGTACAACCACAAGTACTGGTATGGGACAGCCTTAAACTAATTAAGTTATCTAGTTTAACTTTGCACATTGGTAGGCTGGAGTAGTACGGGCATTCAGTATCTGATTGCTCGGAGGGGCGCCCACAACGAGGTGTTGGGAATAACGTTTGCTGATACAACGGTGTACGTCATACTATGGGAAGTTCCATCATATTTATGCTCTGAGTTCTTCTGCCATAACCGTGCTGGTGCAAAGTTAATCTAGATAATGTAAAGGTTTTCGTCATAAACATTCTGGCCACACGCCAAAGGTGCGTAAAATATGCAGTAAAAAGAAAAGGTCATGACTTGTGGGTAAAGCTATACACCTCTACAGAGGGTTAATCCTTTTGAAAAGCTGCGCCCGCGGTTATGGGCACTTGGTAAAGTCATCACATAGTTAATGTTTTATTATTTTCAAAAAGGCTTGGTTTCACCTGATATGCCTTGTGTTGGCAAAGAATGGCGTTGTGCCATGTTTTGGAAGGAATTGTATGTCTCGATGCTCACGTCATGGAGGACTGTGAGTTGTTGCTATGCTCTACATACTCATTACTTTCATATCAGTCAAATTTGCTTTTACAAATTTCGTTTGCAAATTACTACTTGTTTTACAAAAGTTCAATCTCGCTTTATGCAAATTTATCGTAGAAGCCTCCTTTGGCATAGCCTACATTACTGCATTTGCAAATACCACCTTAAGTCTTGCTAAGTAAGAAAGTACTCACCCTTGCTTATTTGTTGGTTTTAGATGAGGATAGTAAACCTTCAGACGATATATACTTTGACGCAGGATGCGGAAATTATATTAGCGAGTTTTTCTAAGGTTTATACCTTGTCAGTTGCCTGAGGGTTAGATGGGCACACTACAAGACTTTTGCTTCTTCCGCTATAATATACTTTGAATTGTAAGACTACTCTATATCAATAGCTTCTGCTTTAATAATATTGTGTATGGTTGTGATTCCAATTGTTGTAAATGTGCGTACTAGCTACTGATCATGGGACTAGTAATGTATGCACATAGATCATCCTTCTTGATATTATGTACCAAAAAGGAGGGTCGCTACAAAATACTTTATCAAAAATTAATAATAATTCTGACAATCCGAACTAGTCAAAAATTCTTTTTCTGAATTTATTTTATTTGATGATGAAAATTATTTCAAATATTTATGAAACTTTTTAAGAGAGTTTGTTTTGGTCTTATACTCCTTATTTAAAAATTTTAGATTAAAATATTTCATATTTAATTTCTATTAATTCTGACATTGCAAATTTCAGATTTTCAGGGTTTCTGTTTTTGAAATTTAAAAGGCATTAAAAGATATTATTAATATTTGATATTTTTACCAGAGGTAAATAATGTTTTTAAGATCACATGGTAAATTGTTTAGCTAAGGATAATGTTAGAATATTTTTAATAAATTCTGATCATGCACTGTTTGGAGGTCAAAAGATGTCTTTTCGATAATCATTTCATTATCCTTTGCATTAAAATTCATTTGTCACATGAAATGATTCACCTGAGTGTTATATATATTTACTATCAATTTTTAAAGATTTTACTTTTACCTTTTTATTTTTTACCATTATCGATTCATTAATTCTATTTATTGGATTTTTATACAAAGCACAAATTCAAAGAAATCCAAATAATAACCAATGATGCCAAGAAAACTCAAACATATTCATACTCAAATTCCAAATATATATTTTTACTTTATTAGAATTTTTGGGATGTTACATGTTGAATATCTAAATATGGTATATGTGTGCGTACATGATAGAGCGGGGTATGTTCTAGTAACATACGGAAGTTCCGGATATCTCACGTCCGGAATCACGGGATAAGATAGCACATGAAGGGATAACTCCATAACGGGAAAGACTCGATTGGCTTTCCCCGTAAGGAGACCAACACGAGTACGCCGAACACCAACGGCAGTTTGGATACGCTACGCAAATCACGCGGCGAAGGACTCTTCATCAACTACGACTCAACCAGAGGCAAGACCATTGCGACTATATAAGGCCTAGGGGAGGGACTCTCAAGAGGAAGAAGGATCTAAGAGACGACACAAGGAAGCCCTCCAGTGAAGATTAGCCATCCAGAGTGATGGGGGCAGCGATCCCGATCTTTCGGTGGGATGATGATACGTCGATTTGGAGGTGTTGATGGCACCGAATTTAGGGCTTCCTACCAAACAGGTTGGGAGCTTCACAATCACAATGCCAAATCCACACGTATACAAGATCCAATGATCGTGAGTTCCCGCAAGAAATCGAGAACCCGCAAGAACAAAGTATGAAGCAAACCGAAAAGGTAGTATTGAAATCAAACAAAGAAAACAAGTTGAGGTTCTGTTTCTCGACTCGGGCGGTCTAGTCGACACGCACAAACACTAGGAGGGACACACACGGGGTCTACCAAAACACAACAAAACCTTGAAAAATGAAGAACAGGGGTGAAAACCCAATATAAAGGGGTACCCACACAAAGGGGGGTGCCCAAGAGGGGTGTGGCAGCCAGGAGAGGGGCGCCGGCCAAAGGAGGGGTGGAACCCTAAGAGTACATGGGCCTTGGGCCCAAAAGAAAGGTGGCGCAGCACCTGAAATTTCTGTCCCGTGAGATTGTTCCATGATTTCCCTTCGCTCCAGGAGGAATTTGGCCTCGGGGTCAGATCCATTGGAAAGTTTATCTCGATACCTTTCAACGAGTTCTCGAACGTCAAAAACGGAGTTCGGATGTGGCCGTGGCGTCCGTTTGAAGTACAGCTACTCCTGGATGGCCGAACCGGACTCGGCGACGAATTGGGCTTTATCTTGGGCCTTCCTTGGCGCGTGGGCTGTCCTGGGTGGATGTTTTTGACGTGTTGGTCCAGCAAATGTAGATGGAAAGGACTTGCTTCCGGATTAAGCCCTCTGGACGTCGTAGAGGAAGTAGCGGGCGAAACAGCGACGGTCGGAGACGAAGTAGCGGTCGTAGAGGAAGAAGGGGCAGCGGTTGTATCCTTGGTTGGGATGTCCTCATCACAGAGTCACCAAGCCAAAGACAGGGTGCGTAGAGAGCTTAGGAGCGGGCGAGTTGCATCTCGTCAACCTCTAGTCACAGCCATTCGTAGAATAGATACCACCTGCATTGTAATCGGGGCTATACCCCCGTTGCTTTGTACATCATCTAGCATATACAGCAATCTCCCACACATGACGTAGGGTATTACTCCGTCAAGGAGTTTCGAACCTGTCTACATCGTGTGCCTCTGTTTGTGTGCTTGACTTTGCTATCTCGAAGGTACCTGAAGTTGTAAAATCCCATTTTCGGTTCTTTTGTTAAAAATTAATTTAAATTAATTAATTCAAGGATTTGGGTTTTGTTTGGAATTTTAGTTAACCTGGCATTCCTTTCCATCCAAAAATGAAATTTATTCCATTCGCGTCCGGAAATTCAATTTCATCCGGATATCCAAAATTCAAATCCAATTCCAGAATTCTATAAAAATTCTAAAACCAATTTTGTTATGTTCCAAATATTCCATAGTATTTTTGAGAATTTTTCCAAGATTTTTAGAGCCTTCTTGCTATTTTATCATTCACGCTTTATTCTCAATACTATTCATTTAGACCCACATGTCAGTGCTGCTACAGTGTCATCTTCAGCTCAGATCAGTGAAGTTCAGTACTGCTCTTCTTCAATGTCTAAAAGAAATTTTTATAACTTCTTCATTTCCGCATCAAATCAAGTGAGGATCGAACCGTTGCGACCGCATTGATGCAAGGAATCAATCCCCGGCCGTTGCCCTCACCCATTCAAGCCGAATTTGGCGCAGTAAGCGATTAAGACCAATTCATTGCTCACTTGATTTCTCGGCCGTTTCTCAATCTTTTCACGTGCTTCCACTTCCTATAGATGCGTCTCACCTTCCCCTACGTCGTGCTCACCATTTCCCTTTGTTTCCTCAAATTTTCCTCTCCAAAACTCGTGAAAACCGCAGCCCCGACATCAACGAAAGACACCGGCGAGCCAACTTTTGATCCGGTGAGTTATTTGAAGTTCCATTCGCGTCACATTGTGCGCATTGTTGTCAGGAGCATAACCCCTCAAGAAAATCCAGATTTCGTCAAGTTTTGATTCCGGATTTCGTATTTGACCGTCGCCGGTCAGAGCTCCGTTCGTCGTCAATTACTCTCAATCCGGTAAGCCTCTTCAAAATATGATCATACCTTTAGATTCACGGCGTCGAGCTCTACATGATGCTCACCTTATTTTCCCCATTCCGCTAGTCGGAGCCCCTCCCATGCCATTTGTCCAGAGTTGCTGGCTTCGGAGTGAACAGTGTTCGTGAGTGAATAGTACAGTGCGATTTTTCTTTTTTTGTGAATTTTCTTTCCAATCCAACTTCAAATGACCCATTCTCTTCCGTCGTAACTCCGAATCGAGTGATTCAAATTTCTAAATTCACTAAATTCAAGCACTTTCTGGCAGTACTAATTTTAGAATTTTTAGATTTTATTTGTTTTCATTTATTTATTGGTCGCTCCGTTTTGCGCGTAGTCGAAGAAGCAGTCGCTATCGCCGAAGAAAGTGCCGATCTGCCGAGTGACCCTTCTCTCCTCATCAACAAAGTCAAGTCTCCTTGACGCATGTTGATCCCATGTTTTATAAATGTTTTACAATGTTTTATAACTTGCATCGCTATTATTTAAAAGATGGTGTTAAAATTTAGGTTGGTAGTTAATCCAAATTGTTATTACCACCTTGATATTGAAATCCTTGACTGTTGTAACCCTAGGTTGCTGTGATATGTCATAATAATAATATGTTATGATATATTTTGTTTAGTGCGCTAGATGTGCTTAAATGCAAAGTCGATCAAATACCTATTGATGGGTTACTTTGAAACTGTAAAAAATTATGAATTTGAAAAGTTGTGACAATATGTAAGACGCTGTATTTGCAAAATAAAAATGAAAATAATTTAGACTTGGGCGGATCGATTTGTCTAACGGGTGCAGATGGAGCACTGGTTTTTGTTGTGTTTGTGCCGCCCAAGTCAATTAAAGACCGACGCTTGTGATTGTCCATTCTAAGCAAAACCATACAACCACAAGTCTAAATGGGTACGACCTGGCTGAATAATTTGTAATAGTTTAACTTAGACTCGCCAGATGGTGGAATTTGGGTGCCAAATGGAGTCAAGTTTATTTTTCCCACACGGCGCAAAAGGGGCTTCTGTACTGGGTAGATGGAACCCTAACAGCGGTGAAACCTCAGCGGGTGGAGTCAGGTTAGATTATTGCATTGTAAAAGCCTTGTCATGATCTCTCTGCCAACACACCAAAGGAGGTGTGCTTGTTGCCATGGCAACAAGAGATGATCATATCTTGTGGGTAAAGCTGTACACCTCTGCAGAGTGTAAAACTATTCAAATAGCCGTGCCTACGGTTAAGGGCAAGCAAAGAATGCTTTCATATTGGTATACTTTGTTTTTGGTTTTAAAAACTGATGTTTTGGGATCTGGGAGTGGTTAGAAGTTCCAGATGTATTCCTGGCGGCTGGAGCCAGTCAGGTGGTTGGGACCTGTTTTGAATCATGACAGATGGAGTCATGTGATGGTTAAACAAGATCTTTTAAAATGGGCTGTTAGAGCCTGTATACTAGTGTTGGTAGTTGGAACCTTCACTAGAGTTATAAATAATTTCAATTGTACAAATAATTGTTAAAACTACTTTGTGAAAATTATTATTAATAATGTTTGTTAAATCTGGCTTTGTGCAAAAGAACCATAGTAAGCCATCTTTGGAAGGCCTTGCATCTTGCATATTCCCCCGACTTGCTGAATACATTTGTACTCATATGATACAATAAATTCTTTCGTCAGAAGCTTTCTAAGATGCCACGAACGATGGTGAGTTCTACGATGTGGAGTACGATGAAGACAATCCGCAGTTAAGCGACGCTTCTTTACAATGATCGCTGTGGAGTTTATTGGCTTTACCTTTTTGCTTCTTATTCTCGCTGCTGTGAACTTAAGGTCATGTGACCTGGTTTTGTAATAATGGCTTTTCGGTCGATACTCAGTATTTATCTTTTCAATTCGTGCTTTTCGGTTATGATTCATCACTGTGAACTGTGTGTACTAGCGTTGATCTGGGACTAGTACAGAAATACACAGGGGATTCTGGATAGCAAATCTGGGGTCCCACAGGGGTGGTATCAGAGCCATGTTGACTGTAGGACGTGACCTAGTTAGAATGGCAAAACCCTAAGGATGATTATTTATATAAAATATATTTATAAAATTCTAAGTCTTCTTGCTTCTATCTTTTCTATCTTAGCATCTTGCTCTTGTCTTGTCTTCTATTTAAAATGTTTTACTGACCTTGTATTATTTCAAAATTTGTAGATGCCTTCCTATACGTCGTTTGCTCAGAATGAGGGAGGTTTCTGTCAGGAGTTATCCTTGATGCTCCAGGAGCTGGGTTACACTCGTCGCCCAGAGTACCGTTGCACTTCTGTGGTCAGCAATGGCATCATGATGTGGAGGGTGAGGTTGCTCATTTTCTCCAAGGGTCAGCAGGAGGATGATCACCCTTACTACTTTACAGTGGAGCGGCAGAAGCTTGGTGATTCTTTGCAGGACGATGCCAGACAAGCTCTTATTCAGCTGGGCGACATCCATTGTAACCAGTTGGATACCTCACCGTACCGGCTCTTTCCTTATCATCAGGTGGGGAGGAGTCATAACAGTTTCAGGAGTTTGGAGATGGAGTCCGACCCCACCATTGTGCACATCGGTTCACTTATCCGAGCTCAGGATGAGGCCTATGTCCATATATCTTTTGAGCATCAGGATGCCTACAAGGATCTAGCTGCAGCCAGACGAGAGATCCTTCAGTTGAAGGAAGCACAGCAGACTGCGCCACAACCAGTCCCTGTGCAGGACGTACAGCAGGTACCGCCGCAAATCCTAGTTCAGGAGGAGCTTCCACCTAGAGGGTTGACTCCAAACGCCTCTCGGGTCAAGCGTCGCCGTGGACCTTTGATCAGGATGATAGTGCGCAAGTCTGTGTGCTGTGTGGAGCATTCAGAGACCTCGACGGAGGCATATCAGGGGTTTAGAGTTGCCCTTGATCAGCCAGGTCCATCCCAGGCTATTAGAGGAGTCCACATCAGCAGTGATGAGCATAGTGAGGAGGATCCTTCCCCTCGTGTTCCTGAGGAGGGTGAGGGGAGTAGTTAGTTAGCTTTGTCAGTAGCACCCATCTTTTGTTCTTGTTAGTATAATAATTGTGTGAGATGGACTGTATCATGCTTTATGCGCTTGTGATATAGCCATCCTATCAAAAATATTTTGTTTTAATTGAGATTTCAGTTGGTACTGTTCCTTTCTTTGTGTTGTTCTTGTCTTTGTGGTGGGTGTTGTTTAGTCCACCTATTTATCTTATCTTTGCTGTTTCCTCTTTCCTTGTGCTTCTTCCATCTCTCGTTTCAGATGGTTAACCCAGGAAGAGGACGTGGAGCAAGATCAGTAGGAATATCAAGTGCCACCGTCCCCGGTCCAGCAAGATCAAGTGCCACCGCCACCCCCAAAGCAACCACCAAGCATGGAACAGATGATGGCCGTGCAACTTCAGATTCTACAGGCCTTAGCGCAGAACGTACTGAATCCACCTCAAGCCGCCCCAGTGCAGGTAGCAGCTCAGCCACCCCAATCCAAGTATGGGGAGTTCTTGAGGACCAGACCTCCAACTTTTGCTAGGTCAGCTGATCCTTTGGAGGCTGATGACTGGCTAAAGGAAGTAGAAAAGAAACTCTACGTGGCCCAGTGCGATGAGATAGAAAGTGTGCGGTTTGCTACGCACCAACTTAAAGGAACAGCTGTGAGTTGGTGGGAGAACTATTGTGCTGCCCACGAAGAAGCTCAGAACATTACCTGGGATGAGTTCGTTGAAGCCTTTCACGCCACCCATATACCTAAGGGACTTATGGAAATGAAGAGGAGGGAGTTCCATAAGTTGCAACAGGGAAATCTCTTAGTGTTAGAATATCTGAACAGATTCACTTAGCTATCCAGATATGCTGCAGAGGATGTCTCACCTGATGATGCGAAGATCTGGCGTTGCACTTGATCTCTAATGACTTTCCCACCTTCCAGCACATGGTGAACAAAACCTTGATTCAGGAGGATGCTCAACGTCAGCTCTTTGAGTCAAGAAAAAGGAAGATTGTGTTTCAAGCCCAGCGTGGAGCTAGTAGCTCTAGGCCTCTTTTCTTTCAGCCCCAGTCCAGCAGACCAGCAGCGTCTAGTGCCGCTAGAACTCCAGTGTCAGTACCACGACAGTTTGCTCAAGATTCTGCCGGCAACCCAGGAGGTCAAGTTCAGAAGAGCAACACAGCTACAACAGGTGTCCAGTGTTTTAACTGCAGAGAATTGGGACATTATGCTAGTAATTGTCCTTAGAAGCGCCAAGCCATGACCCAAGTTTGCTTCAACCTGGGGACCACACCAGCCCGTGCACCTGCATCAGCTCAAGGAAGAGCAGCACCGCAGACCCCGCGTACACCTCGCACTGTTGGAAGAGGACGTGTTAATCACATCACTGCTGAAGAAGTTCAGGACACACTTGATGTGGTGTATGGTAAGTTCTTTATCAACTCAGTACCTGCTTCAGTATTGTTCGATTTTGGTGTTACGCATTCTTTCATATCAGAGTATTTGGTCAGAAAGCATGGTTGGGGTACAGTTCAGCTTAGAAACCCTTTATTAGTTCAATCTCCTGGAAAAGAATTAAAAACTACTGCTGTTTGTCCAAAATCGGATATAGTTATAAATGGGGTAAAGTTCCTAGCGAACTTAATGTTATTGAATACCAAGGGAATAGAGGTAATCCTTGGGATGGATTGGTTAACCAAGTTTAAAGGATAGATAGACTATGCTAATCGATCTATCTCCCTTACCAGTCCTAATGGAATTCGTGTAGAATTCTTGTTTGATCTTTCCTCAAAGAAGGGTAGTACCCTGAACAGTTTGAAAGGTACAACTTTGGAAAATGTGCCTGTAGTAAATGAATACCTGATGTATTCCCGAAGATTTGCCAGTATGCCACCGCATCGGACATTGAGTTTATAATTGCTTGTACCTGGTACGGCTCCTATATCAAAAAGACCTTATAGGCTACCCGCCAATGAGTTAGCAGAAATGAAGCAGCAGATTGAAGAACTGCAAGAGAAATGATTTATAAGACCAAGTTCTTCACCTTGGGGAGCACCAGTAATCTTTGTTAAGAATAAGGATGATAGTTTGAGAATGTGTATAGATTACAGATCTCTGAACGAGGTTACAATTAAGAACAAGTACCCTTTGCCAAGGATAGATGATCTGTTTGATCAGTTGAAGGGAGCTCAAGTTTTCTCAAAAATTGACTTGAGATCGGTATATCATCAGCTTAAGATAAGGAAGGAAGATATTCCTGAGACGCTTTCACTACCCAAGATGGATGCATTTAGTTTACAAAGTGATGTCTTTCGGATTAACAAATGTACCTTCCTATTTCATGAATTTGATGAACAAGGTGTTCATGGAGTTGTTGGATAAGTTTATGGTTGTCTTTATTGATAACATTCTTATCTATTCCAAAAGTATGAAGGAACATGAGGATCATCTGAGGATAGTTCTCGAGGAATTAAGAGAGCATCAACTTTATGCTAAGTTCAGCAAGTGTGATTTTTGGTTGAAAGAAGTTGTGTTTTTGGGTCATGTCATTTCTGCTGGAGAAGTAACTGTAGATCCTGCAAAAGTGAAGGATGTTTTAGATTGGAAGCAACCTAAGTTAGTTCTAGATGTCAGACGTTTTCTTGGTCTAGTAGGCTATTATCGGCGTTTCATTGAGGGTTTCTCTAAGATAGTCAGACCTCTCACTCAACTCTTGAAGAAGGAGAGGAAGTTTGAATGGACGAAATCTTGTGAGCAGAGTTTTCAGGAATTGAAGAAGAGGTTAACTTCAGCACCTGTGCTTGTTCTGCCAGATATTCGGAAGGATTTTGAAGTTTTCTGTGATGCTTCAAAGCTAGTTCTTGGTTGTGTTCTAATGCAGGAAGGAAAAGTTATAGCGTATGCTTCAAGACAGCTGCGACCCCATGAGGAAAACTACCCAACTCATGACTTGGAGTTAGCTGCAGTTGTTCATGCACTCAAGCTTTGGAGATATTGTCTTATTGGTAATCGATGCGAGATCTACTCGAATCATAAGAGTTTGAAGTACATTTTAACGCAGTCTGATCTCAATTTAAGGCAGAGAAGATGGTTGGAGTTGATTAAAGACTATGACGTTGGCATTCATTATCATCCAGGGAAAGCTAATGTTGTTGCAGATGCTTTGAGTAGGAAGAGTTATTGTAACAATATTATGGTTTTAGAAAGTCAGCCAGCACTTCATGAAGAATTCCAATGTCTCAATCTGGAATTAGTGAATGAAGGTTGTATTTTCAATGTGGAAGTGCACTCAACCTTGGATGGCCATATTAGAGAAGCTCAAAAGGATGACAGTGGTATTGCAGACATAAAGAGTGATCTGGAGAAAGCAAAAGCTTCTGAATTTTCTGAGGATGAGAAAGGTACCATTTGGTTTGGAAAAAGAATTGTAGTTCCTAACCAAAAAGAGATCAAGGATATGATTTCAAAAGAGGCTCATGATTCTTTTTATTCTATTCATCCAGGAAGTACGAAAATGTATTCGGACTTGAAAGAAAAATATTGGTGGTCAAATATGAAAAGAGAAGTTGATGAATTCATGGCTCGTTGTGATATTTGTCAGTTAGTTAAAGCAGAGAATCAGAGACCAGCAGGATTGTTACAACCCTTGCAGATTCCTATTTGGAAATAGGAAGAAATTGGAATAGATTTCATTACTGGACTTCCCAGAACTAAGTCTGGATATGATTCAATTTGGGTCATTGTGGATAGGTTGACAAAAGTAGCACATTTTATTCCGGTGAAGACCACCTATTCTGGCGATAAACTAGCAGAGCTGTACATGGCTAAAATAGTATGTTTGCAAGGAGTGCCAAAGAAGATTGTGTCTGACCGTGGTTCTCAGTTTACCTCAAGGTTCTGGTAGAAATTGCATGAAGTATTGGGCACAAATCTGAATTTCAGTACTGCTTACCATCCTCAAACAGATGGTCAAACAGAAAGGATAAATCAAATTCTAGAAGATATGCTGAGAGCTTGTGTGTTGACGTATAGTGCCTCTTGGGATCAGAATTTGTCGTATACAGAATTCTCCTACAACAACAGTTATCAGTCAAGTTTAAAGATGGCACCTTTTGAAGCTCTTTACGGAAGAAAATGCAGAACACCGTTGTATTGGAAAGAGAAAGAGGGCAGACAAGTAATTGGGCCTGACATTCTGAAGGAAGCAGAAGAGCAAGTCAGAGTGATTCGTCAGAATTTAAAAACAGCTCAGTCAAGGCAAAAAAGTTATGCTGATAATCGTCGCCGGGATTTAAGCTTTGCACCTGATGATCATGTGTATCTGAAAGTTTCACCCTTAAAGGGAATGCGCCATTTCAGAGTCAGCGGGAAGCTTGCACCTCGCTACATCGGTCCATTTCCAGTGGTTGCCAGAAGAGGAGAAGTTGCTTATAAATTAAAACTTCCCTCGCAGTTGTCAAATGTGTCTTCCATGTATCTCAGTTGAAGAAATGCCTTCGAGTGCCAAAAGAACAGTTGCCGTTCAAAGAGATGGAACTAAAGGAGGATCTCTCTTATCCCGAGTATCCGGTCAGAATCTTGGATGAAACGGAGCGTAGAACCAGAAGCCGCGTGATCAAGTTTTGCAAGGTTCAGTGGAGCAACCATTCTGAGAAGGAAGCAACCTAGGAGCGAGAAGAGTATCTTAGAGCTGAGTTCCCCGATCTTTTTCTTTCTCCGTCCGAATCTCGGGGTCGAGATTCTCTCTAAGGGGGTAGGTTTGTAACATCCCATTTTGTTAGGATTTGGGTTTTCTTTGAAATTTTAGTTAACCTAGCATTCCTTTTCATCCAAAAATGGAATTTATTCCATTCGCGTTCGGAAATTCCATTTCATCTGGACATCCAAAATTCAAATCCAATTTCAGAATTCTCTAAAAATTCCGAAACCAATTTTGTTAGGTTCCAAATATTCCATAGTATTTTTAAGAATGTTTTCAAGATTTTTAGAGCCTTCTTGCTATTTTATCCTTCGCGCTTTATTCTCAGCACTATTCACTTGGACCCACAGGTCAGTGCTGCTACAGTATCATCTTCCACCTCCGATCAGTGAAGTTCAGTACTGCTCTTCTTCAATGTCTAAAAGAAATTTTTATAACTTCTTCATTTCCGAATCAAATAGAGTGAGAATTGAACCGTTGCGACCGCATTGATGCAAGGAATCAATCTCCGGCCGTTGCTCTCACCCATTCAAACCGGATTTGGCGCAGTAAGCGGTTAAGACCAATTAATTGCTCACTTGATTTCTAGGCCGTTTCTCAATCTTTTTGCGTGCTTCCACTTCCTATAGATGCGTCTCACCTTCTCCTACGTCGTGCTCACCATTTACCTTTGTTTCCTCAAATTTTCCTCTCCAAAACTCGCGAAAACCGTAGCCCCGACGTCGACCAAAGACACTGGCGAGCTAACTTTTGGTCCGGTGAGTTATTTGAAGTTCCATTTGCGTCACTTTGTGCATATTGTTGTCAGGAGCATAACCCCTCAAGAAAATCCAGATTTCGTCAAGTTTTGACTCCGGATTTCGCATTTGAACGTCGCCGGTCGGAGCTCCGTTCGTCGTCAATTACTCTCAATCCGGTAAGCCTCTTCAAAATCCGATCATACCTTTGGATTCGCGGCGTCGAGCTCTACATCATGATGCTCAACTTATTTTCCCCATTCCGCTGGCTGGAGCCCCTCCCTTGCCATTTGTCCAGAGTTGCTGGCTTCGGAATGAACAGTGTTCGCGAGAGAATAGTACCGAGTTACAGTGCGATTTTTTTTGAATTTTCTTTCCAATCCAACTTCAAATGGCCCATTCTCTTCCGTCGTAACTCCGAATTGAGTGATTCAATTTTCTAAATTCAAGCACTTTCTGCCAGTACTAATTTTATAATTTTTAGATTTTATTTGTTTTCTTTTATTTATTGATCGCTTCGTTTTGTGCGTAGTCAAAGAAGTTGTCGCCGTCGCCGAAGAAAGTGCCGATCTACTGAGCGACCCTTCTCTCCTCATCAATGAAGGCAAGTCTCCTTGACGCATGTTGATCCCATGTTTTATAAATGCTTTACAATGTTGTATAACTTGCATTGCAATGATTTAAAAGATGATGTTAAAATTTAGGTTGGTAGTTAATCCCAATTGTTATTACCACCTTGATATTGAAATCCTTGACTGTTGTAACCCTAGGTTGATGTGATATGTCATAATAATAATATGTTATGATATATTTTGTTTAGTGCGCTAGATATGCTTAAATGCAAAGTCAATCAAATACCTATGGATAGGTTACTTTGAAACTATGAAAAATTATGAATTTGAAAAGTTGTGGCAATATGTATGCCATTGTATTTGCAAAATAAAAATGAAAATAATTTAGACTTGGGCGGATCGGTTTGTCCAAGTGTGCGTATGGAGCACTAGTTTTTGTTGTGTTTGTGCCGCCCAAGTCAATTAAGGACCAACGCTTGTGATTGTCCATTCTAAGCACAACCGTACAACCACATGTCTAAATTGGTACGACCTGGCTGAATAATTTGTAATAATTTAACTTAGACTCGCCAGATGGTGTAATGTGGGTGCCAGATGGAGGCAAGTTTATTTTTCCCATACGGCGCAAGAGGGGCTTCAGATCTTTGGTAGATGGAACCCTAACAATGTGAAACCTCGTGGTGGAGTCGTTAGATTATTGCATTGTAAAGCCTTGTCATGATCTCTCTGCCAACACACCAAAGGAGGTGTGCTTGTTGCGCATGGCAACAAGAGATGATCATATCTTGTGGGTAAAGCTGTACACCTCTGCAGAGTGTAAAACTATTCAAATAGCCGTGCCTACGGTTAAGGGCAAGCAAAGAATGCTTTCATATTGGTATACTTTGTTTTTGGTTTTAAAAGCGATGTTTTGGGATCCGGGAGTGGTTAGAAGTTCCAGATGTATTCTCAAGGGCCGGAGCTACCAGTGGTTGGAACTGCTTTTGAATCATGACAGATGGAGTCATGTGATGGTTAAACAAGATCTTTTAAAATGGGTCATTAGAGCTCAGTATACTAGTGTTGGTAGTTGAACCTTCACTAGAGTTATAAATAATTTCAATTGTACAAATAATTGTTAAAACTACTTTGTGAAAATTATTATTAATAATGTTTGTTAAATCTGGCTTTGTGCAAAAGAACCATAGTAAGCCATCTTTGGAAGGCCTTGCATCTTGCATATTCCCCCGACTTGCTGAATACATTTGTACTCATATGATACAATAAATTCTTTCGTCAGAAGCTTTCTAAGATGCCACGAACGATGGTGAGTTCTACGATGAAGACAATCCAGAAAGCTTGGCGCACGTTTCTTTTCAGTCGACTACCTGTGGAGTTTATTGGCTTTGCCGTTTTGCTTCTTATTTCTGCTGCTGTGAACTTAAGGTCATGTGACCTGGTTTTGTAAAAATGGCTTTTCGGCCGGTACTCAGTATTTATCTTTTTAATTCGTGCTTTTCGGTTATGATTCATCACTGTGACCTGTGTGTACTAGCGTTGATCTGGGACTAGTACAGAAATACATAGGAGACTCTGGATCACAAATCCGAGGTCCCACAGAAGTATAAGTTTATTGTCGATCCCTAACCTTCAACATTACCTGAGGGACATGTTATACCATCAGCCGATGAGATCAAAAAACAAGGGTATTGAAAATGGCACCATTCTTTTTTCTCATAATACTAACGACTGCAATATTTCTTTACAACAGATATAGTCGACTATAGAAGACAGTCGGCTTAAATTTGCAGATGAGCCGACAATGCAGGTGGATGTCGACCCTTTTCCCATAAACATGGTGTAGTACTCAGGAAAAGGAAAAGAGTCGATGGAGAATGAAGAACCAAAAAGGGGTTGGCATATAGACATTCAAGCAGCCTCGAATGACGAAAAGACCTTAAAGATTACGATCGGTTCATTTCAAATAGAAATCGATCATGAAGGTAAGAATTCAAGGACTGTCAAGCCCAAAGGAGATCCGCGAGTTGGCAGGTGGTAAAAGGTAGAGAAATCATCGCCATGATGCCCAATCAATAAGCCTAAGCCAACTTTTTCTCAACTACTGGAGAAGTACGAGAGAATGAGCAATCGGACACGTTATATTTCGTGTCAGGCAGGCAATCTATATTGGTCTGAAACCCTAAAAAGAGCTCATCAAAGGTGCCCCTTCTGGCAGTTTTGTTGGGAAAGGGGAGTAGTGTTGGCATCACCATACGCCTGTCCGATGGAACATTATCCTCATGATGATCGGCCAAGGCGATCAGCCAAAGACAGGTTATCAAGTCCAATACGAGATCATCCCCATAAAGGTTACTGGAAGCCGATTCAGGGAAGGATTTCCGTACCGAATCAGGCAAAGGCGCATGCCGAAGAGTCGAGTTCTACAATGCAAGGAGATCTGGCAGGCAGGGTACATAAGCCAATCGAACCCGAACCTAGGTGGTATCCTCCAGGTCTCAATCGATCTCAACGTAGGTGACTTCAAAGGCTCAAGACCCAAGAAATCAGAGAGGCCGAACAAGAGAAGCAGAGGGACCAAGCGTTTAATGAGCTTTGGCTAATTAAAACCCTTAAGAAAGAGTGGAGGAAGAAGAAGCAGGTTGAGGAAGAGTTGGATTCGGCTGATGATTTAGATTCACTGATAATCCGAGATGACACACCTCTAATGGACATCAACATGGTGTTCACACTGCCAGCCGAATTTAAAATAAAAACTGAATCAACTTAGAAGACCTTTGCTCAGCTGTGTTTGGGTGCTCAAGACGTAGTTTTCAAAAAGCCTCGGGATGTGCATTGGCACCTTAAGCCGTTATACTTGAAAGGGCACATTAACAGCAAGCCGATCTCAAGGATGCTTGTGGATGGCGGAGCGATGGTTAACTTGATGCCATACACTACCTGCAAAAAGTTGTGTAAGTCCGATGAAGACTTGATTAAAACTAACATGGTTTTGAATGATTTCACAGGCGATCCCACTGAAGCTAAGGGTGTCATGGTGACAGAATTAACTATCGGTAGTAAAACATTGCCGACTGCGTTTTTTGTGATTGACGCTAAAGGCAATTACAGTGTACTACTTGGGCGGGACTGGATTCACGCAAACTGTTGTGTCCCGTCGACTATGCATCAGCTACTTGTCCAATGGAATGGCAATGAAGTCGAAGTCGTTCCAGCCGATACATCGGCTCATATCTCTATGGCCAGTTCAGATGCGAATTGGCAGCATGATGAAACTGAATGCATATCAGGCAAGGCATTGGACGACCATAATTTCATCTACATTAGTAAGACAGGAGTTATGCCGATCAATGTCCAACCTAGCACTTTTGATCGAACGAGTGAATTTTTACGCCAATGGGGTCCAAACAAATAGATAGCTCTGAGGCCATGGAAGATTTCCAAAAAGTTGAAAAATTAGGCCAAGGATTCACGTCGACTGACTTATTTGAAGAAGTTGACATAGGAGAAGGTGATAGAAAAAGACCTACTTTTATTAGTGCAAAATTAGATGTAGAGTACAAGAGAAAGTTGATCAAAATCTTTATGGATTACAAAGATTGTTTTGCCTGGGAATACTATGAGATGCCTGGCTTGAGCCGACAGCTTGTTGAACATCGGCTACCTGTTAAGCCAGGTTATCGGCCATTCAAACAGTATCCTAAGAGATTTAATCCGGACTTATACAATATTATAAAAGAAGAAATAGAATGATTGCTAGAGGCCAAGTTTATCCGGCCTTGCCGATACACTGAGTGGGTCTCCAATATCGTTCCTGTCATGAAGAAGAATGGTAAACTCAGAGTATGTGTCGACTTTAGGGATTTAAATAAAGCTACACCGAAAGATGAATATCTGATGCCAATAGTTGATATGCTTATCGATGTTGCATCGAGGAACAAAATTATCAGTTTCCTTGATGGCAATGCTGGATATAATCAGATATTTATGGCAGAAGCCGATATTCCAAAAACTGTCTTCAGATGCCCTGGTGCCTTAGGGTTCTTAGAGTGGACAGTGATGACATGCGGCTTAAAGAACGCTCGTGCAACATATCAGCGAGCGATTAATTTAATCTTCCATGATCTAATCGGGCATATTGTAGAGATTTACATTGATGATGTTGTTGTAAAGTCCAAAGAGGATTTGCAGCATTTAGCAGATTTAGAGACTCTTTTCAAAAATACGAGAGCTTATGGTTTGAAGATGAATCCTTTCAAGTGTGCTTTTGGTGTGTCAGCTGGTTAGTTTTTAGGCTTCATAGCTCATCAGAGGAGAATCGAAGTCAGTCAAGAAAGAGTGAGGGCCATAGCCAAAACAAAGTCGCCTATGTGCAAGAATGAGCTGCAGAAATTGATAGGCAAGATAAATTATTTGCAGTGGTTTATTTCAAATCTTTCTGGCCATATTCGTGCGTTTACCCCATTGTTAAAATTAAAGAACAATCAAGAGTTTTTGTGGGGAGCCGATCAACGGAAGGCTTTTGATGAGATCAAAGAATATTTGACCAACCATCCAGTCCTGGCTACGCCACAGAAGGGAGTATCGTTCAAGTTATATCTATCGGTTGAAGAAGAAACTATTGGAGCCATTTTGGTGAAAGAGGTTGATCGCAAAGAGCAGGTAATCTTCTATTTAAGCCCACGATTACTCGATGCTGAAACCAGGTATCCCTAGGTAGAAAAACTTTGCCTCTCTTTGTATTTTGCTTGTACAAAACTAAGGCATTATATTTTAGCATCGACTTGCAAGGTTATCTGTAAAATCGATGTTTTAAAATATATATTTTCAGCTTCAGTTTTTGCGTGGTCGACTTGGTAAATGGGCCTATGCGCTTATCGAGTTCCACCTGATGTATAAATCGGCTAAGGCAATTAAAGGGCAGGTAATAGCTGATTTTATAATAGGTAATGAGACTACTGTCGATCTGGTGTGTGTAACCCCTTGGCAACTGTATTTTGATGGATTGGTATATCGAGAAGGTGATGGTATTGGAATAGTACTTATCTCGCATAAGGGACATAGTTTTGAATTTGCATTTCAGCTAAACAGCCGATGTTCCAATAATCAAGTAGAATATGAAACGTTACTTAAAGGCCTACAGTTGCTGAAAAATATCAGAGTAGATATTGTTGAGGTTTATGGTGATTCTTTGTTGATTGTGCAGCAAATTAAAGGAGAATATCAATGCTATGACGAAATTCTGACTAAATACTTAGACCAATGCCTTGTTGCAATTGGCTCATTCACTTCATTCTCTATTAGTCATATTCCTAGGGAGATGAACGGTAGAGCTAATTTGCTAGCTCAGCAAACATCGGTCTATAAAGACTTTGGCCAACCTCAAATGCCTAAGCCGATAGAAAAAGCAGTGATGTGCGCTAACGCTATTGACTGGAGGTCGAAAATAAAAAACTACCAAATTGATCCTTCCAAGCCGACAGAGCACAAAGTTAGGCGGTAGGCTTTAAAATATGTCATGTTGGATGATGTATTATACTATCGAACATTATAAGGTTTGTTGTTAAGGTGCCTTGAAGCCGATGAAGCTAGAGTGGCAATGGGTGAAGTACACAAAGGTTTGTGTGGATCCCATCAATCAGCTTCTAAGATGAAATGGATGTTAAAGCATACAGGATATTTTTGACCCAGAATGTTGGAAGATTGCTTTAAGTATTACAAAGAATGCCAAACTTGTCAGAAATTTGATAACATACAATTGGCTCCAGATCGGCTTTGCATCCCATTATTAAGCCTTGGCCATTCAGAGGTTGGGGTATAGATGTAATCAGGCAAATATTTTCTGCTTCAAGCAAAGGCCATAAGTTCAAGAAGAAATGTGGCAAGTCGTTAATTTGAAGCTCGTCGGCTATCTCTAGTACTATATTAGCTGTGGCTGCATTGCGAACGCAAGCTCTTGGCTGAAACCGATCAAACAGTGGGAGACTTGGGATCACTTGCCCGAAGCCCAACTGTCGAGCGTAAATGGAGGGATGGTAAAATTCGTAGGACGGATGAAACCTCCGATTTCTCGTATTAAGGCCGACATGAAGAATGCTCAGAGAAATAAAAATCTTGTAAAAATTCAAGGTCTCCTTAGGCATCAAAGAGCTATCGGCTTCTAGATGCAAGAATGATGGCCATGCAAAATCAGCCACTCCGATGTAACTGAAGAAGTCCTGGTGCTTGAAGTCTTCATTGTCAAGTTGTAGAAAGAAAGCTAGGTACTTCCTTGAGCCGATGGACGTAATCCTTGTCTCATTCCCAGAGCACACCATAAATCTTTTCCCGTATGATCGACTGGCTCTGAATTGAGGAATCTCGCCCTCTAGATTGTCTTCTCGTGGAAATGTTGTGTCTTCTGAAGGATTCAAGTTGAATGATCGGCTGAACAGGTAGTATAGCCAGATCTGAATAAACCAAAGGGGACCGCCTATGTTGCCGACAGAGAAACTAGCAAACCCCGTAAAAAGCCGACTCCTTATTACATACATCATCTGGTATACCGCTCCCAATAGCATCTTTCCTAAGGCTAGCCGACGACCCTCCACTAGTTGTTCTGCTATGGTTTGATACACCTGAGTCGCCCCAAGAGAAGCTCCGTAGAACAGATACCGATCTAGCTAGAGGTTGAGAAAAGCTACATGTTCTTCATCCGATATTGGCCCATGCGCTTTGTTGTTATTGCTGATATACTTGACCCACCCTTCACCTTTGGATCTAATAAGTTTGTACTTGGGCTTGGCGCTATAAGCTGATATCTACTCACTGTCCGGCCTCAGGCAACATAATTGAGCCACGTTCAAGAGGGTTGGGCCGACGAGACCGGTGTGGAATATTAAAGCGTTAAATGTATTGACCAGAAATAGCAAGCCGTGGCCACTAAAGGCTCATTAGCCTCTGGATTGGCTAAGCAAAGAGGGAGACACTCGGCTATCCCCATTCTCTCCCATATCTCTATCTCTTCTGGGTAGCTACCCGATTGTACCAGCTCTTCCATCCTTTGAGCGCTGTCGGCCAAGCCCTAAAGTTCTTACTCCAACCCTCCATATTATAACTAGCAGCCGACAACGGGAGACGAGGGACTTCTTCGTTTATAACTGTATCAGTATCTAAACTTCCTACCGGTCCTAGGTAGAATTGGTCATTGCTGTCAGGGATAGGAATGAGTACCTGGGTGGAATCCATTCAGTCGATCTCGGGGGAAAGCCGATTGAAAATAGGAGGAGACTAACGATGAAGGACTTGTTAACCGAGATGAAGCAGCCGATTGCAGGTGTTTTGAGAGCTTGAAAGCATAAGAATGACATTGTAGGGGCCTCATATTTATAAGAGAGGTAAAAAGGTGAAACAGCGGGAAATATATTGAAGGGATATGTGCAGTTAAAATGCACGATGCGCATATCGAGATTTTTACGGCGCCATAAATAGAGCAGTTACTGATGAAAATATTGTGACAAAGCCGATGGAGAAAGAAGCCGATAAAAGAGGTTTTTGGAAAATAACATGTTATCTTCCAAAAATGGGGGCATATGTTTGCACCAAGTTTTGGCAAGGCGTAACGGAATTATCAGGCTAAGAATTAGGAGGATTTTGGTCAACATCAGGTATAGGAAAGGGAGTTTAAAGTTGGGATATGGCTGAGATTCATCTAAAGATCGAAGAAGTTATTCAAGTTAAGGCCGATACGGATCATGACAATCAGCGTATCGGATATAGATACGGTCGGCTGATGCCTATAAGGATGGCCATAGACAAGCGAAAACAACAACACAATCAACCAACTTTTACTTTCGTCTATTTTTTCCTGTCGACTAGGAGTAGTTCCTGTAATTTAGATGTTCTGTAATTTGATCTTGATCAATAAAGTTGTGCATCGTCGATTGTTGATCTCCATCAGTTACACCATCAGGTTTGATCTTTTTTCGATTTTGCTGCGCATTACCTTCTTCGAAGAAGATTTCCCTTTATCATCTGACTAGCCCTAACCGGTTAATTAGACATTGTTACCCGTCAATTTAATTGGCTTTTAGCTGTTTAGATCTAAGCAGATTGTTTTGTGATTGATCGGCTTTAAGCATAGCATATATTCATCTTACTGATTACAAGATTAAATCGGTTAGCACGCTTTGATCCACTGAACCCGGTGTTCGTCCAGTGTGTTGTGGCCGATAAATCCCACTTCAAGTTTTTTGCGCCAACAGTGGACGACTGCCCTAGTTCACCAATGAAGAGCAGTAGAACTCCAGTACAATCTAACCATCATAAGGTATTATGGAAACCGCGTCTTCCTGAACAAGATCTAGGCTGTAGTTAAATTTGCTCGAGCTTTCAAAATTTTCTGACTCCGCTAGTGATCAAGACCGAACTTGAATGTCAAGCCAACTGGTATTGGAACATCAGGGCGACCTAATCTGGAGGTCTTAGCTTCCTGGGTGTCTATGGCGAGAGCGTGGCCAAAAAAACTACTACTTCCCACGCTATAGAAACCTTGAGATCGTGGAGCATCTCCTCCTCCATTTCCATTAATTTCCCTGGTAAGGTGTGGTCCTACCTTGCAAAATGGGTCAACCAGGGTGCACAATATCGAAATCGTGATTTTTGAATGATATTTAATTTTCGATTATCAGTAAAAATCGGTCAAAAATCATCAGAAACCGAAAGTTAATAAATTAAAAGATTTTGAAAAAAAATTAAAAGAAATCGAAAACCGACTGGTTTTCACTGAAAACCAACCGGCCAATTGAATGTTTCTTGGAGTTGATTTTTTCGAGCGATTTTCACCGACTGTTTACATCACATAAACTTTTCTGAATTTTTGTTGAATTTTTTTTCAATTGGGTCGGTTTACCGACTGGTTTCTACTACCAAACCGATTTGATTCCGTCGATTTTTGCGACTTTTAAGCGATTTTCTCGATTTTGTGAACCCTAGGTCAACTCGTCGTAGCTAATCGTACTTTGGTGAGTGGATGATGTACATCCAACAGGTACTTCACCTGAGAGAAAGGGGTTAAACAGTGACATCCTAGTGACCTTGTGGAGCTCTGTAGGCAGAGGGACTACAAGATTTTCAACCAACAACACAAATCTGTCAATGACCTCAGAGTTGAGATTAAAGGTGTCCTCAGTCATTGGGTTAAAGTGGGTGCAGAGCATCTTAGATATGTAATCCCGACTTGAGAAGCTTTTCTTAGCGAGTTGTCCCCTAGCGGTTTGTTTGTATAGTTTCTTACTTATTCTTTGTACTTCTTTCTTGTACCTTTCACGCTTAGTACAATGAGTTAAGGGGAAAAAATCATATGCCTCTCAGCTCCCTTATCTGGCACTGCAACACACACCACATGTTACATGCCACTACTTTTCAATGGTGTCCACCAAGGCGTTAGCCGGACAGCAGACCAACGTCTAGCGCTTAATCACCGATTAGGCGGGATGAATCAACTTAGGTGGCTAGGTGGAAGAGTGAAGCCTAGCGTCTAGGCGACGTCTAGACAACTAGACAGCCGACTAAGGAAACAGTGCTTTTCAAAACAGATATATAACCTTTTTTTTCCTTGATTAGCATTCCTTTCTCTTATAAAAAAAGGAAAAAAAATTCATATAACGTCCTAAACTTTGTTTAAAAGTCTATATAACACCCCAAATTTTAAAACCGGTTATCTATCACCTTGAACTTTCTAATCTCGTTTGTTTAACACCCTAAGCTGATTTTGTAGGAGAAAGTCTATATAATACCCTGACCTTTGCTCAAAAGTCCGTCCGACCCCTTAACTTTGAAACGAGTTATCTAGCACCACAAACTTTTCAATTTCGTTCGTTTAACACCCTGAAATCGGTTAAAAGTTTAGGGTGTTAAATGAATGGGATTGAAAAGTTCGGGGGAGGGGGGGCTAGATAACCGGTTTCAAAGTTTGCGGTATCAGACGGGCTTTTGAGCAAAGTTTATGGTGTTATATGGATGTTTTTTGCTACAAAATCAGCTTAAAATGTTAAACGAACGGGATTAAAAAGTTTAGGATGCTAGATAAATTGTTCTAAAATTTAAAATGTTAAACGGATTTTTAAGTAAAGTTAAGTTAGTATATAGACTTTCTTCTTAAAAAAAATCCGCCATCGATCGAATGCAACACGCTTTGAACAGCGCAAACCATATTATATATATATAGATCGTAGCCCCCCTTAGGGCCCAGCTAGGACTTGGAACATACGCATGGTCGACTGTATCTTGCTGCTACAAGCATGCACAGTACTAAGTAGCTAGCAACATGGAAGCTACCCCAAGCTCCAACACTCATTAGTCTAGGACTCTAGGTGCTCCAATCAACATTTTAATCAACAAACGTACTATAGCTACTTTGTCCCAAGGAGTGTACTTGAGCTTCATTATTCCAAACTTTCGGCCGGAGATCGAATACGTACATATCGATATAGCGTGGTGGGCCCACACCACTTTTCATGCGTACGTGGGGGCCAGCAGTCAGTGAGATGCGGGATTTCCATCTGATACTCTGATTGGTGATTGTGATTGATTACTCTAAATCCGAGTTATGTGTTCCTAAGCACGGTTAAATTCCGAATCAGCAGGTTTTGCTAATCAGTTTGGTTTTCTGCAGGAAAGTGACACTGCTCACGATCGACCAACCGAGCGAGATTGATCAAGATCTAGTGAAAAGTCCGATTCGGTAATGATGTCTTAAGGCTTAAGAGGGGGCCCACCATATGGGGTTAATGCTAGGGCATGCATTTTTAAACCAAAATCAAATTAACCGATTATTTCGGTTTTTTCAGTTTTCGGTTTTTGTTTTGGTATGATTCGGTTTTCGATGTTCGGTTCGGTTTTTCGCTTCTAAAAACCGAAATAACCGAATAGCCCATGTACAATACCACTTTTATAATGTTCTTCTTAAAGCCACTGAACAATTCTCATGTTCTAACACATTTATGCATATATTTAGTATATTGATATGTTTTATTATGCTTATACTGTAATGACCTATGAATATTGTGTGAGTTTATCCCTACTCTGTGTTGCGATATGAAAAGGACTAAATCTAATCTACCTAGTGTTTATTCATATTTCGGTTAATCGAAAAACTGAATTAACAGAACCGAAATATTTCGGTTAATTCGGTTCGATTTTTCATTTTGGTCCAGAAATTCGGTAGCTGGTTTTCAAAAACCAAATTATTTTAAAACCGAAAACCCGAACCGATTAGACCGAAAAAACCGAATGCTCGCCCCTAGTTAACCCATTGTTGAGTTAGTAATCCTGAGAACTTTGGTCCTGGCAGCAGCTGATGATCACTGGACAGTGTATTTAAACTGCACACGAATCATTGATCCATGCGATGCGACCATGCCTAAGCTGAGGTCGCATGCCTACCTTAAACAAGATCAATGCTTCTCTTTCTAATTTTGCATCGTGTGTTGCGGCCAGTAGCGAAGCCACGATGAAAATAAAGGGTAAACTCAAAGAACTAAGGTAAATTATCACAGGTGTTGAGTAGTTGTGATATGTCATTTAAAAGGGATAAACATAGTCTATCTACATTCAAGAAAAACTAGTGAAAATCTCACAATGTTATCACTTAAAGAAGCCATTCGAAAACAAACTGCAGATATTTCTCCCATTTTGGTAATTGCATCCAAATTACGAGATGCTGACGACATGAAATTGTTGGTGGTCAAAGATGAAGGAATAATGCAAATTTAGTTGTACTAGACATGAACCACATAACAAATCTATCCAAAAAAATTGGTATCATTTTTAGGCAAAATTAAATTACTCTTGATATTTGACAGATTGAAGTTAGAATACGTTTTTGCTACTGAAAATCATCTGCACTTGGTTTCCGATTTTTTTTTCTCAACAGTATTGTTCAAGTAGTAACATGACAAGTACCATTGTATTGTACCAACAACTTTCTTCAGTCTTCTGCAGAAGAAGAGAGGTGCAACCAAGGTTTCAAATTTCATTTTCAGATCACATCTCGGATTGACCTAAATCTAAAATTTTAGTGAGATTTTAAAATTTTGACCAAAATCCAGCCGAAATTCAAAAACCAAATTTCAAATCTGGAATTTTTGAGGAACCCTAAACCAATTTCGGTGATTTTTAACCCCCTGTGAAATGGTCTCCCGAGGCTAGAAAAAATATACAAAAAAAATTATGCAAGCATTTATCTACATTTCCTATCTGTTTGAATGCAAAATACCAAGTATTTGTACATAAAATTCCCAAGTTAGGGTCTAGGGTTTAGGCCGAAATACAATTTAAGGCCGAAAACCGAGTAGGGTATAGGGTTTAGGCCAAAATTCAAGTTAGGATTTAGGGTTACATAATTTGTATATGTATTTTTTTTTGCAAACTTTTTACATGTATTCCTCATAAAGGGCATTGCAATTCACCACAAAAAATTGGTGCGAAATCCGATCCAAAAAAATATAAAAACCAGTCCAAAAAGCCAAAATCTCGGCGAAATTTACCGAAATCATTGTAGCAAACCTATTTTTTGAATTTTTTTATCCTTGTTTAGTCGAGCTACTGAAGTGCCGAGGCCACATACTCTTCACAATCTTCTCGAAGAGATCACCGGCTCTCACGCCTCCAAGCCATCAGGGGGCGGCAACCTCCAAGAGGATAGAGTAATGACGCTTCCTTGAGGATGATTGTCGGGACCCGAATGTGCAAATCCGGATCCTCTGTGTATACCACACTAATCCAGGATCACGCTAGTGCATACAGTTTCAACATAGATGTTATCACAATCATACACAACGGAATAATATAATAATTCCATTATTTAGTAATAATTGTTGTGACTTACATGATTATTGCTACGCAGGGCTTAGACTAAGAAATAGAAATATGTAACAGCGGAAATATAAATAAACGTAGCAGCTCTCCAGTTCACCACAGGCAACTGACGATGTTCGAACCCTAAGCATTCGCATCATAATGGAACTCCTCCTCCACAGCAAGGATAGCCTCCTCATCCTCTGAGGTTATTGTTGTTGGGGTGAGTACATAAAGCACTCAACAAGTTGTGCAAAATATGCAATTCTACCATAACTATATGCAAGGCGTGTTCCAAAGGAATGGCTAACAAGGCTAATTTGCAGTAAAGCGGTATTTAATAAAGAATACAGTAATTAGATTGAAAGCGGTAAAACAACTATCAATATTAGTAACTTGTAATATTTCTCAAGTAACATAGTTTAACTCCTAATCATTTTTCAATTTCCAATAGTGAACCGCCATCCCCTCCAGGTTTTATTAAATAAAAGTTCAACCCTTGACTGTAATTCCCGAGCATTGCTCAATACCACGAGCACGGCTATTCGAATAGATTATACACTACAGCGGTTATGCACTTTACCCACACGATACAACCAAACACAACAAAGGCGAGTGATCATAACAAAGCCTTTCCAATGCTCCACCTAGACCCAGTACTGCTCGCTAAGGTTTCAACACTGAAGGGCTAAACTACAACAGGGCCCCTCTCTTGCGCCATGTGAGTTAATCAGTAAACCCGGGACTCACTATTCACCACGACAGTACCGAAATCTAGACATCATAAATTAGTCAGCTAGGCTGTCCCATTCAAGACATGTGGTTGCAAGAGAGACTCAGGTCAAAGGCTTGCAAGGTTAAGTCCTTAGGGTGATTAAGGCAAGACTTCCACATATACCCCTGCCATTCTTGGCCCACCTTGGCACACTGCCCCTTGTCTCTTGCCCCAATCTAAATTATTACCACCTCAGTTGATTACCAAGCACCACGTGCTATCAACAATTCAATCTCGTTGTGTGACCTCCCCGCCACTACAACTCGACATCACTTTGTGACCACACCTGACACACAAGTTCATAACCTGGTTCCATATTCCATTAGTCAAGATTAACTTTCAACATTCCAAATGTGTGACAGGTACGTGGCATGGGTAAGCAGACTAACACGGTCTAACCAACCTATGTTGATTGCTAATATTAACCAACTAGTAATTTAACCATCCTAGGGTGACAATTAAATCATGGCATACAACTGACAAGGTAGGGTATATCTCAACTAGGCATAATAACTAAATCCCAAAGTAATCAAAACTATTTATACTTATGAATTATCAAGCAATAATTTAAAGACAATATAGCGAATTTGTAAAACTAGGTACAACATGATCAAAGCCCAACTTGCCTTGGAATAGGTGCTGATCCTGCTCTAGACTTGGATCTTGAAGCGGTGAATTCTCTTCCGGATTATCGAACAAAGCAATGTCTACGCGAATCGATGCAAGAATAGCAATTAAATACCAAACTAGAGAGTAAACAAATTCTAAAAATAAAATAAAATTCACCATTAAATATATCTTGATTTTACAAATTTTTAGAAATTTGAATCACCCAAATCCGAGTTCATATGCAAAAGTTATAGCTATTCAAAATTGAATAAATTCTAAAAATACAGAAAATTGAAATTCCGAATTTCCAGAATTATTTTTATAATGAAAAACTTGCATTATTGCGCAAGCGACACGTGGACCAACCAGAGGCTGACACGTGGCTTCAGCGCATGGACCCGGTCCACAAAACTTCACTGGTCTACTATGGACTCGAGGTACTGTGCTCGTGGACCGGCTGATGTCAGCATGACGTCATCGCGACACGTGGACCAATCAGATTGATCCACATCACTCGGTCTACGAACCACGTCCACGGCACAGCGCCTGTCCACTGTGCACCCGACACATGACGCCTCGGTTCCCGCACCGCCACGCGTCACTCATCTAACCCTACGCGGCACCATCTTGACCGCTCGCCTCTGATCCAACGGTCCATCTTACCGGAGATGTTCACTGTTGATGAAGATGACGCGGCACGATCTTGACGATTCGATGAAGATCCGATGGCTGTGTGAAGCTTCGAGGCGTAGATGGCAGCACAATGGCACAACTTCACCGGACGCGAGGAAAAAGACCACCGGAACTGCGTTTCGGCGCAACTACGATGTGATGAAGTGGCGGCTCCGACACGGCTTGACGCGACGAGTCTGGATCTGGAACCGGTGCGGCGGAAGTCGTCTCCACCATGGTGCAAAACGAATAAGATGAACGGCGGCGCTTCGAAAAACTCCGGCGAGCTCTAGCGAACAAACGACGATGGCACAACGACGGCAGCTAGGGCTACAGATGCGCAAAGGAACGGCAATTCTCGGGGTGCGGCATGCACCTTAAATAGCCTTGGCATGCACACGAAAAAGGCTAACTTAAATCACGCGACGACGGGGGCTAATCGGCGGCGGATTCAGAAACTGAATCAAAGACGACGACTGCAGTCCGTCCGATCTGCGATGAACGGCCGAGATTCCCCTAAACGCGATACGATCTGATCCGCACCTTCCAAATTCAACCGATGTGATCTAATCTTTCCAAAACAACGTGACTCCACCTTCGCCATTCGATCTTGATCCGACGACTCGCAGGCGCTAGGGTTTCAGGCTTCATCTCCAAATCACCCGCGTCCTTTTGCGATCCATCGGTCCATCCAAGGCTGCGACATGGCTTGATGAAGTCCGCGCGATGAAGATCCAACGACCGACGCTAACCCTAACCGGAATAGGCCGAACGGGCTGCACAATAAATGGGCCACACACGCGCACAGTAATGGGCTCCAGCCCAGTACTTTTCACCGGTTTTTCTCGATTTAACTTTTAAAATAATTACAGAAATTATTTTAATTTGTTTTAGGCTATAAAAATATCAGTAAAAATCCCAGAAAATTCTCAGAATTACTTTGAGATATTTTGGATTCAAATAAAATATTTTTGGCAAAACTTTATATATATTTAATTTGTTTTCACAAAAGGTCAATATACATTATTTGAATTAGATTCAATTAAATTCCAAAAAAATCCAATAAATTCTAAAAAAATACAAAATGCACAAATGACATTAAATAATATTTAGGGAAAAATTTTGGGCTGTTACAATGATCAAGTGTCTAAATGACTCAAGAATGAATTCTACACTTGAATGCACTTATCTCACTCAAAATTTGAATTGAATGCTCAAGAGATGAGTAAAAGCTTCCAAGGGCTCAACTAATGTGCAATGAATGTCCAAGAGGTGCCATTGTTGCAGGTGTGGGGGTATTTATAGCCCCCACCAACCAATCCAACAGTTGGGCAAAAATCCCTAAAAACAGCATTTTCGGCACTACTGGTATGTAAAATGCGGCAGTGCCGACCCCAAATCAATGATCGGAACAATGCATTAAATGCACCGATAGTGGACTTTATAACAGACAACCTAGGACTACCACCAACTAAAAAGCGGTATTGCCGCATAGTGGTAGTACCGGCCATGAGCCCGGTAGTACCAGTTACTGAGCACAAAAAGGGGACTCTCTGGAAAAATAAGTAACAGCCAACAGGCTAGGTACCACCAGACCCTGGTAGTACCGCATGTACAATGTCGGTAGTGGCGGTCATGAGAAAAATTGCCCAAATGTGCTTCTCTAGAAAAAGACTACCGCACCAACGGCAGTACCAAATTTAACATGATGGTTGTGCCGACATGCGAAAATGCCCAGAACACATCTCTCTAGAAAATAACTACCGCATCAGCGGCAATACTGACTTTTACATGAGGTTAGTGGCGATGGAACTGACTTTTTCTGAATTTTGCAATAATTTGATTTCAACCAAAAACCAATTCAAAGTTTTAATGATTTGAGCCACTTATGATTAACCAAACTCAAGCTACTAGTCATCAATCTCTATTGATAGCACGGCACCTATTCTGGTAACCCGATCTTTTCTCCAACTTCGAGATTGGCAAAAATGCTATGAAAAGGTCCTTAAATTCTTATGCCTTTGCCTTGAACTTGAATTGTCCTATCTTTTGATTTTGTCTCCATGAGCTCCTTAAATCGATGAGGACCAACCTTTTATCAACACTTAGAGCAACATATTAATCCTTTAATCTTGATTGTCATTAATTACCAAAACCATATGAATTTAGAGGCCTAGATGCTTTAGTAGGGTTCATGCTGTGCACCTCGGGAAGGTTAATTTGGGTAATTGACTCGACTCTCTAAACACCATCGCTATGATAATGAGAACTCTAGCTACCACTACAACTATTTTGCACGAGAAATTTTATAGTGCATTATATTGGTAGCATATAGGTGCATTATATTGGTAGCATATTTTGAATAGTTGAAATCAAATATAGCTACTGATTTATTGAGGGTATTTCTACTACTCTAATATTGAAGGAAGAATAGATAAATACTAGCTAATATGATCATTGGATAAAAAATAGCGAACAGTCCTTATTATATAAATCAGTAATGTTGGTCGTCATCGGTATTGTAGTTTCTGCGGTACCATAGGTACAATACTTTTTGTTTATTTTATTTATTTATTGAAAAGATTTCTCCTCTCTCTCTTAAAATTGAGCTACAATATTTTTTTTGTTTTGTTTTTTACTTTTTTTCTCTTTGAAAGAATTTTTCTCTCTCTCAAATGAAATTGAGGGGTCACTCACGGCAACACGAGATTCTAATCTAGTTGAATATCTATACCCCTTTATAATACACCTAAGCAAATTTTTCTACGTCCACCCTAAATAATGCACCTCATTAGAGATGGCCCAATGTTCGTGCACCCAGCAAAACGTCCCCAGAAACTTGCATTCATCAAAATGAACGCGTCTCGCATCTTTCCTCGCTTTACTCATCCACATCCGATGGTTATTATTTAGTGTGTCTAATCATCCCTGTGGCCCACAACAGACCTCCCCCACCTATATATTTGGAAGGAGAGCGAATCAAACAAGGAAATAAATAAGAAGGATCCGCATGCAAGGAAACCAGATTTGAATTTTTATCGCCAAAATTGTATGTACTATATATTTGGAAGGAGGGTGAATCAAACAAGGAATAGTATCCACATGCAAGGAAATAAGACTTGAATTTTTATTGTCCCGCATTGTGATCGTATTTTTTCCGAATATAATCCTTCTCGAGACTTTTTACTGATATAGCCCCATAGAGTTTAATTTCAAATACACGAGAGCGCTGAATTTTGTTTTCATTTTTATCTAAGGAACCAACTGTCTGTGAGTGCCGCTTAATTTTTAATTTTTCTCGCGGAACCAATACGGCATGAAAGCATCGCTTAATTTTTATCTTTTTTCCTTGCGGATCCAAATGGTTACGAGCGCAGCTTTATTTTTTCATATTTTTCAAATCATCCCGTGGCCCACAATGACCTTCCTCACCTCCAAAGATCAACAAGGAAAAGGAAACAAACGTCCGGAATCAAGGAAAAGGAAACAAACGTTCGAAAAGGAAAGTACCATACATTACGTCTTTGGGAAAAGGAAACCGAGATGGGGCAACACGGGAGAACGCAGTCCGCAATGGCTCCACGGTTGCCATCGGTGGTTTTGCCGACGCCAGCGAGGTTCTTTGTCGTCACGACCTCGCGCGCGCGTCTCTCGACAAATTTATAATTTAATTTTTTTTAAATAATTTTATTAAGTACAAAATAATCGAAAGTTTTTTTGAGAATTTTTATAGAATTTTTTAACCTAATGTGCTATCTTTTCAAAAATCCTTCTATATTTAAAAAAATGAAGGCAACTCACCTGTAGCTTCTTTTAGCAGCAGTCCAGACCAAAGAAGCTTCTTCTCTTCCCTCCCTCCAATAAAGCAAGAAAGAAGCTCCAAAACTCCATCAATCCCGCACCAAATCTCCTCTTTCCATCTATAGTGTTAATTCCCTAAATTTTGTGCTCTATTGCCAAAATTTCCTCCCAATCTAATTTGATCCCAAATTATGGTTTCCATAAATATGCTTGTTTGATGCTATAAAAGTCGTGAGCTCTCCTCCACCCCATCGCATTGCGTAAATCCCAAGTGCTTCCTCTTGTAAAGATCGCGGATTTTGGAGGTAACCCAAGCCATCACCGTCATCTTTCCCGTGAAATTCACCACAACCGTGACTCCTCCCCGCAGTGTCGGTCTGCGACGATATCGGCACACCAAATGCCGACCCATCATGCGACCGGCCGCCACCCCGCCTTCCTCCCTTGCCTCGTTATGCCAGAGAGCACGCCAGTGCTCTCTGTGAAGCCGCAAAAATAATCTAAGATCGTAAAATTATTTTTTCTTTCTCTTTCTTGATTTAAAATCTTTGGGAGCCCGTTTTACTATTCGACCTCCATTTAGTTCCATTTTTCTTTCTAAATTCATTTAAAATTCTAAATTTCTCTTTTATTATTAAGTGTTGTATTCATACTTATCTTCTCATTTAATTGATAAGCGGGTGTACTGCCGTCGTAGCGTTAGCACAGGCACTATACTAGTACCATAAAAGAGCTCTTCCGTATACAGACATCTGGCAGCAAGGTTGTAGTGCACCATCTTCCTGGCTGATGATGGGGCCAGATGATGATTAGGAACATGTGTGGCCCGGCCCTACTCTTATCAGTTATCACGCTCGATAATTGATCACACTCCATTTTTATTTCTCATTTTCACCGTGCATGCACACTACACCGAGACCCAAAATTCCTGTCACACGTTTGTAGGTAAAAATCAGCTTTTACCATCTAACCATATGTCGGTAAAGATTTACAACAGTCAATACATCAGCAGTACTATAATTATGGATAGAATATGTGTCGGTAAAGATATATAGTTTTAGAGACAACATATATGTCGGCAATGATCTATTTCTCGGTCAGTCTATCTATCGGCAAAACTCATGTACAGCGAAGGCGGCAAATATAGGCGCGAACGAAAAAATTTCGCGCGGCCAGGTCACCCTAGGTTAATCCGAGCACCTCGATCTCCCTTTAATTATTTCTTGCCCAAACCTCTCTCCTCTCCCTCACAGCGCCGCCACACACCTCGCTTTCTCTGTTAGTTTGACGCGCCCAACCCCTCGTCGCAGCGTCGCTCCTCCAGCGCGCTATCCCTCCACCGCGTCCCTGCCTCGCTCCCCTACCTCATCCTCCCGGATGCTTCTACCCTAGCTCCCACTCCCTGGCCGCCTTCAATCTGATCGACGCGTCGCCACCTTCTCGCCTCTGCCTCTGCCTCTCCCTCGTCGGCCACCTCCGCCTCTGCCTCACCGGTCGCCGCCGCCGCACTCTCCCCACTGACCAGATCCATCACCCTAGGCTCCTGGGCCTCCCTGTTGTACAGATCCGTCCCCCCTGCCGCCATGGTCGTGTAGTGCTCCAGTGGGCGAGAGCTGCCGGCGTCTCTACCACCCCATTGAGGTATGCGCTGCGTCCATCCTGGTCAATGTCAGATTCCAAAACTAGAGTCTAAACACTGCTTATCAGGGTGTACTTTCCCACCTAATGATGGAAGCTGAAAAACTACAGAATACAACATTAGGTGATGCCAAACAGATAATAAAGTTGCTAATCCAAATAGTATTTGGACTTCTTCACTGAAAATGTCTAGTTGTTAACTACTTCATATTCAATGGTGTTACTACGAGATCACACAACTAGTTCATTCCTGGACAAAGGGAAATCATAAATAAAAAATATATACAGAGGCCCCAAAGGGTCTGGAGTTTCTCTAACTGAACTATTTCAAAGCCGCATATCTGTTTTTGTCATTTGCAATATATAACTTTGCTTTTCCATGAACATGTTCTTGATCTTGTATTCTTGTCAGAGTTATGTCAACTGGGCTTGCCATGAAGTCGATTAACAAGCTCCATTGCAAACATAGTGGTCTCAGTGAAAACTTGATATGGTCTGCGCTTTGTGCATTAGCGTGGTTTGGTATTGAATGAGATATTTCCAGTCCTGGTTCTGTCAGAACTGTTAGTACAAGGTTTCCTAGTGTTAGTTGGTTTGTACATTTAGACATGTAGTTCTAGAGTTGGATACTTGGTTTGTACATTTTGAAAGGCTTTAAAGTTTGAAACTACAGTAACTTGTCTTGAATCTGACATCGTATGGTTGTTGGACCTGATGTGTAGTATTCCAAGTGCCTATACTTGTAAAATAGAATATTGATCATTTGTGTGCTTGCCAATGTGATTGTGAGCTTATGCATATAGTGATGCTATCTATCTGCACTCTGCAGATTGGTTATAGTTGTTATTCTTGCAGATTGATTAAGAAGCTAGTAGGAAGATTTGTAAAATGGTTAAAGGTCGGTGGCCATATATTCGTTAGAGAATCTGTAAGATCGAGGATGCCGACTAGAGGGGGGTGAATAGGCGGCTTTAAAAATTCTTCTCACTAAATACACGCTCTATTGATCTCTATGTCAAAACCTAAACAATAATCAATGCGGAAGTGATAAACTAAGGTTTTGACAAATTAAAGCCTAAATCAATAAGGCTTACTAAGTGCACTAGCTAATTATGTCTCTACTCAAGAATATACAATCCTAAAGACAATCAAGCAATTTAATTCTAGGAATGTAAATTGTGACAATGTAAATAGAGAATTGCAAACAAACATAAAGAGACACGCCGATGTTTTACCATGGTGTTCGGAGACTTGCCGGTCTCCCCTAATCCACGTTGAGGCAAGCCCAAAACACTTTGGATCGGCTCCACGAATTGAGCACTCGCCTCGATTCCACTAGTGGTAGCTCTTTCCCCTCCGGGTAGGCGAGCTCCGACCTTCACAACTTTGCCGGGCCTTCTCACAATCTCCTTGAGAAGGTCACCGTGCACGACGCCTCCACACGCCGTCTAGGTGTCGGCAAACACCAAGAGTAACAAGTCAAGCCCTCTAGCTTGAACCTCACCAAGTGCAACACATGCACAAGGATGCTCAATCCTTCTCTAGATACAACACATGCAACTAGAGGCTTCTCTCCTTACTCACAAAGTGCAACACATGCACAATGTAGAGGAGAGGCTCACACTAGCTCAAGAGAAAGCAAATCAACACCAAAGAAATTCTACACAAGAAACTCTAAATCAAATTCATCTCAAATCACTCAAATATGGCTCTATAAGCTCTTGGGGTTTTGCTCTCACAAGAATACCTCAAATGGGTGCTAGAGCAGTCACAAAACCCTCCTAGCTCGGCCCCTTTTATAGCCCCTCAAGAAAACTAGCCATTGGAGGGTAGAATGGGGTAAAAACGCAGTAAACCCGGTGCTACCACCCTACTAGGGCCGGTAGCACCGGCCTTTAGGCCAACAGCTAGAAAAACTAGCCGTTACTCAGAAAATTCGGTGCTACCAGGCTTCGGGCGGTAGCACCGGGCATTTTTTCTTTTTCTCGGGCTAAAAACACACGTTCTGGACTTTTTACACCGCCCTTTGGGCCCGCCCATCTAGGGCCGGTGCTACCACTGGTCAGGGCACTAAAACACTCATAACTTTTTACTCCGAACTCTGATTTAGGTGATTTTTGATTCTATGCGAAGCTTATCACGAGGGCTACAGTCCCCACCCATTTTAAAGATTTAATCAACCATGGATATTTTTAAATATCACAAAAATAAAGACTATAATGTAGTCATTCAAGTATAAAATCTGATTTCTCGAAATCCCTCACATAGACTTGATCAAGAGTGTGACTACAAGCTAGAGAGAGTCAATAAGATCAAATCTTATACCATTTGGTGATCAACTCATGATCAAAACAATTTGCAAAACACATTTGCAAATAAACCGAGAACCCATGAGATCAATCCTTTTGCCATGTAAGGATCAACACATGATCCCGACACTTTGCAAAACATATTTGCAAATGCCAACACATGCTCTAGAATCAAAACCATAACCTCTAGACTATTTTCAAAACACATTTGCAAATAGAAAAATCATAAACTTTACTTAGCCTTGTGATGATCAACACATGATCAAATCACAAGCTAAAACACCGATGCATGAGCTCTCGCCTTTTGCAACATATACAAAACTTAGCTCCATACAAAAACCACATAAACCAAATTACATGAGCTATCTCCCTTTTGCAACCCATGCAAATCCATAGCTCCATGCAAAAACCAAATCGATTAAGATTCAATAAGAAGCGAGTATGAGCTCTCTTATTTGCAACACATGCAAATACTTAGCTCATGCAAGAACCAAATAGAGAGTGAGCTAGAGTGAACTGGGATTGAGTTCATCATAAGAAGATGAAGCTCAAGCTAAAATACTTAACCCTCTTAATAGTACGGCACCTAACTAGCAACCCGGTCTCCCATCCAAACACCGAGACCGGTAAAAGACTAGGAACACATCCTTAGCCCTAGCTAGTTATACCTTTGCCTCTAGCACATCCACTTGGACCATTTATGATTTACATCTTCTCTCCATGTCGGGATCTTCGTCTTGTTCATCAACAAATGATGAATTCCCCTTGTCTTAGCTTCAGGATCCTCTCTTGATGCTCATCAACACATGATGACGTCCTTGTCCCGTTTATCCATCTCAACCTTGGACTTAACCTATTTCAAACTTGTCGGGACCGAATTTCCAAATCCGAACCCTCTGTGTATAACCTGTGCTAGTCCAGGAAAAGCTAGCACACACAGTGGAAATAGTGATGACAACACATCCATATCACGAATCAAATAATATTAATTAAGCAAAAGAGTATTAGCCTTATGGCCAATTATTACAAATAAGAAGCATCATAGCTAGAGTTCAATAAGAAACAGCGGAAACGAATTAACAAAAGCAAAGTAAGTAAGCCCATCCATTTGCCCAACAGCAATCGATCGGGTTCGCGTCCTAGCATTCCGGATCGCCTTCATCATAATCACAAGCGTAGAAGTCGTAGTCGACTTCACTTTCACACACTCTTCTCGGAAGGTTGGGGATGTTGCAAGGGTGAGCACAAAATGTACTCGCAAGTCTTGGAAACATAATGCATGATAACTATATGCAAGGCTAAACAATTGAAGGCATAATATGGCTCTTTTTAGCATAAAGCAAAGTTCAACTTTAAATACCAATAGTAAATTCACAAAGCATCATTTGATCAAAATGTAATTGTATAGTAATTGAATTTGATATGACAATTAAAGCGAGTTCCATCTACCGACCGCTCCATCTGCCAAATCATAACCCAAGAGTTCCATCCGCTCTCTGGATTCCCAAACCATCATTTTCCTTTAAAACCAAACCATAAAATCTACAATGTGCAAGCGCACTTTGTCCTTGACCGTGTAGCACGGCTACTTAAGTAGTTTTAACTCTGCAGAGTGTGTACACTTTACCCACAAGACATGATCGACTCTTGTTGCCATGCACTTAACACACTTCCTTTGGTGTGTCGCGAGAGATCATGACAAGGCCTTTACAATGCACAACCCCACTATTAACCTCGCCGCTAAGGTTTCACCATTGTTAGGGTTCTAGCCGCCATCTGAAGCCCCTCTTGCGCTGCTAACATCCGCACTCACCAATGGCGAAGCTAATAATGAGACGCACAAATTATTTAGCAGTCGTACCCATATAGACTTGCGGTTGTACGGTAGTGCTCGGTCCATGGTAACACACGCCGGTCCTTAATTGACTAGGCGAACATTCACATACCAAGGTCTCGTGCTTTCTGCACCCGCCAAACATCCATCCGCCCCGGTCTAAACCGTTTTCACTTTAATTCATTTAAATCACAGCAGCAACACCAATTGCCGCAATCTCACAAATAAGTTTAAACAACATTTGAAATGATTCCCATATTGGCACAATACCGAAACGCTTAAGCTGGACAAAGCAATTCTACCGTTCCATGCTAATCTACTGGATATCACCAAATAAAATAGCTAGTATATATCATCTAGGGTGTCAAAGGTTCGACATGATCAATACCAATGAGGGTATAACAAATCGAATTTAACTATACTCTAAAACTATGTTTAAAGTACATTGCATAAAGTAAGCATGCATAATTTAAAAACAATATAAGCATTTTGTAAAATTTGGGATCAATATGTTCAAGGAAGACTTGCCTTCACGCCTCTTGCTTGGTTCTACCTCGATTGTTGATTCGATCGATCTTCGATCGCGTCGCCTACACGCCAAACGAGCAAATCAATAAAACAAATTCAAATAAAATTCAAAAATTTAAAATAATGGTACTGGAAGATAGATCTTGAATTTAGATGAATTTAAAATTTGAATCATCGGAATCGGAGCTCGAACGAAGGAGAACGGGCTCGTGAAGATTCCAGTCGAAAATCGAAAAAAGAGAGGTCGACACGCGTGGCGGTCGTGATCGGTGGAATTTTGGGTTTTCGGAAAATCGAAAAAGAAAAGAAATGCCGCCGACACGTGGGGCCCACGAGTCGAGACTCGGCCACGGTGGATGCGCCCACCGAGGGATCTGAGCGGCGTGCGCATCGGCCGACGTGGCGCCGACGTGGCGGCCGACGCGGCACGACGCTGCCGCCACACGGACGGGTGACGCGGCGCGCGGCGGAGCCGGCAGCTACCGACGCGGCCGCCGCACAAGGAAGACGAGGCGGCACGGACCGATCCGCCCGTCCCACACGCGACGCATCCATCGGCCGAGGAAGATCGGACGGCGGGGGCGCAAGGCGTGGGAAGCCGCGACGTGGCGCGATCCGGCGCGACGCGGAAGATCCGACGCCACGGCTCATCGACGGAGAGCGACGGCGCGGCGCGCAGATCGGGCGCGGAAGGCCGGAGGCGAGGAAGACGACGCGGATGCGGTGGAAGAGAGATGGATCGCTCGTGTTTTTGGGAAAGGAAGAGAGCGGCGCGGGAATTGGCGAGACCAAAATAAGCGGCGAGACTCACCGGCGAGGAAGAAAAGCGGCGAGAAGCGCTCGGGCGGCGGCGAACTTCGGCGAGCGAGATCTCCACGACGGAGGCGTCTCGGCGGCGAGGCTTGAGGCGGCGGTGCAACATGCGAGGCGAACCTCGGACCGGGTCCTCGGGGCTTTAAATAGCCTCGGGGCGCGCGCGCACGGACGTCAGCAGCGCGCGATTCGTTAGGGTTTCGGCGGCGGCGCGCAGCGACGTGGCAACATCTGGCCGCCCACGTGGCGCGCATCAGCGCCGAGAAGCGAAAATGGCCGGCTGGGCGGCGAGGCGCTGGCGGCCGGCGGAAAAAAGAAACGGGCCGGCGAAGATTCGGCCCGCGGAGGATTTTTCAAAATAAAAACCTTTTTCGAATTAAGAAAATTCCAGAAATTCAAATAAAAGCAAATAAATCCAAATAAATAGCAAATAAATTCAGAAAAATCTCCAAAAATACAGAAAAATTCCTTGCAGCATAATGAAGCCAACTAAAACTGAAAATCTTTTGTTTGATGAATAGATTAGCCAAATTAAATCCTTTTATAAATATAAAATTCAAGTTAAGCTGAAATTAATTCAAAGAAATTGCAAATGGTGAATTTTTAAATTCAAACATTCTAAATACAAATTTTGGAATGTTTCAAAACTCATTGAAAGTGTTAGTCCAAAATACATGGTTGTCTCAATCATCATTACACTCCATTGACACACAATGGATGCTCCCAAGATCCTTTGATCTTTTCCTTTGATGATTGATCACAACCCAAAGACAAATAATTGAAAGATTAATTGTGTCTTGAGTATATTAATGCAACTAATGCTTCATTTACTCAAGAACTTTCGATTGCCCTAGGATCAACAAAGTGAACCATCAACACTTGACTAGTTCTTTGTTGATTGAATGGCAACCGAGCACAATTTAAATTGTATTTAAATTGTCATGAGTATATATTAACTACATAAGTTTCATATACTCAAATATATGGAATCTAAAAGTAATGATCCAATTTATATGAAGTGGTGGAAAGTGATCAATACTCTTAAGACCATTAATTATAGAATATACTCCGTTAGATGTGTGCATGCAAATAATTGAACTTGAATCAATATGCACATATTCAATTTTTGATTGCTTTGGAGTTTATCCTATATTGCCATGAGTATATTACAACTACACAAGTTAAATATACTAAAGGGGTTGTTTCAAAGTAATGATCCTTGATATAGAAAGATGAATTAGATCAATACTTTGAAACTTCAAGATTAAGCATGAACTCCCCCTAAATGTGTGCATTCATGTATACATGGAGTTGAAACATTAATGCACATCTTGAGGTCTAAATAATGGTAGAGTTCACCATTTAACTTGAATTCAAAATATACATTAAGATATCGTAAAATGAATATGAGTGCATACCTTGGGTTTTCCATTTTTCAATAAGATGAGACTAATCAAGGATATACTCAATAAAAGAGTTAGTCTCATAAAAGATTTGTCATTAATTAACAATTGAGACTAATCAATATTATGATTATCAAAAGAGTTAGCCTCAATATTAGATTTGTCATTAACACCAAAACCAACTTAATGGAGCTTGAACTTTCAGAATCTTGTGTAACTGAAACTATTTTACTGATGGTGGCCTTGGTCACTAAAAGAGAATACTCTTTCATTCTCTCCCTAGTAGTTAAATTTTTTTCATTTACAAATAGGTAAGCTGGTCTATTATAGCTAATCACCACCTCAACACCATCCAAACTGCAAGGAGAAACTTATGTATGTTAATGCTTGGATGACAAATGTACATTATGGATTACATGTGTGTTGCTTTCAGTGTCGAGGAGATGGTGTGCACACTGCAAATCATTTGACTAGGCATTTGGACTGCAGCAACCCTTGACTACTCCAGACAGTGTCTAAATTTTTAAGGTACTCTGTTTCATTCTTGTCCTTTCTTAATTATTTTTACCATCTTATACACCCATCCAACAAATAAGCTACGAAACCACAACACCACCAAGTAAGCAAAAGCAGCCAGCTAGGAGCCAAGAAAATCGATGATGAAATGTCAGGTTCTAGTGAATATGGTAGTGAAATGTCAGGTTCTAGTGAATATGGTAGTGAAATGTCAGGTTCGTTATTGCAGAAAATGATTACTGAAGTTAAATTTTCTTTTGTGCTGCAGGAAAATCAAAATAGCTAGCTAGGCATGTTCTATAACATAACAGGCACGCAGAGGTAATGAAGGAGTTCATTGTTCGCATGGCTTCAAAATAGAAAGTGTTTTCTTAAGTCCAATATACATGTGCACATTCATTTTTGTGGGTTTGCAAAGTGTAGCATATACTCATTTATAACTAGCTAGCCAGATATTAAGTTGGGTATGTTAAATTGTATCTTCTTCATTCTCCTTGGGTATATCTGTTGTGAGTTGTGATGAGGCCGACCTAGCTAGGATGTATCAGTTTGCATGTCAGTAAGTAATATCTAGTTGTTCTGTTCATGGATCTCTCTATGTATCTTTGTGATGTGTCGACATACCAGGGCTTCAAAACGTCACTATATATTCAACTTCGTGAATGTGATGAACTAGACTTAGTTGTGGCCTATGATCTAAACTAGCTAGTATTAGTTTGCATCTCAAATACATCAGGTTAAAAAAAGAATTTCTTAGGAGAAATCAGCGTGTTTTGGTCTTGTTTTCCTTTCTTTCAGTCCTTAATTAATGTCATGATCAATGGACTCCTATGTATACATAGACAAACCTACATAAATGAACAATTAGTGATTGACAACTAAGATGCTAATTTTATTTTCATGCAGCTAATCACATTCATTCTCCATTGATTGTTTTCATTTCAAGATTTTTTTCGACTTTTTTTGGACTATCAGTGTATTCTATCTATTCGCAACTTTGAAAACAAGCCTCCTATTGCTAGTACTCTACTCTTGAAGTTTATGTGCTTGCACTAAATTTGGAAGTGTTTTCTTTGCCAGCAGAATTGGAAGGACATAATAAGTTAGTGTTACCATCATGCCAATCGATACAGATGCATGCTTTTGTTCAGAACTACTAGTCGCATGAATACAAAGTGATCATTTTGTATACTTAACACCTCATGTGGGTGGAAGACAATTGACCCTAGCTTTGAAGATCCAATATGGTTGTATTTTGTAAAGGATTGATGGTTACTATAGGAACTCTGGGCTTTTGGACAAATTTGTATATTCTATTTGAATGAACTTGAACTGTGTTGAATGGATGTATTAATTGATGGACAAATTTGTATGTTCTAGTTGAATGAAGTTGAATCATGTTGAATGGATGCATTAATTTAATCATTTTCTACTGTGATGTAAATATGAATTAATTATTAGTTAGATCTATAATATTCTGTACAATAATGTTTATCATTTTTTTCAGTCTAAGAAATGCATGGCTTGACACTAATGTGGCTTATCCTTGGACTATCTGTCGGTATTTCTCCTTTCTATCGGCAAAAGTCTTTCTGTCGGAAAAGGTATATCTATCTTCCGACTGTTGTTTTCTGGCGAAAATACTTTTACCGACACATAATGCGTCGCATTACGTGGCCTTTGCCAACAGATAGACTGTTGATGAAATTATGTCATGGTGTAGTGGCAGATAGGTGAAAAAAAATATTTGTGGACCCCAGCAATGTTTAGCTACTTACTAGAGCCACATGATAAATCCGGCCTATACATATAGCTTATATTCCTTATAGGGTTCAAAATCTCACCGAGATTTCAGATATCTTGAATTTCATATTTTGGCCGTGGCCAAGATTCCAGATCTCGGTGAGATTTTTTTTGAAAAGTAGGGTTGCTACAGTAATTTCGAAGATATGGTCAACCTCGCCGAGATTCATGGGTTTTGGATCGGTTTTCATGTTTTTTGGACCTGATTTCACACTAATTTTTTTGTGGCGAATTGTAATGTCTTTTATAAGGAATACATGTGAAAAGTTTGTAATATATATATATACAAATTATGTAACCCTAAACCTAAACCCTTACTTGGATTTCGATCTTAAATGATGTATTTCGATCTAAACTCTAACTTGGATTTTGGTCTTAAATTGTATTTCGGCCTAAACCCTAACTTGGATTTCAGCTTTAAATGTGTATTTCGGTCTAAACCCTAAACTCTAACTTGGATTTTGATCTTAAATGATGTATTTCGGCCGAAACTTTAAACCCTAACTTGGGAATTTTATGTGTAAATACTTAATGTTTTGCATTTGAACAGATAGGAAATATAGATAAATACTTGCATGATTTTTTTCATATTTTTCGCAATATTTTTAGCCTCGGAGACCATCTCACAAGGGGTTGAAAATCACCAAAAATTCGAACAATTTCTCCGAAATTTCAGTCAAGATTTCGTAAAAAATTTCGGATTTCAAATTTGGTTTTTGAATTTCAAGTGGATTTCGATCGAAATTTCGAAATCTAGCCAAAATTTTGGATTTTAGCCATCTCTAGATGTGATTCGAAAACAAAATTTGAAACCTTTATTCCTCCACGCTTCTTTCAGAAATTGAATGGTGTACCTGGCTAGCTGTTGTTCGATCGATACTCAATAAATAGTGATCTTAGTCTACACGTTGACATGTGCCGTGGTACAATAGAGACTACACTAGGGACTAGAATAAATCAACAATTATTGTACTACTGCTGAAGTAAAGAAGTCAGCGGTCACCTCATGAGTTTGGTCTGTCCTCATCTGAGAATGATGATGCTGCATGCACTTGGAAGTTGGAACATTCGTCAAACTATTCTTTTAGTATCACATCCGTAACGATATTATGTGTACGTACGGCTGCTGGGCTGCTCCTAGTCTCCTACCAAACGCAGCAAACTGCAGTGCATGAAATAGATTTACATTAATTAAATTTAATCCGATCAAGGTAGGCGGTTGAAACTTGAAACATTGAAACTTAGGAACGCTATACCTAGCTTGACGGGGATTTAGTAAAAGGTCTAATGATTACCAGCTGTGATGATTCCATCTGCGCATGGATTAGAATAAAACGTGACAGTGTAGCCGTGGTAGGCCACACCGCGGCACTGTTCTGGGGAGTGGGGGTTGTATCTTTTAAAAAAAAACTGGCTTTTAATTTTCTGAGATAAAAATCAGCTGCGGCTTTTTACGGAAGTCTATTTGGCAAACAGTTAATTCCTTTTAGCAATAAGATGTAAAAGTACATCCCATTTATTTGTGTCTTTTGCTAGTTATATACGACTTCTGGTTTATACCTAAAGCCGTTTAAAAGCTTTTGGAGGGTTTACAGGCTTTAAGCCCCCTGTTCCCTAAACAGGGCCTGCATCTGGCGAGGATGCTCATGCTAGGCTCTATATGCATTACACGGGGCTATATTAGGCTCTTGAGCTCCGATAGAGTAGTTCGCTTAAGTTATTAAGTGCTTCGCCGGTCAAAAATACACGATGTTTTGGATACATACGTAATTAAACTTTGAAAACTTTAATTATTAATATATTTAAAATTTTAAGCTGGATACATAAAAATCATTTATGTAGGTTTGTTTCGAAAAGTATCTTCATAATATTATAATTTATTAGGTTTTATAAACATATTATAATATAAATTAGTGAGTAAATTTATATTTTAAAAACCGTACCAATCATCAAAACAGCGTGTATTCGTGACCAAAGGAGGTGATCCGTACGCTCTGTTCACCGCGCAAGGCCAGTAGGCTCAAGTGGTCTTCCTGTTTGGCCTCGTCAATACCAACTTGGATCGTGTTCAGGGAAAAAAAAATCGTCCCGTACTACCACAGGTTTTAACCACGTTTGGCTCTCACCTCGCGGGGACCCCGCGCCGCCGTCGCCAGCTGCCCCATGATCCATCCATCCATCCATCCATCCATCTGCGAGCGACGCTAGCTGCGGCGTCGTACATCTCCCAGCCTTCGGAGGATCCAAGCGCGAATCTGTAGCGATCCGGGCCGTCCATGCATGTTGCCCGCCCCAGCTGTCTTCGTGCCGGGACAGCGACGCGATAAAGTTGACGGCCTTTCTTTTTCTTTTCTTTTTCCTTCCTGCCGTTTTGCATGTGCGTCCCTAGGGTCACGAGTTTTTTGCTACTAGGCTCGTCAAAGCAGAGCTGGATTAGCTTCTTGTTTTTTTCCCCTTTTATATCCAACCGATTTGAGCTCGAGATGCTTCACGAAAACCTAGGTAACTAACGAGGAACCACAGTATCCAATGCTTCAATTGTATACTTGTATTGGTTTGCTGGTCCAACGTGTTTGTTGCCTGCAAGGACGGAAGAAACTTATTCGTACTCCCGTAGCCTAGCGAATTCAAGCCCAAACTCGATCCAAGGAGGAAGAAGAGAGAGAACAATTAAACTGACTAGCTAGTACCTTTCCACTCGCTGTTCGTCTTAGAATTATATCTTCTTCCTTGTATCGAGCTTGAATTTGACATCTTGCTAAGCTTATGGATGTCAACCTCACATCCAATATCGATCCTCTTTATAAGGTGGGGTGATCTACAATCGAAAGATACATGCAGCGAGTGTTAGTACCATTCGAGGTAGTACATTGACAAACATCAGTGTTAGGCATTTTTAAAAAAAAAAAAATCTAACAATAGTTCTTGCATTGTACATTGACAAGGTTAGGAGATCGATCTACAGGTGAGTTGTCGAGGTACAGAGGCTGCAGCGGGGGAGGAAGGATTGGAGGCAAACCTTTCTGCAGGTTGTGTTTCTGCCTCGTGTAGAAATCTACGTGACCTCGAGAAGCACAAGTTTTGTTGGGGAGGTACTACTTGCGCTATACTCTCGTATTAAGCTCTTAGCTTCATTTATCTATGCTAGTGTTTGCATTTCAATTTTGCAGTTCCTAAGGGTGTGTTTGGTTGGTGGGATGAGGTTAAATAGGATGTGATGGTTATGTACAATTTGGTTCAATTGTTTTGGATGAATAGAATTATTTTGGATGAATGGAAGGTTCAGTATCTGTAAGAAATATTTCTTAAATTTGTATCACGCTATCCAGGATACGATGGTTTCAATGGTTTTATTCAAACAACTAAACACATATATATTTTTTTCTTAAATCATCTTATACGCGTACCACTTAGTATAAACAATCAAACACCACCTCAAATGATAGTACCTTAGCTTGTGTTCCATTATATATAACTCTAGTTGCACACCAACTATTTATAGCCTGAGTAGTTAATTGTTGAGCGTAAATTATCAAATCTGCAACCATCCGATGCATCGGGATGCTTGATTTCCATTAAACACCCGCTTCTCTTTCACATTCCCTCCTACAGGCTCCAATGAGGCTCAGGCAATGAATTCAATGTATATGTAAAACTAGATAATCATATGTGGTGTGCCACGCCGCGGGCGTCACTCCACACGCGAGCAAATCGAGAAAACGTGCGACCGTCGCTCTCTACGCTAGTTTTTTTTTCCGGAAAATGACATAAACAGAATTTTGTGTTTACCGAAAAAGGGCTTAAACGTACTGCTAGAAAAATGAAAAAATGACCTAAATGCAACGTATATTTTTTTTCAAAAAAGAAGGATCTAAACTTATTTTTTTCCTCGAAAAGGACCTGAATGTAATTTTGTTTTTCCGTAAAAGGACCCGAGCGCAATACCTAAAAACGCATAAAAGACCTAAATGTAATATATATTCTTTTTTTTAAAAAAGGACCTAACTGTATTTTTTTCTCGAAAAAAGATCTAAACGTAATTTTTTTCAAAAAAAGGACCTAAACATTTTTTTTTGCGGCTCGGCTCGAGCCGCGAGCCGGCTCTGCGACCCACAACGCGTGAATCCTTCCATCTATAATAGATGGATTATACCCTCAATCTTTTAATGTTGAGGATTTGCGAGCTCCTCTATCCAAATCCAAACCACTACATACACTTTATCAGTTCAGAGCAAAGTAATGGTCATATGATAGAGCATGTATAATAGTTGATATCAGTCGTTTGTATGCTTTGCTATATAAGATTTTTATTAACATGAAGAAAAGAGGAGATAGGGTATAGTTGTCTCTTTGCTGTCTATAATAAACATTCTGTATGAATTATTGTCTATAATAAACATTTTTCTCATGTCATAATTAAAAGATTATAAGATCTTATAGAGGCAACTTTAAAATGTCATCCATTGTAAAAATTATTTTTAATTTTATCTTTAAGTAATATAGACAAGTATATATACAACAATCAACTCTAGTGTTGTACAGCTCTTAATTGATTTCTTCATGGTACTATATATTTGTCTCATCTATTCTCTTTATAATGCACCTAAGCAATTTTTCCTACGTCCACCCTAAATAATGCACCTCATTAGAGATGGCCCAATGTTCGTGCACCCAGCAAAACGTCCCCAGAAATTTGCATTCATCAAAATGAACGTCTCAGATCTTTCCTCAGTTTTACTCACCCACATCCGATGGCTATTATTTAGTGTGTCTAATCATCCCTGTGGCCCACAACAGACCTCCCCCACCTACATATTTGGAAGGAGAGCGAATCAAACAAGGAAATAAATAAGGAGGATCCGCATGCAAGGAAACCAGACTTGAATTTTTTACTAGCCAAAATTGTACGTACTACATATTTGGAAGGAGGGTGAATCAAACAAGGAAATAAACAGGGAGGATCCACATGCAAGGAAACAAGACTTGAATTTTTTATTGTCCTCGCATTGTGATCGTATTTTTTTCCGAATATGACCTTTCTCGAGACTTTTTTACGGATCTATCCCCATAGAGCCTAATTTTAGCGCACGGAGAGCGTTGATTTTTTATTTTTATTTTTATTTTTTATCTAAGGAACCAACGGTATGTGAGTGATGTTTAATTTTTTTCAATTTTTTCTAGCAGAACCAGCGGCCGGCGAGCACTATTTAATTTTTATCTTTTTTTCCTTGCGGATCCAGCGGTCGGTGAGCGCAGTTTATTTTTCCATATTTTTCCGAAATCATCCCTGTGGCCCACAATGACCTTCCTCACATCCAAAGATCAACAAGGAAAAGGAAACAAACGTCTTGGAATCAAGGAAAAGGAAACAAACGTTCTGGAAAAGGAAAGGACCATACATTACGTGCTGGGAAAAGGAAACCGGGAGATGGGGTAGCGCGGCAGCGAGAACGCAGGTCTGCAATGGCTCCACGGTAGCCATCGGTGGCTTTGCCGACACGGCGAGGTTCTTGGTCACGACCTCATGCACATGCATGTTCTCGGCAAATTTATAATTTAAATTTTTTTGAAAATAATTTTATTAAGTACAAAATAATCGAAAGATTTTTGAGAATTTTTTTAGAATTTTTTAACCTAATGTGCTATCTTTTCAAAAATCCTTCTATATTTAAAAAAAATGAAGTCAACTCACCTGTAGCTTCTTCTAGTCAGCAGCTGACTGAGAAGCTTCTTCTCTTCCCTCTCTCTATTAAAGCAAGAAAGAAGCTCCAAAGCTCCATCAATTCCGTACCAAATCTCCTCTTTCCATCTATGGTATTAATTCCCCAAATTTCGTGCTCTATTGCCAAAATTTCCTCCCAATCTGATTTGATCCCAAATTATGGTTTCCATAAATATGCTTGTTTCGGGGCTATAAAAGCCGGCGAGCTCTCCTCCACCCCATCGCATTGCGTAAATCCCCAAGTGCTCCCACTTGTAAAGATCGCCGGATTTTGGAGGTAACCCAAGTCATCACCGTCATCTTTCCTAGCGAAATTCACCGTAACCATGACTCCTCCCCCACAGGCGCCGGTGCCGGCGATCTCGCCGCACCAGTGCCGACCCCTGACCTTCCCTCCCCCTTGCGCTGGTCAAGCCCAGAGAGCACGCTGTGCTCTCTGTGGAAGCTGCAAAAAAAATAATCTAAAATTAGAAAATTCTTTTTTCTTTCTCTTTCTTAATTTAAAATCTTTTGAGAGCCCGTTTTCGCCCATTCGACCTCCATTTAGTTCCATTTTTCTTTTTAAATTCATTTAAAATTCTAAATTTCTCTTTTATTATTAAGTGTTGTATTCATACTTAATCTTCTCATTTAATTGATAAGCGGGTGTACTGCCGTTGTAACGTTAGCACAAGCACTATACTAGTTAGGGTAATTTTAGTTATGGCTAGACCGTATCATATGGCATGATTAGCTTCTCGCTTGCATAAATACATGACTGAGTTTATTACCACGGCAGTAAAACCGAAAACTTGCGCCAGCATTCATCCACGGCGAGGAAAGCACGTTGATCCATTCAACAGCGGCGGAGGAGGAGAGGGCGTCATTTCGAAATAAGGCAGGCCAGGAGGGCAAAACGGGAAGACCGCCCCAAATAAAACCAAAACACGTTGGTAAATTTGCCCCTTTCTCTCTCTCTCTCTCCCCTCCACGTCGTCGTCCGCTCTTCCTCCCTCTCTCCCCGTTCGTCTCCTCCACTCCAACCAAACCAAAACATCCCCACATTTGCACGTTGCCCCACAGGGATCCCCGGAATTCCACATTTCTCCCCCGCGCCGCGAGCCCCGCACGGCCGGCCTCCCGAATCCCCAAATCTCCCGGCGGTGCCTTGGGCGCCTCGGGCTCTCTCGCCCCTGCCCTCATCGCGATCGAGCCGCGCCGCGCCGAGGAAGCGGAACGCGACAAATCGCGCGGTGCCGCTGCGGGCCCTGAATCTCGCCGAGCGGCGGCGGGGAATCTAGGGTTCCGGCGGCGAATTCACGGCTCCGGCCATGGCGGCCGCGCCGGCCGCCGTGGCGTGCGCCTCGTAGGGGGGCGGCTTTCTGCATCGCCGGCGCGTGTGGAGATCTCGAGGCCTCCGAACCGTACGTGGTGGGAGCAGAGGACGAGGGGGCTATGAACGTCGACTCGCGCATGACGACGGAGTCGGACTCCGACTCCGACGCCGCGGCCGCGGCCGCGAACGGAGGGAGCGGCGGGGGCTCCGCGAGCGAGACCTCGTCGTCGACACCGTCGACGCCGGGGACGCCCACTTCGGCTCCGGACTCGGCGGCTGCGGCGTCGGGCCCGAGACCGGCTCCGGGGTACACGGTGGTGAACGCGATGATGGACAAGAAGGAGGACGGGCCTGGGTGCCGATGCGGCCACACGCTCACGGCGGTGCCGGCCGTCGGGGAGGAGGGCTCGCCGGGCTACATCGGCCCGCGGCTGATCCTGTTCGGCGGCGCCACGGCGCTCGAGGGCAACTCCACCACGCCGCCCTCTTCGGCCGGCAGCGCTGGGATCCGTATGCTTTTTATCTCATGTCTTGTCATTTCTGATGGTCTTTGTCGATTGGTGTTATCTGGTGGCTAGGGTTGTTCTCGACCAGTTTATTAGGGTATGCTGTGAGTGATGTCTGGATACGATGGCAACCTTGAGATTTTTTTTTGTTTTATAAAGTTTGAAATTTCATTTCTGAAGTGAATTTCCGGGCTTCTGGTGATTTACTGTGAATTTCATGCTATTTTGTGGGCTGAAAGTTAATTTTGAGTGGTACTAGGAAGCTGAAAGCTGATGAATTTCAAATACCAATTCTGCTTAGGAAATAAATTTGAGCTATTTTCAGGAATCGAATTTTGTCGGCTGAAACGGTAAATGTAAATGCTGTTGGCTGGTTTCTGATGCTAAATTTGTTCCGTGAGCTGGAATGCTCAATGTAGTTTTAGGTAGCAGTTAAATTGAGTAGTCTTATATTCTATTCTTTGAATGAATCCCCTATTACCTGGACAACTTTGCTTTCAAAACTACCATCTTAAGTCTCCACATGTCTATAGGATTATGATTGCTTGGTTGGAAGGAATGTTTTATTGTCTCAAATTGGGGGTGAGTCTGCATTTTGTGTTTACCATTTTACGCTTATCCTATCACTATACGAGGAGAAACCGTTTTTTTGGCAAGTTAGGAGGTGAATGGAACTTCTTCAGGACTTTACATTGACATGAAATTAGAGGCTTTCTTCTTTGGGGTGCCATTTTCTTTTATGGATAGAAACCTTTTGCAACATAATTATATACAAACCTTTTGCAACATAATTATATACAAGACAAGTTCGTTGCTCCAATGTCCAAACCATACATGGAATTGAAGAACTAGATGATCTTATCTGGCGTGGAACACTAATTTTATTTCTCAGTCAAACACAAAGGTATATTTCTCACCTATCTCCTTGGTTGCAGGACTTGCTGGCGCGACAGCTGATGTCCACTGTTATGATGTGTTATCAAATAAGTGGAGCAGGTAGGGTATTCCATAAATGTAAATGGTTTGGTTTCCAACATTTTTCTCAGCATTTAATACTCATGCTGCTACTTTAGTTACGTTTACCAACTTCTGTCTTTTTGGGTAGCATGATAATTGTGTTGTTTGTACAAAGCAAATCAGCAAACCTATTTAACTATAAAACTACTTTGTCAGGCTTACTCCACTTGGTGAGCCTCCTTCACCAAGAGCTGCACATGTAGCAACTGCGGTTGGAACTATGGTTGTCATTCAGGTATTTCTTTTTTTACCAGTGGTTGCACCAATTCAGTGATCAGGCTAGTGCCTTATTATTGTTAGGGACAACTAGTCTTCTAGTACCCCTTTTTGTACTATACATCTCTCTCTCTCCGTCTCTCTCTAAAATTGATCCGCTCATCCGCACCTTATTACCACTCCTCCCCTATTCCCAGGCTAGGCTAATATAACGAAGTTAACTAGTATAACATACCTTGTTAAAAGACCAGGTACTGCATTTTTAGGAATTTTCTTTAATTGTTTATGTAAGTTTTGTGGAGGGAAACACTAAACATCTCATCTTTGTTTCATCATTTCTTGCAATCCAGGGTGGAATTGGCCCTGCTGGTTTATCCGCAGAGGACCTTCATGTTCTAGACCTTACACAACAGCGACCACGATGGCACAGGTGATTATTATTATTATTATGCACTGACTTGAGTCTAGAATTGATTTTCTTCTTCATTATCTCTTCTGAGGGTGCTACGCATTCTATGTAGAGTGGTGGTTCAGGGACCTGGTCCAGGTCCACGATATGGACATGTGATGGCCTTGGTTGGACAGAGGTTTTTGTTGACAATCGGTGGAAATGATGGTAGGTGGTTGCTTCCTTAAATATATGTCAAGTTTTAAACAGTAATACATTGCACTTGGATCCACCCTGAATGGTATTGGTACTGGTAACATTTTCATTTATTTAGGGAAGCGGCCTTTGGCGGATGTATGGGCTCTTGATACTGCAGCTAAGCCATATGAATGGAGGAAACTTGAACCGGAAGGTGAAGGACCACCGCCATGCATGTAAGTATGCTAACTGAAACGAGAAGTGTTACATATTGCAAAGTACATTAAATTAATGCGCTATTATATTTTCCTGACAAGAAACCCGTTATATTACATTGCTAAACTACCATCTTGTGCATCAGTGCATGTTTAGTTCATTAATTTAATATTAATATATACAATTCTATCTGCTATTTATTTTGTATGGTACAAAGTAGCATGATGTGGCTCAGTAAACCCATCATATTGCCCAATCAGTTGTTTGTTGTGATCCGACTTCTGCATTTAGGTCATATGCTTTTATTGTTTTACTGGAACTAGAGTTAGTTTTGATGTCCTTTCACTAATTGTACTCTGTGGTATATTTGTTTAGGTATGGCACTGCCAGTGCACGCTCTGATGGTCTTCTTTTACTATGTGGTGGGAGGGATGCTACCAGTGTGGTAAGTGAAATAATATCAACATTATTAAATAGCATTTAGTGAATCCTTTGCTGGAGCAAAATTTATAAACGACTTATTAAATGGAGTTAAATAATTGCTATGCAACATTTGTGAGCTAATAATAGGTTGTTAAAGTTTTATTGTCTTACTGATTAGATGTCAAACTATTTTAAGAAGGTTCCTTATAGTTTGTTTTGTGAGGAATGGAGCGATTCTCTCAAGAATTGCGTCTTCAGATACAATTTATATTTACCTAAAAACTTAAAGTAAGAACTATTTGATGATGGGACAGCTGGTGTAGCTCCATGATGTGGAAAATGAAGAAAGTTATTACTTTGTTATCAATTCCATCTCACATGGATCAAGAGAAGATGAACATTATTATGCATGGCACCTAGTTCACTCATACATGATACATCCATTTGCCATGTAGCAGCTACATGGTTCCCCAAGGCGCTAGGCGCTAGTTGGGTGGTGGGGTGGCGCCTAGGCGGTGGACTGAAAACAGGGGAGGGGGGAGGTGATAGCAAGGGAGGGGGCCTTGGAAACCAGCAAACAGGGGAGAGAGGATGTGAGGGAGGGAAGGGAAGGGGGAGCATAGGCAGCCCACAATGAGGCGAGGGACGGCGATGGCGAGTTACCTGGCGACGGCGATGGAGGGAGTGCTGCTACTAAGGAGAGGACCAAATCGATGGCAGGAGAGGAGGATTCGTCGGCGGGGATGGCCTAATTGACGGCGGGAGAGGACTCACCGGCTGGAAAGACAGATTTGGTGGCAGTGAGGTGGATTCGGCGGCGGAAACAGTGGCGGCGCAATGATTTGGCCGGGGGCTACCTCGATCCAGTTGGCCTCACGACACCTTGGACCGCCTAATGTCGCCCAACTCCGCATTGGACCGCCTATCGCTTAGCCTGCCGATTAGGGGCAAATCGCGGCTGCAGGCTGGTGCCGAGAGCCCAAGCGGCTGCCTAGGGGAACATTGAGCAGCTATTGAGTCATTTTGGCCTATGTAGTCACGGTGTCGCCTAGGCGTCCGGCGGTTGGACGGGGACGCTAGGACCAGCCACCTCGACTGGAGGGCATACCTGAGGCGGCCGCAGAGGCACTCCATCGTCGCTCCTCTGGTCTGCAACGTCGCCGACGCCGCTCCTCTACGCCAGGTATGGGGGTTGGATGGGGGAGGTGATGGGGGAGGGGGAGCTCGATTGGGGGGAGGCGATGGGGGGGGAGCTCGGGCGGAGGTGTTGGGGTCGAGGAAGAACCTCAGTTGGTCTCAAGGTCGGCGTTGGGGTTGGCGTCGGGCTCTGGCGAAGGCGTCAGGGTCAGCGTCGGGGCCATTGACATCGGGCTTGGGCGGAGGCGTCGGTGTTGGGGGCGGAGGCGTCGGGGTCGGGGAGGGGGAACTCGAGGAGGCATAGTAGTAGTACTGCAGAGGGGGAATTCGGGGGAGGCGTAGTAGTACTGCAGCATAGTAGTAGTACAAGTACAGGTAGTAGTTAATTCTAGGTGCAGGTAGTAGTAGTAGTACATGTCTATTTGGAACTACTTATTTGCTTGCTTGTCATCTCTAATTTCCTTTTATATGAGGTATATTTAGTTAATTTCATGTCATATGAGATATTATTTATTATTTTCATTGTCTAATCATCGCCTAGGCGTCTAGGTGCTCCGCGCTCGCTGCGCCTTGACAACTATGATTTGGGCATTGTTTTCTGTTATAGAGATGTCTAGCTTGTCCTGATTTTGCGAGGAAAAAGGAGAGATTTTATTGCTCAGATCATGCTAGTGATACAATCATCATGAAGTACATGGCCCTAACTTCATTTCAGATGTCTAGCTGTTGTTGAATTAATAAAAACAGTACAAATTTCTGCTGCATTTTGTCTTGGTGTTTAATATCAGTAATAGGAGCGATCATCGATTTCAGATCTAAATATCTAACCTCTGTCCTTATATATGTATTTTTGTAAAACCATCAGCCCCTATCAAGTGCATATGGTCTCGCAAAACATAGAGATGGTCGCTGGGAATGGGCAATTGCCCCTGGTGTGTCTCCTTCACCCAGATACCAACATGCAGCTGTAAGCTTTCATTCAGTCTCCTTTCTCTAAAAACGCTATCCCCGCTACGATGTTTGTGTAATGCTTGTTTCCTCTGTTGTTTAGGTTTTTGTGAATGCACGTCTTCATGTGTCAGGAGGTGCTCTTGGAGGTGGTCGGATGGTAGAGGACTCCTCGAGTGTTGCAGGTTCCGTTTTAAGACCTTGGATTAACTGACTTATTTTTTGGTGACATATCTTTATAAAAATATCTTGCACTGCCATCAATTCAAAGAAATAACCTTGGGATGAAAGCATGCATTTAGACCTCATAGTTTCTGTTGGTGATTGGAAGAAATGTCTTCAATTTCTAATAAGTTCAGTCCTGTTGGTGTATTTCTAATACCCATTTTCTAAAAGGATCTGAATTGTGGAAAGCACTTGAAAACTTTAATTACTTTCAACATTGTTAGCCATAACTTAAACATCACTTGTTAATGATGTCAATCTATATATGAGTATTACAAAAATATTTCTTATAGTTTACTCTTGTTACCTATGACTTTGTGCTGATACTGTCCAGTTTTTCTTCCTTGCTTACTAGTGTTGAAATTATCTTTGGTTGTTTCTATCTGTACCAACATCATAGTTAGGGGCTTATGGCATTATTTACTACTTAATATGGCTATTTATCAATGACAAAATTCCGATGTGGACTCCTACGATTTTCTTGTAAGTTACAACATTCTACCTGTTTCAGTGCTGGATACAGCTGCTGGAGTTTGGTGCGACACGAAGTCAGTTGTCACAACTCCCAGGACAGGAAGATATAGCGCGGATGCAGCAGGTGGTGATGCTTCTGTTGAACTTACACGGCGGTGTAGGCATGCAGCTGCTGCTGTTGGTGATCTAATATTCATTTATGGAGGTTTACGGGGAGGTAAGATAATAATCATCCATGTTTGATGTCTGATATTGAGTGCATGTGTTACACATTCAGTTAGTTTCACACTGTTTAATGAATCCGATATCCCACATTTTTTGCTAGATGACCAGTGTTACTATCTTTTATCACTTAAATAGTTTATTAAATCAGATGGCTGCAAATTGACCAAGATCTGTCCATTTAGTATTACGTGGGTAGATCTCGTGCCTGTGTGAAGCCTTGACTTTACTGGGCCATCATGTGATTGTTTCACATTCAGAGTAGATTTTTGTGGTTTTATCTCTGTTTTGTTGGAGTGCCACTGTTCATTCTATTGTTTTTCTCTGTTCCATGAAATGGCCTTGTATCACTTTAAATCCATTGAGATCAAATAAAATGAATTATCAATGACATAAATGTCCATCACATGCTACTCCATTATGGTCAATCTCCTAACTTCAAAATGTGTGTAGTTCACACTATCTTGGCCATTTGGTACATCTAGTATGATTGTATGATCTGTGTGCATGATGTTTAAGAGATTAGTGTTTGTTCCTGTGAGGTATCAAATTCACTGTACGCTTAATGGATGCTCTTGACTGGTCAACCCTGGGATGTAATGTCTAAACAAATTGACATTCATTGACTTCTCTTGCTGTGACATTTTTGTCTGATGTACTAAACTGCTAATGAGATATACACTACTAGTCCTCTACTCCTTTGTTCAGACTTTACAGGACATTGGGAATTTGGGATATTGAGTGGCCACTAAATTGTGATCATACACAGAATTTTAATATGGCGCGAGGTTGATTTTATTGCAGTTTACATTAGTATCGTACTATTTCATAATCCTATGTCCAAAGCACTTAAAAACATCACTAATTCTCTATCATAGTTGCTATGCTTTTCAATTGGATAAAAATATTTAGTTAGTTTTGCCTGTCGAAAAGAAATGATCATGTTTAGAATTATGTTTTCAGCATTGGATAATACAGTTTTATGCACTTTTGCTTATCCCTTGCTAACATCATAGGATTGCCATTGTAGGTGTACTGCTAGACGATCTTCTTGTGGCTGAAGATCTCGCTGCTGCTGAAACGACAACTGCTGCTAATCATGCTGCAGCGAGTGCAGCAGCCACTGATATACAAGCTGGAAGAGCACCTGGGAGATCTGTCTATAATGACGAACGAACAAGGCAGACAGCTCCAGAATCAGCTCCGGATGGATCTGTAGTTCTTGGAACTCCAGTTGCCCCTCCTGTTAATGGGGACATGTATACTGATATTAGCCCTGAGAATGCCGTGCTGCAGGGACAGAGGTATACTTCATTTCTTTTATGAATGTGTTCCGGTGACGTTTCACTAGCAAGTTAATATTAGTTTTATAATTGTTGTTTCAGTGTTTTTGTGTTCAAAATTAATTTCTTCACAGGAGATTAAGCATAGGTGTCGATTACTTAGTTGAAGCATCAGCAGCAGAGGCGGAGGCAATTAGTGCTACTTTAGCTGCTGTAAAGGCTAGGCAGGTTAATGGTGAGATGGAGCAGTTGCCTGACAAGGAGCAGTCTCCAGATTCCACATCGAGCAGCAAACATTCAAGCCTCGTCAAACCATACACTGCTCTTTCTAACAACATGACACCACCACCTGGGGTTCGGTTGCACCATAGAGCTGTGAGTAGACCATATGCTGCATTTTGTTACATTCTTCATATTTCATTGTTTCATTTTGGCAAATTGGCAGTTAAATTTTTATAGCAGGTCAATGTACTTGTTCTTATAGTATATATCGAAATGCTTGTCTTAGCAGCCTAGATAAAGCTATTTCTGCATTACATTAGGTGTCATCCTTTCTTTTTCTTTTTTTTTCTTACAGGTTGTAGTAGCTGCAGAAACTGGAGGTGCCTTAGGTGGTATGGTCAGACAGCTTTCAATTGACCAGTTTGAAAATGAAGGAAGAAGGGTCAGCTATGGCACCCCAGAGAATGCAACTGCTGCAAGGAAGTTACTAGACAGACAGATGTCCATTAATAGTGTTCCTAAAAAGGTACATTTTGTCGCATGGAAAATATGGTCGCAATCTAAATAAAAGTATAAATGTTCTTTGATGTAAAATTAGACATGTATGATGTATCTACATGACAAAAGATTAGAAACCTAGTGGCTCAACCATAGTTACCGGATTCGCTGTAAGCCCCCTGCAAATCGCGAACTGGATTCGTCGAACCTGAATCGGTTTAGGGTACGACGTTCGTATTCATAATGGAAATTGGAAGAAAAAGTAGCAAACCGTAAACCCGAATCCCATACCGCGACTTGGACGAACCATGTTTCTGGTAATTATGGGCTCAATCATAGTTACCGGATTCGCTGTAAACTCCCACGAATCGCGAATTGGATTCGAACCCGAACCGGTTTAGGGTACGAGGTTCGTGTTCGCACTGGAAATTGGAAGAAAAAATGGCGAACCACAAATCCGAATCCTTACTGTGGCTCGGACGAACCGCGTTTCTAGTAACTATGGGCTCAACTGCTCCTACAGGCTTTTGTGATGCAGAAGTTTCATTGCATGATATAGGCATTGACCGAGATAAGAGCTACTATGCTTCTCAACTACTTAACTACTTTGTTCTGTCTGCTGCGATGCATATGCAGGTCATTGCATCTCTGTTAAAACCTCGCGGTTGGAAGCCCCCCGTGCGAAGGCAGTTCTTCTTGGACTGCAGTGAGATTGCAGATCTGTGTGATAGTGCTGAGAGAATATTTTCAAGCGAACCAAGTGTTCTGCAACTTAAAGCTCCCATTAAGATATTTGGTGATTTACATGGTCAATTTGGTGACCTTATGCGATTATTTGATGAGTACGGTGCTCCTTCAACGGCAGGAGACATTGCGTAAGTTCTTGCTTATGATAAAATGATGATGACACATTTCTTAATTTTTGGTAACAATTATGGTGAGTTTTTGATATGCCAAAACTGCACGATAAATTGTGACCATTTAGTTAGCCAAATTAACTTGTGAATGCTTTAATTATTTTATTAATATATTTCCTTAAGTGTATTAAACTCTAGATACATTTTATTTTGTTTGTGAGTTTTTGTTCTCTCTTTTCTGGTGGTCAGCTCATCTATCATTTTGTCTTAACCTGCAGGTACATTGATTATCTCTTCTTGGGTGATTATGTGGATCGTGGCCAGCATAGTTTAGAAACTATCACTCTTCTTCTTGCATTGAAGGTATTAAACTGTCAACTTACTCTCATGCCATGTAGACTTGTTTTGATGTAGTAATTTATTTAAATGGTAATAGCTAAACTATTGTACATTTCAGGTTGAATATCCTCAAAACGTACATTTAATTCGTGGAAATCATGAGGCTGCAGATATTAATGCTTTGTTTGGCTTCCGAATAGAGTGTATAGAGCGAATGGTATTTTCTTTTTGTGTACTGCATTTCATTACAAGATCACATTTCATCTTTGCTTATGTGGATATTCTTTGCTCAAAAAATAGGGTGAGAGAGATGGCATCTGGACATGGCACCGTATGAATAGGTTATTTAATTGGCTTCCTTTGGCTGCGCTCATAGAAAAAAAAATTATCTGTATGCATGGTGGCATTGGTCGGTCAATTAATCATGTAGAGCAAGTCGAGAATCTTCAAAGACCAATTACCATGGAAGCAGGCTCTGTTGTCCTCATGGATCTCCTATGGTCATCATTTCAATAACCCACACTGATATTTACCCTTAACACATCTGTTTATTTATGTTGATGTCATGAGCTCGTTATGATATGCTTACAGGTCTGATCCAACAGAGAATGACAGTGTTGAAGGACTCAGGCCAAATGCTCGGGGACCTGGTCTTGTTACATTTGGGGTTGGTGCTCCCTAATCTGTTTGTTGATGAGCTCCTTTCCTTCTTTTTTGTCCCTTCGATTTTCTGAAGCTAACATGTGTTGTTGACACAGCCTGATCGCGTTATGGAGTTTTGCAACAACAACGACCTTCAATTAATTGTACGAGCGCACGAGTGCGTGATGGATGGCTTTGAGCGCTTTGCTCAAGGTCACCTGATCACTCTTTTCTCTGCAACAAATTACTGTGGTGAGAATATGTTTTAACATGATCCATGTTTCAACCTTTTGGCTCGATCTATGATTGCTTGACGTGGTATGCACACAGGTACTGCAAATAATGCTGGTGCAATCTTGGTTTTGGGTAGAGATCTTGTGGTCGTTCCAAAACTAATTCATCCTTTGCCCCCTGCAATCACATCACCTGAGACCTCGCCAGAGCATCACATTGAAGACACATGGATGCAGGTAATTAACACTATATACCGTTGCAAATATATTCCTTTATGTGAACTTGCTGCCACTGCTTCTGTCCACCTCTTAACACCATGACGTGTGAAATGGATTTCAGGAACTGAATGCAAACAGACCACCAACTCCAACCAGGGGCCGTCCCCAAGTAGCAGCTAACGATCGAGGCTCTCTTGCCTGGATATAGTAGGTTTGCCAGACGTTGTTTGATATGATCCATCTTAAGTCGCTCAGTGGGATCTTGCTGTTTTTATTCAATTTGCATGCAAGAAAATGATTTGTGATCGAGAGGTGGGGCTAGCCCACAGCCATGCCAAAAGAGAATTATCTACAGGGAGCAAAGTGGAAGTGGACTATAATGATGGACGAACGGAGTTTCATCCAGGACAGTGCTCTCCATTCCATCTCCCTCAACACAAGTAAAACAAAATGGACTCCCAGAAATTGTCTTTAGATCCATGGAGGCTTCACTTGTATATACTCAACTGCCGGTCGATAGGCGGGTGTTTGTGTGTTTTTGCGTCCAATTGGAATGGCAGAAGGAACAGTGTTACTGTACTAGGTGTTCTTCCCCTTAATTTTTTGGGGGTGTAGAGTTCTGATTTTGCATGGTGTTTTTGAGTTGCCACAGGGACCTCATGCCTGACCGACCGGGTCGCGGTCTAGTCGTGTATAATAGCCCCCTCTGACTACTACTTTTGTCGCAGCATACCCCTCTGTAATTTCAGTCCGATGCTGATGTGTACAATTTTGTGTTTTAAAGTTTTGGGTGGCGAACGGAATTAGTGATTTGATTTATTGGAGGAAAAGAGGTGTTACTTATGGTTATGGATGAACTCCCATCACGGAATTTGTTGTGTGCCGGTTAGCAATGCGGATCCGCTAATGGTTACTGGGACGGCCATCTCCTCTCCTCTCTCCCTCTAGTGATGCAATGCGAGCACTTCACGTTTGTGAAAGGTCGTGCTTCCGTTACCTGAGTTTGTAAAGCATAGGCTCCAACCGTCCGTATGCACAGGTGGCTGTGAGTACAGTAGGATATTACGTACTTAAAAGTGAAAGACAATACGAGTAGAAAGGCTAAACCAGGCTCATTTTAATCTTTGCCGACAGTCACTGATTGACACCTCCGAAAAGAAAAACAAAATCGAAAAACTAATAATAATTGGAGATCCATAGCGCAAATCACAGATGTAGCCAGTAGCGACCACCTACACCCAGCAGACAAACATAACATAAACCTACTCAATAATTCCTTGTTAACAGATCAAAGAACGAACACGATAATATATCATATGTCAGCGGCTCATTCAACTGTCAACACACAAGATACAGATACAAGTACTGTTTAATTTGGATCTCCATAACATCCCAAAACTTGAATAGAAACATACTTCCAGAATCCATATCAACAGTGTCAAAGATTTGCAGGAGTGCACAGTTCATTAGTCCGGTGAGTGAATTCATAATGTACAATTATCTACGCCACTCCACGGCTGGCGTTGATCTAGTTGATGCTCGCGTCCATCAGAACCAAAGTCCATATCACAACAATTGTCCAGAAGTTGTTACGCAACAGGGTTGGGTAGATATATTCAAAATGGTTACATGACTGCTCCAGTTAAGCACCCCAAAATGATACTAAAGCTCAGCGTTTCTTCTGATCCTTCCCAGTCTTCATGTCATGGGTAAGCATCCTGGGAGCAATGGCCATTGCCATGAGCTCCTGGAAGAGGAGCTTGCATGCGTATGGTATATGCACCTGTCAATGCAACAACAGTGAATACAATTTCCATTTTCTTTGGCCAAACATGCAAGGAACAATATGTAGATCAGCATTCAGAAACACAGAAGTTTTACTTACTTGGACAATGTCAGTCTTGTTCTTGCATCCTCTGCACTCGAAGGAATTCTTCTTGAGATTAGCAATAGCAATGAGTCCGCACTTCTCACATACGTGCACTCTGTAAGCATCACTCTGGTCGAATAATCTTTCCTTCAAGAAAAATGCAGCGCCGTGAGCAATCATGCAATCCCTCTCCATTTCTCCAAAACGGAGACCACCATCACGTGAGCGCCCCTCTGCTGGTTGCCTGGTAAGTATCTGGACAGGACCACGACCTCTAGAGTGAATCTTGTCATCCACCATGTGCTTGAGTCTCTGGTAATAAGTGGGACCAAGGAAAATCATTGCAGTCAATTTTCTCCCAGTGTGACCATTGTACATGGTCTCAAAGCCACGCATCTGATAACCACATTTATGAAGTGCCTTGCTGATGTTATCCACCTAGAATAGAAGCAAAAAATACGTAAGTCCACACAATTTACATAGCAAATCCAGTTTCGTCGAAAGTCATGACGAGAAGTTACGATCACTGTTAAGAGATCACTATCACCATTATTCTCAGCAACTAAATTATAACTAAATGAGAATTCGGTTTTTTTCTAAAGAATAATTAGAAGAAATAAAAAATAATGGGTCACCGGAAGATTACTCACAGTAACATCAGTGAAAGGAGTTGCATCTCCTTCCTTCCCCATGTGGGCAGCAACTTTACCCATGATACACTCAATCAGCTGGCCAATAGTCATACGGGACGGAATAGCATGTGGATTCACAATGATATCAGGTGTGATGCCTTCAATCGTCCATGGCATGTCCTCTTGTGTGTAAGTCATTCCAACAGTTCCTTTCTGACCATGCCTACTGCTAAACTTATCTCCAATTTGCGGTATGCGAACTGATCGCATTCTAACCTTGACAAATCTTAAACCATCAGCATTTGTTGTTAACAGAACCTGCACAAAACACCTGACTTAGAAGCTGTTGGTTTCAAATTCATAACACCACACAGAAACATGAGAGGTGGAGAAAACAACAAACCTGATCCACCATTCCACTTTCACTGTGACGCAGAGAAGTACTATGATCACGCTTCGTGTATCTCGTAGCTTGCCCTTGAGCGTCATCTTGTGGAATAGGAGATGTCTTCCCAATGATGACATCTTCGCCGGAGACCCTTGTTCCCTGATAAATGAATTATACATCAGGGGATCAAGAGTACGGTTCTGTGATAAAGACAAGCCTACAATAATCAAGTTTTATACTCACAGGTGGTGCAAGTCCATCATCGTCTAATTTATCATAGGACCCATGGCGCATTCCCTACATGGAAAAATTACAAGAAAATTAGCCCATTTGAGCTGCAAAGGAAAAAAAATCTGCAATGAACTTTAGAAAACATCACCATAGTGTTCTCCCTATTCGGACGACCAAACTCCTCTTTGACAAGAGTACCCATCTTCTTTTCCTCATCCCTGTATATGAAGTTAGAATTGTTACATTGCAAGCATTGGACTACCGAGTGGTGGCATAACCTACAATAGAATATGCTGAAATGTATACTGTACCTGTAAGAGCGAAAAAATAGGGATCGGAAGAACCCACGATCTATCGAAGATTGGTTCATAATAACTGAATCTTCTTGGTTATATCCAGAGTAACATGCAATAGCCACAATTGCATTCTTCACAAATCACCATAGCAAGGTATTAATGATTACTTAATATAACAACATAGATTCAAAATATGAACAGACAAACAAAGTGCTGTGCACTTAAAGAATATTCACTTACAATGCCAGCTGGCAACTGTCTGAAGTGCAAATGTTCCATAGCTCGAGTAGTAACTAGAGGCTTTTGTGGGTAGTACAGAACATAGGCCAATGTGTCCTGAATCCAAATGGTGGATGGTGAAGGTTTGACAAAACTAGACCAAGAAACCAAAAAAGGCAGACAAATGGCACTCACCATTCTTAACTGATAGTTGGTAACATAGATTCCCATGGCTTGCTTTCCCATAGCAGACTGATATGTATTACGTGGTGACTGTACAATCAAAGGAATGAATTAGACATGCTTAAAAAATATGCAGTATACAGCATTGCATAAGGGGATGGGTCACCTGGTTGTGATCAGGAAAAGGAATAATCGATGCGCAAACACCAAGTATCAATGAAGGGTGAATCTCACAATGTGTGTAAGTTTCAGAGTATGCCTCCTCTGGATTCTGTCTCGCATTTACAAGGTCCTGAAATTTTTTATTGGCATTACTAGCTGAAGATGAATCTAGAAGGAAAAGTCTTTCCGCATAAAGCAATGCCAACAGAAAAGAGTAGATAAAGCTGTCCCATGTAAAGGAATGCCAATCGAATCGAGTACACATAGAATTCCCACAGAAAGGAACCCCAGTTACCCCACTAATGCTCAATCAGGCATACTTTAAATGCAACAGATCTAACTTACATTTATGGTCATGGAGATCATAGTAGTCTCTTCCTCTTCAGTATCTATGTACTCTATAAATCCTTTTGCAACCAAGTCATGCCAACCTTCCTCAGGAGTCTCCTGGATAAGCACACAGTAGGATAATAGAAGCATATGAGAAGAAATACATGCATGCCAATCTAAATTGGAGTAAAAACTAGCATACAATAATCAATATCAGACCCTTTGCTGCAATGCTCGGATATGTCTCTTCTTAATGAGAAGCCTCTGGCTTTCAACAATAAACAGTGGACGACTGCAACGCCCATAGTCCGTATAAAGTCGAAGTTCTTTAAGGCGAATATCACGAACCACACCAACTTCAGTGTTGACATCAATCTGAAAATTGACACAATACTCAGCAGGCAAGTTTGAGATCGGATTGTCCTTGAAAATCGCATGCAAGCAATGAATTGCATTCTTTTCTCTGACCTGGTCTAGTCAACACTTGACATACCTATGTTTACCCTACTGAAGAAAATGGTATTTACAATAAATACAGATAAATATCAAACAAAGTTAGGATTGCATATGAGGAGGAGAACAACCAAATCACATCAGTTTATTAAAAGAGTACTCTCAATCTGTCATATATATATATATAAATGTAAGTCCATGAATGTGGATCATAATGTCTTTTTTTATGCTAACATCTATTCCCCTATTTATGGCATGCAGCATTTGGATTCATACTCCAAAGTAGTCAATAGAAGCAGGGTACAAACCTGTCTTCTTAAACGCCTAAGTGTCTTCACCAACAGGTCAGGGTTCCTATGAATTCCAACCCAACAACCATTGACAAAAATTTTAGCAGCTTGAGGAATGACTGCTGGCGATATTTCCTGAAAAAAAATGAAATACAGAACAAAATCAGTTACGTTGTAAACGACATCAAAACATAACCCGTAAGCCTGGGAAGGTCAACCAAATCAAAATACATGTATACACTGAAGGGAATAAAAAGAAACCTCAAAATTTTCTGTGCCCCACTCCTCCAAAAATTCCAAAATAGGATTTGCAGCGGAACCGACAGTGATATATACCATCAAGGCAAGATTTTTAACCAAGCCGCAAGCCTGCACACAAGGTATATGGAAATATAACACATCATTTAAACAAAAGAAAATTTAGAATGTTAATCACTTACTTGTCCTTCGGGTGTTTCAGCAGGACACATCATTCCCCAATGAGAATTATGCAATTGGCGAGGTTTTGCCAGTTTCCCTATTAATAATATCAACGCAATTGTAAGAATCAAGTCTCAATGGGGAAGTAATGTATGAAATGAAAATGTTTCATATCAACCTTCACGCCCAATGGGAGAGTTCAGCCTCCGCAGATGTGATAATGTAGAAGCATAGGTAAGACGATTAAGCACCTTCATCCCCAAAAAAGAAGAAATGCAGAACACAGATTAGAACATTTGTTTGCTGAACCAAGTTGGAAGCAGTTAAGCATACACCTCAAGTGATAAAGAAAAGCCACAAACCTGAGACACACCAGCCCTGGTACCAGCTTGGTTAGCCTGTCCCCAGTTTCCAGTAGCAAGGGAATACTTCAACCCACTAGTAATGGTTTTGGCCTTGATAGCAAATTGCAAATTTACTTCCTTTCCATTATCCACACACTGGGTTCAAGGAAAAGGAGCAATTAGTAATCACCAGGACTGAGTAAAAGAACAAGAGCTTGACAATTTAGAGAAGGGTACCTTCTGAACATATGACCTCACATCCCTTGTCAATTTCCTGAAAAGCTGTATTGGCAATGGGGGAAAAAAAGTTATGCTCCCAGCCAGAAAAAGGGACTAGCACCATTTTAAGTTTCTGATATATTGAGACAAACCATTCTGAACAGTCCTCCAAGCAAGGGACCTGCAAGGTCCAGCCTTTTGTTGCCGTAATGATCTCTGTCATCTTCAGCTCTTCGACCAAGAGCACACATCAATAGACGGTGAATAATGTACCTGTGCAATGAGTGTATAGGAAATTAGCCGATCTGCTTTCAACCAAACTATATCATATGCTATACTTGTTGATTCATAATGAACTGAACAGGCAATTGGGACCACATACCCAAAGTAGTACGCCTTTTTAGTTTCACAGAATTCGCCTACACCAACATGGGGCAACATTTCCTTTTGTAGTATCTCTTTGGCATACCTGCAAAATCCACATAGGTAAGTACCAATATAATATAGGTCCTCTAGCAAATATAGAGTTAATTTTTCCCCCAACATACTTAATTCTCTTTTCTCGAGTAACACCAACTGTAGCACCACGCTTTCCAATGTAGTCCAGAGCAACCTGCATACAGGTATATTAAAGCTTAAAAAAAGATGAAACCAAAAGCAAGCATCATGAATTTAGTAACTCATATAACTACTTCAGTTCCAGTTGAGAGCTCAGTCTACGAAGTGCCCCCAAGTAAGAAAGACAATTTAGTTACATGACTTAAATTCAAGTAGATGCATTATAAATTCAAGTTAGAAAGAGCAATTTAGTTTCACTTATCAAATATTTACTCCTATAAAAGAACCAGTTGATAGTGATGGTAAAGTTCTGCCATCCCACCTCCCCTCACATAGTATTGCGCTGACAAGTGTGCGCCGCCCCTCGCATAATTTTTTTTATATTCCACAAATATATTTGATGTGCTTATTACACCATGTAACATGGAAATTCATATTGCTTTACTTTTATAGTTTAGAACTAATGGTTTTGATTATTTGAGATATGTAGCAACGCACGGGCACTTGGCTAGGTTTATATTTTTTTCACTGGGTTTTCCGTTATATGATTTCCAACAACCTGTTAATCAAAGATATTTTGTTTACATTGGTTGTTTCATACGTGCTTGAAATCCATATGATACAGTGTTTAATGTCATCGTGGCTATTTTTATACTAGCTTAAAACAACATGCTGGCCCTCAGCTAGTAGCTCAAAGCCTCAAACAAATACCTGTTGATTTTGAATGACGAAAGCTTCCTCCAAAGATGGACGTAGTAATTCCATCATTTGTGTATCAGAGAAGTCATAACATATGTGCTCCAGTATATCTTTGTCAGCAACAAACCCTAATGCTCTAAACACAATGATGATGGGAATGTCTGCACGAATGTAGGGTAGAGTAGCACGGATATATTGACCAGATGAACCCTGCAGCATAAGGGACATTTAACAGCATTCAAGATTATAAAATTAATTCGACTCACTGCACCCTCCTATATGTATGCTGTGTAAGAAGACCACTATACAAACATATGCATGTATGAAGAACTATTTTCAAAGCTCCAGTAAGACTGACCCCTTTCGCGCCTGCCCGAGAAAGCATCCGTACGAACATGCTACTAGCAGGTCTATTCTGGTTTTCTGCCATAGAACGGACTTCAGCCACATATGCAAATTTATTTGGCTGCCTCTTCTTAAATACATAGACATGGTTCGTGCTCATCTTCTCCTGGGCAATGAGAACTTTTTCACTACCATTGATTACAAAATATCCTCCTTGGTCATAAGGGCACTCCCCAAGTTCTGTGAGGTCCTTTTCAGATTGTTGAAATAGTGTGCAGTAACCAGAACGCAACATGATTGGAACCTGAAAGGAAAAAACAGTTGAAAAATGGACTGTACAACAGAGCATACTATCAGCACATGTTAAGTTGTTAATTACAACACCTTTCCAATGAAGACTTTTGGGTACTCCATAGTTTCTGTAACTTCTTCACAGTCATGTCCTTTCTTCACAACTCTGTATGATACATCAACATATAGTGGTGCTGAGTATGTCAGGTTCCTGAGCCTTGCTGATTTTGGAAATAGGGTAGCTGTCTCTCCATCAGCTTCTGTCATCATTGGTTTGCTCAGATAGATTTGTCCAAAGCTTATCTTGTGGAGTGTCTAAAGAAAAACACAATAACGATCATAAGTCACAACACAAAGGGAATGGAAAAAACAAATAGTAAGAAAATTTGGTTTGAACTGGAAGAGCATCAGCAAGATTGCACATGCTGTCACTAGCAACCCCCACGCTCTAAAAGAAAAGCAACATTCAAAATTTGCCTTGTTTCACTTAAGACATAAGTATTTGTTTATTTTCTTTGTTTAAATAGCATGAGTCATCCGTACCATGGTATATCATCTGTTTTATTCTAGAGATGTGAAGTGTGCATACACAAGGCATATAGATCAACAAGACAACAACAGACGTCCTTGACTCTGATCATGCCAACCAGAAATAGCATTCCTCTTCAAAACATGCGAAGCAGTTCCTTCTCATTTTTCCATTAGTGGATACTTTCACTTATCACTGATAAAAGCTTAGAAGAGATCAATGTTTGTAATTTTCTAGGATTCTTAGAGGGGGTTACCTAAAAGAATTTCATATGTGCTTCTCCTTAAACCAGTAAGTCCAGCCCTAACTGCATCCACATGAACTTGACACATTACGTTTTTCACATAGGCTTGCCATTTTGGATCTTTTTTGTGACCCTAAATACTTTAGGAATGACAGCAGCCAATGAAAACACTTCAAACGTACATTGTTAAATAGTTGACTAGATGTCCTCTCGGCATAATCTTGCAAAGCAATCTGAGTATAACAAGAGGCAGGCCAGTCCCTACATCATTTCAGTTTCTTCCCTTTAGCATAAATGTCTTGTCTTTACTGGTAACATTTCTTCTGTGATATCTATCTCAAACCATACATGTTGGTTAACACCATCGTCCACGAGAAATTTAAAAGGAATTACAAGTATGTGATTTACTTATTCTTTTATTTATTTTCTCTGTGAATGCTCTGCTATAACAACAGTGATTAAATTTGCTGAAAACTTCAAAAGTTAAGATTTCAATTGATACAAATTTATCAATTTACACCGTCCATCATCCATCATTTGCAAATCACTGCACACAATCGCCACACAAATAAACACAAAACAGCAGCCATCTTGATAGTCAAAACCAGACATGCACTAGCCTCATCAGAAAACCAATTCTGCTTCCCCTAGCTATCAGTAGCGACAACTGAAACTACATTGTTAAAAGCAATGTCCCTAGTGCACAACTCATTCTAAGCTTTGTTTCTATTGCCACCCTGTGGACTTCATGCATTCTCCACCTAATCCCACAGAAAGAACTTCAACAGAACTCTCATCTCAACACTATACACCAAGCAATTCCACCCTACAAAATCAAATCCAACCATCAACATGACCGTTTCTATTAGCTATATCATTGTCAAAATTCTCAGTCCCCCACCACAAACAGCAGCAAGCAACTGAATCCTCACGCAAAACCCTAGCTGGTCATCTAACCAAGCAGCCGCCCAGTAAAAGGGTGCAACAACCGAGACCTGCCCATCAAAAACCCGCCACGTCAAGCTCGCCAAAACCCTAATCGCCCAATTTAAGAGCAGCAAAAGTTAGGCCACATTTGCAAAGTCCCCGCCGGGGGAGGGGGAGCAACCTCGGCGAACTCGGCCTGGCGGCCGGGGTTGTGCTGCGACTCAGGGCGGATCTCGATGTCGGCGGACTCGTCGACGATCTCCTGCATGGTGTTCTGGATGAACTCATCGAATGAATCGAGCTGCTGGCGCACGAGGCCCTTCTCCTCGAAGTAGGCGGAGATGACGGCCCAGGCGTCCTCCTGGGTGATCTCCTCCTCGTCCCGCGCCTCCTCCTCCCCCTCGACCTCCTCATCCTCCATCTCCTCCCCGCCGCCGCCGTAGTTGCCGTCCTCGTCGGCCCCGTACGCCGCGTGGCCGCCGCCGACGTGGTGGTGCCCGCCCATTTCCATCTCCATCCCCTCCTCGTACTCGTCGTCCTCCATGGCGACAACAACAGCCGCGGCGAAACCCTAGCCCCGGATACGGGGTTCTATGCGTGTGCGGCTCGGCGCACCGCCTCTCGCTTGGAAGAGGAGACGCGGAGTGGGGGCGGAAGGAGGAAGAGAAGAACTGGGGTTCGTCTCCCCGTCGGCTTCGTGGTTCGGGGCTTTTCGGGCTGGGCTGATACGGGCCGGGCTGGGAACACTAATGGCTTCTGTATGTGCGCTTTGACTTTGGAGGTGTGGAATTGGATTAATTATATGCCCCTCGAATCAAGGTTTGAAAATTCGTTTTCGGAATAAATTTTGTCCCGGGCCGGATCACAAAATTTCAGCGAAATTTCAAAATTTTGGAAATATTTCGGACGAAATTTGAATTTGAAAATTCAAATCCGGTCCATTCCGGAAAAAAAAATCCGAAATTCAGCGAAAAAACCTAAAATTTTGGGTTTTTTTGCATCGGTTGAAAAGTGGTCTAAACGTTAACGAAAAAATTGAAATTGTTTTTGGAGGTTCCTGACACATTGCTGCTATTCTCACAAAAATTTCAGCTGATTATCACATCTGAGGAATTTTTAAAAATTCGGAGAGTGGTACTGTCCTGATAAAACACTGACCGACAAGTTTGATCCGAATGGAAAATGGTACAAATCAAGTTGTAAACTGTCGAAATTTTTTGTGCATGGTTATGATCCATAACTAATGTTCTCACAAAATTTTTAGCTGATTATCACATGTGAGGAATTTTTAAAAATTCGGAGAGTGGTACTGTCCTCATAGAACACTGACCAACAAGTTTGATCCGAATGGAAAATGGTACAAATCAAGTTAGAAACAGTTGAATTTTTTTTTCATGGTTATGATGTATTTATAATACTCTAATAAAATTTTCAAATGATGATCAAACTGTATGAATTTTTAAAAATTCAAACAGTACTACTGCCCTGTTAAAAGGCTTACCGGCAAACTTGAACAAAATGAAAAATTATGTAAACCATAAAAACTTTTGAAAATTTTACAGAATAGTGATAAGTAAGTTTTTAATATCCCAAAAAAAATTTTATTCATGATCACACTCCAGTGAATTTATAAAATTCTTACAACGCACAGTACCATTTATGTTCTTTTCTTTTTTATTTTTGAAATATAATATAACAAACGAAGTTCAATGCTTACATAGATTTGATTGACCAAACAAAAAAGTTTAAATTTTTTGAAAAATTTATATAATGTTAATGAGTCAATTATTAATCTCTCACAAAAATTTTAGATCATAATCACACTCAAGAAAATTTATAAAATTCTGACAATATAACTGTCCCAATTATGTTTATTCTGTTTTTGATTTTTTAAAGATAATAAATAAGTTAAATTATTTTAAAAAAATTTATGTATGATCCTAAACTACTAAGGATAGTACCATAAAATTTTCATATTATTATCAATCTTGTACAATTTTATAAAAATCTGATAGTGTTTCTGCCAAAAATTTAAAATGTTTAAAAAATTCGTTTTTTTAACAAATTTTCATAGGAGATGACTTTCCTAAGGGTTATTGGACCAAATCCGGTCAAATCCGGCCCTAAAAGATTCAAAACCGGCCAAAAAACACGAAATTTCAGGTTACTGTAGCAATTTCAACTTTTTTTTATTTTTTTTCGGCCGGTACTTTAGATTTCGGGGTGGTCCGAAATCCAAAATTTTGCCGAAATTTGGAACCCTGCCTTGAATTTGGGGAAATTTATAAATATATGATCCACATATCTTGTCGGTGACATAATAAATGTCATATAAAAGATGAAATTAACCTTCGGTGCTATATAAAGATTTGCCCCTTATAAATTAGGCCTCCTTTAGGCCAGGATTGAACAAGGCTCCGTGAAGCTCTAGTTCATATGTAAAATTTCAAGCTTGCTTAAACTGTAGTGAATGTGTATGTGTGTGTAATGTGAGTGAGATCCACATCCATCGTGTACTTTTCGAGGAAATTTTTTTTCTTGCTTTGAAGCAGACACGATAACGGGTTGTTTGTACCAAAATTTGGCAGGGCATAGACAAACTGTCAGGCTGAGGATAGAAAATGTATTACAGCCGATATCGGATAAAGGAATGAAAGGTTAAAGATGGATTATGGAAGAAATTGGTCTAAACTTGGAGATTCCTATCCGAATAGAGACAAATATGGATCATGCTGGACAGCGTATCGAAAAAGGATATGATCGGCCAATATGCTATAAAAGATAGTCGAGGGCAAGCGATGCCGCTAAGTTGGACGTGCCGGCCAACTTACCATCATCGACTTCATTCTACGCTTTTACTCAATCGGTTCCACAGCCGATTGAACCTAACAGGCATCTGCAATACGTCGAGCCAATTTCGTAGAGGAATCTAGCTCCGTACAAAGTCGTAACATATTCGAAACCCTTTATTCCGGTACTAGAGCCGACTATCAGGAGGAATAATGAATATGAGCAATTTCCTCTATATTCATCAGCTCAACCAATTCGTCAACCCAAGCTTATGCTCGAGGGGTAGAATGCCAATTAAGAGCATAATTGGCAGGCTCCTAATGCTGCATCGGCTAATACGGTAAATTGAGCCGACCAGATATCTGCCGTATTGAGAGATCAATTCGGCATACATCCCAAGGGCAAGGTTATCGACTATCAAAAGCCATATCCTGATTACATCAACCGTACGCTTTACCTTAACAATTTCAAGGTTCCTGATTTCGTTTAGTTTTCTGGCGATGACTCCGTTACTACTTTGGAGCACATCGGACGTTTATCGCACAAAGAAGTGAAGTTGCTCAGTTCGACGGATTAAAAATTAGATTATTCTCATTATCCCTGTCAGGAGCTGCTTTTACCTGGTATGCCAACTTGCCCTCAAATTCGGTTCATTTTTGGACCGATTTGGAAAGCTGATTCTATGAGTATTTTTTTCTCTAGCAGTCTGGAACTTAGGATTTCTGACTTGAACTCTGTTAGCCAGAAATTTGGAGAATCGGTAACAGATTATATCAAGATGTTTAGAGAAGTAATAAATCGGTGTTTTAGTGTTACTTTACCTGATAATCAATTAGCCGATTTGGCCTTCCAGGGGTTAATTCCCCAGTTGAGGGAGAAATTCAGCGGACAAGAGTTCACCGATTTAAGTCATCTGTTGCATAGGGTATCGGCTCAAGAAAGCCGTTTTACCGATAATAGAGGCTTTAAGGACAAGTTCAAGGCTAACCATAACAATAAAGATAAGGAAAAGGCTAAGGTTAACCTCGTCGAGTACTGTTCAAGCGAATCCTCTGAAGACGATGAGGCTGAAATAAATAGCTTTTTTAGAACAGATGATCAAAATTTGTGCTCAAATAAAAATTATGTTCTTTCAATAACCTCACAGCATCCAATCCGTAAGGTAAAATCGTATTAAAAAATGCCACAAAGATCACCAGCATCTCCTGATACAAGTAGTCATATTAGTCCAGAAGTTGCATCTAGAAACATCAATTCAAAGTTACAAACAAAAGCTAAAGCTATGTGATAAAGTATGAGACACCAATCACAATAGTTCCTCACATGAGGAAGCAACTCAAATAGATAGATAACAAGCAGGCTAATATCAACAGAAGTTCAAAGCCTCCCCAATTGACACAAGATATAAACATACTATAATTTGCGAGAGTAAAGCCTTCATATAAAATCATTGATCGCAAATCATCTTGAACCCATGCAACAGTCATCAACTAATGCCTTTCCCAGATTGGATACTACTTCAAGGAGAGCTTTGAACCGGGCATCAAAACAACCCTGAAAGGCAATCTGTGTAAGGATCACTCCTTTCTGGTAATCACCACTAAGCTCCAGTAGAGACCTCACTGGAACAAATCATCTATATTTGCAACCCGACGAATTGAATTGATATGTTTATTACTAACAAGCAACGACGAGCATGCGGGTTCTAGCAGGCAAGGCGCTAAAGATCCCGTCTGTAAGTTCAAGCTCCATTGGTTTTGATGATTGGTTTAATATTAATGTTTAATCATTGTTTAATGATAAATCTAATCATTATGAGACTAACATGTTTAATTGAGCCTTTTTCTTATTAGTCTCGTATTTGGATGGAAAATGGAAAACCTAAGGTATGCACTTGTATTCACTCTATTGACTTAATGCATACTTATGATTCAAGTTAAAGTATGAACTCTTCTATTGCTTTAGTCCAAATATATGCATTATGATCCTAATTCATATACTACATGAATGCACATATCTAGGGGGAGTTTATAATTTAACTTTTTGTTTCAATAGTAGTGATCCATGTCTTATTGCTAAATAACATATAAAGGATCAAGACTTTGAAACAATCATTTGAGTATATGAAACTTGTGTAGTTATATATATACTCATATCAATTTAAATGAAATTTAAATTGAGTTCGATTGTCTTTCAATCAATAAAAGGACATTTCATCATGTGTTGATGGTGTTCCTTGTTGATTAAAGACAAGCGAAAAGTTTTTGAGTATAATGAAGCATTAGTTGCATCAAAGTACTCAAGACACAATTAATCATTCAAATTGATTTGGGTTGTGCTCAATCTATCTTGGAGGCATCCATTATGTGTTAATGGAGTGCGGTGATGATTGAGACAACCGTGTTTGTTGGACTAACATCTTTCATGAGTTGTGAAGTAGGTTGAGTCCAAGATGATAAAGAATCGGGAAAAAGAAGAAGAAGTCATCATGTGTTGATGAGCTTCAAGAGGTGATCCCGAAGTAAAGAGAAGGGCTAGAGAAGGTTCATCATGTGTTGATGACCAAGAAGAAGAAGAGGTGATCCTGGAGAGAAGATGATTGGAAATCATAAAAACTCCAAATGGATCGCTAGAGGCAAAGGTATAACTAGCTAGGGCTAAGGATGTGTTCCTAGTCTTTTACTGGTCTCAGTGCTTGGGTGAAAGACCGGGTTGCTAGTTAGGTTGCCGTTCTATTAAGAGGGGTTGAGTCTATTAGCTTGAGCTTCATCATGTGTTGATGAACTCAATCCGGTTCACTCTAGCTCACTCTCTTGGTTTGGTTTTTGCATTGAGCTAACCATTTGACATGTGTTGCAAATGGGTGAAGCTCGTGCATTGGATTTTGTATGAGCTAAGTATTTGCATGTGTTGCAAATAAGGGAGCTCATGCTTGCTTCTTGATTGAATCTTATTTGGTTTGGTTGTTGCATGAAGCTATGGATTTGCATGTGTTGCAAAATGGGAAATAGCTTATGCACTATTGTTTATGTGGTCATTGCTTGGAGCTAAGTTTTGCATGTATTGCAAAAGGAGAGAGCTCAAGCAATTTGGTTTAAAGTGGTTGCATAGAGCTAGAGATTTGCATTTGTTGCAAATAGAGAGCTCATGCACTTGAATTTGTTGTGGTTGTTTGCATGGTGCTAGAGATTTGCATGTGTTGTAAATAGAGAGCTCATGCTTTGATGTTTTAGCTTGTGATTGGGTCATGTGTTGATCATCACAAGGCTAAGCTTGGTTTAGTTGCAAAATGTGTTTTTGCAAAGTGTTGACTTATTATTTGCAAATGTGTTTTGCAAATAAGCTGGAAGTTATGAGGTTCGATCCTAGAGCATGTGTTGGCATTTGCAAATGTGTTTTGCAAAGTGTCGGGATCATGTGTTGATCCTTACATGGCTAAGAGGATTGATCTTATAGGTTCGTGGTTTATTTGCGAATGTGTTTTGCAAATAAGTTGGAGTTGTTATTTGCAAATATGTTTTGCAAATGAACTTGAGATTATGGGTTTCGATCCTAGAGTATGTGAATAGGGTTTGCAAATGTGTTTTGCAAATTGACTTGATCATGTGTTGATCATTACATGGCTAAGAGGATTGATCTCATAAGTTCTTGGTTTATTGGCAAATGTGTTTTGCAAATAAGTTGTGCTTAATGAGATTTTTTGGAGTATGTGATTAACATGTGCAAATGTGTTTTGCATAATGTTGTGATCATGTGTTGATCCTCATATAGCTCAAAGAATAATTTTTTAATGGTTTGGAGAAAAGTTTTTGTGAAAAACAGTGTTTTCTCCCTAAGGCGATCATCATCCCTTGTAAGGCTTCGTGAGCACGGGGTCCGTGCTACCGCAGCTTTGGTGAGCACCGAGAGGCCGGTGCTACCGTCTCTCCGCGATGTGAAAAATCCAGAGAGGATGTTTTTGGCGGGTTAGCGGTCCGGTGCTACCGCCCATGGTAGGCGCAGAGCACCGAGGTCCGTGCTACCGTCCCTCTGGCCGGTGTGATATTTCCAGAGAGAGGTGTTTTTGAGTTCGGCTCGGGTCCGGTGCTACCGAAGTGAAGGTCGGTAGCACCGCTCCTAGTTGGCCGGTGCTACCGGTTTTCCTGCAACGGCTAGTTTTGTAGCCGTTGGCGAGGCCGCATGCTACGGTCCCAGCTAAGCAAGAGCACCGGAATTCGCTTTGTCGCACTTCCCCAACGGCTAGTTTTGGCTTAGAGGCTATAAAAGGAGGCTTTGGGGGACAAGGGCAGATGTTGGCTGTGTGCTAGAGCATTTGGGTGTTTGTAGGAGTTGTGTGCATGTGTTGCCCTCTTCCATTTGCTTCTTGAGCTAGTGTGAGCCTCTAATTGCATGTGTTGCAATTAGGAGAGGATTGAGAGCCTCTTGTGCATGTGTTGCACTTGAGGAGGATCCTAGTGCATGTGTTGCACGTAGGAGGTCACCGGAGTGCATGTGTTGCACTAGGTGAAGTTCAAGCGGAAGGGCTTGATTTGTTACTCTTGAAGGTTGCCGCCTCCTAGACGGCGTAGAGCGTCGTGCGCGGTGAGCTTCTCAACGGAGGTTGTGAGAAGCCCCGGCAAAGTTTGTGAAGGTTGGAGCTCGCCTACCCGGGAGGGAAAAGGAGCTACCACTAGTGGATTCGAGGTGGGTGCTCAATTCGTGGAGCCGGTCCAATGTGTTTGGGCTAACCTTAACGTGGACTAGGGGAGACCGGCAAGTCTCCGACACCACGGTAAAAAGTATTGTGTCTCTTGTGCTTGCATTGTGTTTGTTATTTATGTTCAAGCAATTTATATTCATAGAATTTAATTGATTGATTGCCTGTCTTTAGGATTGCATATTATTGTTAGAGACATAATTAGTTAGTGCACATAGTGAGCCTAGAGAATTTAGGCCTTGATTGTCAAAACCTTAGTTTATCGCTTCCGCATTAATATTTGTTAAGGTTTTGGCATTAGGGAAACTAGGGGTGAATTGCTTTGTAGAAATTAGTTTTCGAAAGATTTTTTAAAAGCCGCCTATTCACCCCTCTCTAGTCGGCATCCTCGACCTTACACCGTCTTTCCCATGAAACAACACCAAACAGCCCGCGGTAAACCAGCAAGACAAAGAGGGCTCACCCATGGCCGAGGCCGAGGCCGAGCCGGAGGCGGCACGGGAGCTGCCGGAATCCTGGGATGGCGGGGGGTGCGAACAGAGACCTTGGGGGCGGCGAGGGCAGTGGCCTGCGCGGCGAGCTTGGCGGCCTCCTTCTTGCCGTAGAAGGGCTCCGCGATCTCTCGCCGCAGCGTCCGCAGCCGCTTCGATCGCAGCGACTTTGCCATCTCTCTCTCTCTCTCTCGGGGACGAACTGAATGCAGGGGGTGTGCACCGAGACTGGCGAAGCAAAGGGGCGGCGGCAGGAATCGTGTCGGTGTTAGGCGGACGGTCGGAGAGGGGCAGGCGTCGAGGTCCGAGGGGTGACGGGACGAGCTGAGAGGGGCGACGGCGGGACCGGCGGACGGCGGTGGCAGGTCTCGGCTCTCGGAGCCGGCCGTCGCCCCTGGATTTAGACCTGGAGGCTGGAGGTTGAGAATGAGAAAACTAGGGTTAGGCTGGGCGCCTGGCTAAGTGGCTAACTGGTTAAGGGCTTAAGGCAGCCGATTAGATATCTGATTGTCCGAATCTGGATATATCCAAAAATATATTCAAAATATCCCAATCCGACGGATAGCGATGTACCAAATCCAAATCCGAAACCAAAAAAAATATCCGAAACCGAATCCAAAAAATCTATATGAATGTATGGACCAAGTTGGCCTAGAGGGGGGTGAATAGGCAACTTTAAAACTTTTTAAATATTATGAAAAAAATTTCTCAATAAAAATAGAAATGGAAGCAATTAGTATAAAAGTCCAGCACAACACTTGTTCAAAAAAACTTTGTAAGAAAGGGAATTTCGAATGAAAAAGTATAAGAGAATAATGAGCAATGATAAACAAAAACAGGAGAAATCAATGATTTTCCACCAAGGTTCAGAGATCACTCCTACGTCCCCGTTAGAGCACTTCCTCAGAAGTATTGCTCCACCAAACAGCCAATCTCAATAGCTTTTGGTTTTCCACTATCTTGACTCTTTCACCACTCCAGTGAGGTGAGTCTCAACCTTTCACAGTAATGGTGGCCTTCCACAATCTCTGTTGGATAGGTCGCACCAACAACTTCTCCAATCATCTAGGAACAGCTAGTTCCAAGAGTAATAGACTATCCACATGCCCTGTCTCTTGGTTCAGTAGCTAGACGCAAACTAAACTTAGCTTGGAGCAAATACTCTGAATGTTCAGAATGAATATTTGTGATTTCTGAGTTGAAGCTCAAACTCTTGATGAAAATAAAGCTCAGGAATTTTAAAAGATCAAGAGTTGTATATGATTTGAATGATGTCAAAGAAGTTCAGGATATCAAAGATGTGAATGTGCAAAGCTCTATATACATTGTTTGTGAACCCAGGCATTCTATATATAGATCCTGAACAGAAATAACTGTTACACCTGCCATTTGCCTGTTGGGGGTTGGTAGGATAGATGGGGTAGGTCAACTGCTGTCCCTTTTTATAAGAATTTTAAGGTATATGAGACATAAGTCAAAGTATACACACACGCCGGACCGAAAATTTTGGTCCGGAGTATATAGGATTGGAAAGCATTGTTGTGCTCAGAATGACCCATTTAAGCCGGATCGAAAATATTGGTCTGTAGTACTGTCGGCGTTTCGAGCACCGGCAAGTAAATTTGTAAGTCTAAGGGGCCGCGCGTTCCACTTCCTGAATGGTTAGACTCAGAAGTCCAAGATGTATACTGGTTCGGGCCGAAGGTCCCTACTCCGGTTCGTGTGGTGGCGTTGTATTCCCTTCAGATGTATGATCGCACAAAGTTTACAAGCGAGAGTGCTAATGGCTTAGCGAGATGGGTTCGATCCTCCTCCTGCGGGTTCCCGCCTCCTTTTATCTTGAAGGAAGGGGCAGTTACATCGAGAGTTGGGAGAGGACGAGGTGACCTACACTAGGAGCTTCGGTCCTTCGCTCACGACCGATCATCACCCGCCTTGCCCATGCCGGGTCGGTAGCCTAGTTGGCGAGGCGGTTAGGTATTTCCGGAAACGGCGTGCCGCCTCTGCGAACCTTACGAGTGTTGACGCTTTGTGCATGACGTGGGTGTTGCCTCGGGAGAGCGTGTCTTCATCAGTATGTGACCGGTGATGGGACTGGGAGCATGACTTCGACAGTCATTAAACCCTCTTGGGAAGGGGCCACCTGCCCTTGTATAGTCATTTCGATTGACCCCGTTCGTGGGGTACGTGGCTGTAGGCTGGTGGGGGCTTTGACACGCGGCCCTTGGCGGATGTTACCTTGGTTTGATCGGAGTCGGGGGATCCCGTCATGCGGCGGGGGTCGGGAGCCCTGCTTGGTTGGAGACACTTCCCTCGATCGATCGGGAAGGGATGTCTTGTGTGGCCTTGCAGGTGCTTCGGTCGGTAGCGGGCCGGGAGCGGCCTATTGGGCTTGAGCTGTGCTTGAGGCCGCCGGCTCGTCACTTCGGGCCGTTGGGATACCCCTGTTATAAGTATTCGTCAAGTACGCATGCATTTGTTTAATTTTGATATCAGTAAGACAATGCTTGCGCCAGACCGAAAAAACTGGTCCGGCGTACACATGATATGTTTCTTTTGAGTATCAGCAGATAGCGTTTGCGCCGGACCGAAAAAGTTGGTCCGGCGTACATGGGAAAACGGTTGATTTTATCAGAGTGAAACAAGTTTGCGCCGAACTGAAAAAGTTGGTCCAGCGTACACAAGGAATTCGTCGCATCGATTTACATTTCGTTAAAATAAATTTTAACACGTACTAGAATTTTATTTAGAGTGAAAATATAACTTATGCCGGACTAATTTTAAGAAAGAATTTAGATTGGTCCGACGAATATAGTTATACTTGGTTGAAAAAGAATCAAAGAAGAATTCATAACGCCGGACCATCAAAAATTGGTTCGGCGTACATGAAGTGCAATCGGTGAAGGAAGTTCTCAGCGCCGGACCGAAAATATCGGTCCAGCGTACATGGTGTACGCTCGATTAGGATCTTTGAGCACCTGAATAATATGAAGTTTGGTTCAGAGAGAATTGTTTTGGCTAAAAGATAAAGCTCTGGATTTTTGAGTGAGAAACATGAAAAGTACTATGCTCCAAGTAATTTTAGTGATTTTGCATATGAACCAAGATTATTTCTTATGTATAATCCCTCTTAATAGTATGGTGATTTTAACTATATGGCTTGAATCAACTCCCAAGCCAAAACTATAAAAACACCTTAGCCTTGATCATTAAATCTGACTGTTGTTGGTTTTCACTAAGTATCCTTTTTAGTCATCAACACCAAAACCTATATGACAAGCATATTTTATACAAATGGGGAGCCTAGATGCTCTTAATGAATCTGATCCGAATACATCCGATCGGTCGATCAGTTGAAAATTATTCGATCCTATTTCACCCCTAGTCCAGATCCAACCATGGAACCCGAAGGTCCTGAACGTTCCAACCACCGCAAAATATTACCAGGTCAGACGACGCGCGGTTTAGGCCTTGTCACAATTAGGGCTGTAAAAAAGCTCGAGGCTCGTAAACTGTTCGAGTTCGGCTCGTCCCATATTCAATTCGAGCTCGTCTCGAGCCCAAACGAGCCAAACTCGAGCCTATCTTCAAGCTGATGAGCCTGACGAGCCAAACTCGAGCTATTCGTGTAGGCACGGTCTCCTGGGCAAGGCCACTGTTGGGCGACACTGCGAGCGCGAGTGAGACACACTGACCCCGACCGTGACTCCGTGAGCCGCGTGCCCACATCCCGCGTGACCTATCCCCAATTCCGTGAGTCTCGCCTCTTCCCCATTTCCCCCATTTGCCATTTCCCCTTAGCCCCAAGGCCCGAGCCGAGGCCCCCGAATCGGGAGAACCGATTCCCCTAATCCCCTTCCTAGCTTCCTCCCCAAAGTTCCCAAACCCTAAATCAATCCTCCCGTGATCCCGTCCGCCACTCCGCGAGTCCACATCTCCACCTCGGATCGAGCAGCTCCCCCGTCAACCCACCACCCAGCGACATCGGCTCAAGCATCGGGGCTCTGGGGTTCAAAGGAAGGGAGCTAGGCCAGCGCATCGCGGGAGGCAGCCATGGTGTAAAAATTGTGATCATTCGGTTTCCATTGAATCCTTCTATTTGTTGTGTTGATTCTCAACTTATTTTGGTAGGCGACGTAACGACGTTTCCCATGGTTGTTGCTAGGGGTTGCCGATTCCACTTCCCCCTGTTGTTGCTATCGTGTGTAGCTGCTAGGGTTTGTCACCTTGCCGAGTTGCCGGTTCCCCCTGGACGACACTCCTCCTTTGCTTCGACAGTTTGACGCCTACCGGGTATCGGCTACCACGAGGAACGTCGTCGGCTACCACGAAGAACGCCTACTCCAAGATATACATAGTGAGCTATTTCTATGAGCTTTTTAGTCAAATGCATTAGTATTAGGCTACCTTCTTTGATATTCGTCTCACAGCCTGAGTTAAATGAATATTTACTTGCACTTGGTTGTTTCCTCTAGTTTCAATTTTGATATAAAGAGCATGATACATTTGCTAACACTTAGGGGTGAAAATGGGTCGGATACGGGCGGATATTGCTCTTCCCGTATCCTAACCCATATTTTTTCTGGATTCGAAACCAGATATGAGTTAATCGGATCCGGATACGAATCCGAATAATTCGGGATACGGATATGGGTCGGATATGTGACGGATTCGGATCGAGAACGGATAGAGATATACGGATAACACACGCATACACGGAGTAATATATGGTGAATCAAATCACATAAATAAATGCCTTACTATTATCTATTGATATTGTTGCTTATACACAAAACATCAAGCAACTCTGATGACAAACACACAAGGAAACCAATGACCAACAGATTTATGAGAAATAAGAATGGAAACATGTGATTTATAAATTATAATGTGTTCTGTACCTACATACCTTTATACAAAGGATGGCAGCTAATCTAGTCATTGAACTCTAGAAACGGTCTCCATTTTTTGCATACCCATCGGTATCACTCAGATCTGAATCTGATGAGTTTAAATTATATTGAGAAGATTCACTGTCCAAACTTCCCTCTTCCATCCTTTTTTCGTAAATGAGGTGGTCTATATCGTCCAAGATCAGAAGTCCTGGATTTTGAATCTGTTTTATTTTCCTTTGGAGATATTGCAGGTGGCAAAGATGACCTCAGCCCATACACCAAAAATATTTGCAAAGTTGCCACAAACCCTACTACCTTGAAGTTTTATGCACGATGTTACAATCAGAACGAAAAAAAGTCTAGCATATTTGCTATAATCACAGAAATATTTTTTTCCTTTTTATGCTTACATGCCCTGAAAGTGCACCTTTAGGTTCTAAAAGAACCGAATGCAGACAATGAAGAAAGGAAGTACAGAATCTGCAAGACAATGAGGTTTAGCTTTGATTTTAGCATTCATTCATTTCAATTATCAGATGTAATACATGAAGCAACCAAAGTACTAACCTTGACATAATGCAAATCTCTATAATAAGGTTCCTTGCTGTCACAAAATCCATCACTTTCCTCAAGATCTACAAAGTGCAAAAGAAGAGATTGGAGTTAAAAGAGAAGATTGAACGCACACCACCAAATGCATGAACCTATTTGAGCCAAGAGGCACTCAATGCACCTTCTTGGGTTGTGAATCAAATCATGTTTTAATCCATCAGTCCTCATCATTCAAGAAATAATGATTCGCTTTCAAGAGAAAACTAATGATCATTTTTCCTAGAATATCGTACCAACAACTCTCCCCAACCGAATTAACGAACCGAGCCTAAATAACATGCAACACCAGTAATAATAATTGTATGCGTGAGGGCACGCAAATGCAACGAGCAGTAAGTACATCTCACCATGGTTGGGATGGTGGTGACTATCTCGTCGAGCTTGAGCTTGCAGAGGATGGTGGTCTTTTCGGCGGCGTCAAGACCGACCATGAGGATCCGCATCTCCTTCTTGGCGAAGAGCCGGCTGAACAGCTTACCGAACGCTAGCCCCATCTTTCGCCTCCTCCTTAGCTCACCTGCAACACAATTCACCACACGCCATCCCTAGCTCAGATCTCCACATTTTCCCCAACTCCACGGCCAAACGGATCACGAACCATAAGCAAAAGCAAATCGCGGCAAATCAAAGCCTTAACGCCGCGGCTAACCTAACTAAAAATCGAAAGGTGTCGCACTGTAAACTCGTAGAGATCTACGAATCCGCACCACACACACGTCCTGAAGGAAAGAAATCAAGATTGGGGCTCACCTGATCCGATCGAGGCGCGACGATTCCGGAGGAAAAATTTGGGAGCCTAGCCGGTGGAGACGCCATCGAGGGGTGAGGGGCAAGAGCCGCAATGAGACACAGCCGTCGACCGGAGTAGATCGGATCTAGGCGACACCGCGATAGGGACCGAGAGCTTGAGGTGATGGGGTAGATTGGATCTGGGCAACAGGGACCAGGTGGTCGGGTGGACGTCGTCGGCCGGGACTTGAGGCACTGGGTGAGTGGGCTGGGCGAGCCTCCCAGTACCGGGTCTTATCCGGATATCCGAAAGGGTTTAATATCCGATATCCGTCCCATATTTTTCGGATACCATGTACTTCGAATCCGATCCGGTATCCGGATTCAAATATCCGAATCTGGATCCGGATCCGATCGGATATCTAAATTCCATCCTGAATTCGGTCCCGTTTTCACCCCTACTAACACTACACAAATTGTGCTAGATGTCTCAAAATCAGCAATCAACACAACAATCTATTGATTCACCGGCAAGGGAGAATTTATGTTGAAGCTATCTGTTGATTGTCAACAGGAAAAGAGGTATTTTGTGGGTGTTTTGGTAGGTTGGAACCTATTGTCTATATGGTTATTGCACTTATGTGAGTAAGTCTATATGATTGTATGTGATTGAAATGTCACAAGTTTGTAGTATTGTGAACCTGATTGTATGTGATTGAAATGTCACAAGTTTGAAGTATTGTGAACCTGCTATTGCCTGTGTGGTTATGCAATCATGCGAGTATGTCTATGTATGATTGATATGTAACTGTTAAACCATCCTTGCTTCTATTAAGACAATTGTAACTTTGTTACATGTGTTCCTATTAAGACATACTTTGTCAAATTTGTTCCTATTGAGAATTGTTCCATGGTTAAATATTTCTCATATTTAGGTTGTCGAATGGTTCAACATTACTCAGTGGCTACTGCTGCATGCCTGATGTCTGTACATTTAATTGTTATCGAGCTTAATCGAGCCGAATTTGAGCCTATTCAAGCTTGTGCCGAGCTTGTATGTGTTTTTGCTTGTTGTCGAGCTTAATCGAACCGAGTTCGAGCCTAGCTCCGAGCTCGAACCCTAACCCGAGCTCGTTCGAGCTTGGCTCGAGCTTCTACCGAGCTCGAGCCTGGAGGGCCAGACCAGGGTTCACAAAACCGTGGTAAATCGCTCGGTTCTCGCGGTTTTCAACCGTACCGCTCCGGTTCGAGAACAGAAACCGAGCGGTTTACCGGCAGAATTTTAAAAATATTCAAAAAAAATTAAAAAAAATTATGCGTTGAAAACCGCTCGAAAATAGTTGAAAACCCATGGTTTTCGCAAAAAACCGCTCGAAAACCGTTTTTTAGGATTATTTAATTGGTGAGCTGATTTTTCGCGAAAAACTACGGTTTTTCACGAAAACCGAGCAGTTTCTCGCAGTTTTTCGTTCAAAACCGAACAGTTTTAGATTTTTTAGATTCTTTTCAAAAAATTTTGATTTCTTAACCCTTCGATTTCTAACGATTTTTGAGTGATTTTTGCGGTTTCAGTTTTTACGATTTTTCAAGATTTCGGTTTCTGTGAACCCAGTCACAGTAACACCTCTTCGTATAGGGTTTTAGCTTTTCCTCGCCACAGCTCTGATTGCAAAATCCCTAACCCATGGGAATCGCCGCCGCCTCCTCCTCTCCTCCTCCACCCGGGCCGGAGACCGCCGCCCCCTCCGATCCGCCAGCCAAAGAAGAGATCGAACACGCCATGCTGTCAAATAAATACCAAAGAATCTGCGTGGGAGCCGGACGCCGGTGGCGGCGGCTGCGCTGGCGAGGAGGGGGAGACGGTGGCCGTGGACACCGCCAAGGAAGCCGGTGATGAGGGGGAGGGGGAGGAGGAAGGGGAGTGCGGGTTCTGCCTCTTCATGAAGGGCGGCGGGTGCAAGGAGGAGTTCGTGGGGTGGGAGAAGTGCGTCGAGGAGGCGGAGGCGGCCGGCGGCGACGTCGTAGAGCGCTGCTACGAGGCCACCGCCGCGCTGCGCAGGTGCATGGACGCGCACGCCGACTACTACGAGCCCATCCTCCGCGCCGAGCGCGCCATGGCCGAGGACCTCGAGACCGCCAAGACCCGCGAAGCCTCCGAGGCTTCCCCCGCCCCCTCTGAGCCGCCGGCACCGGCCGAGGAAGAAGGCGAAAAGGAGAAGCAGCTGGACGAGGTGGTCATCTCGGAGAAGGAAGATCTTGCGGCCTAATTGGGTGAAAAAAGGTGGGATCTTGCGGTGATTTTTGGCGACGGATTTGAGGCATTTTCGATGTGAATTCGTTTCTTTTTCGAGGATTAGTTACTTAACCGTGATCGGCAAGATGGGAGAGGGGGATGAGTCTCTCCAAGAAAATGTGATTCTTTGGGTGGAAATTAATCATACACGAGTTCTGAGTTCTGACTCTGATGAATTATATGGGGGATCTCATGCTTTAATAATCTGATGCTTGGATGGCAACCGGCTTGATTTGTTCTTGCGTTAGCCATTATATAGATGCTTTGCCCAGTGCCCTGGCTCTTGTGCTGATTCGATGTTGTAAGTCGTAGGTAATGCGGATTGTGTTTAGCATACAATTGACAAGAGCATTGGCAGTTCGTGTCCAGGATGAGTCTTAATTGCCAGTTGCTCGATCTGATTGTTACATGCTGATGTGATCCTGTGCATTATGATGATTGGATTTGCTGCTATTCGAAGTCAAGAAGTGCTCATTTGCCAGCGAATTTCAGGACGACCTTGTTTGAATTAGCTGTAAATTGAAAGGCCCAACCGTGCCTTGTGTTTAACAATCTTTCATTGTGTTGGCGTCAAAAAACTTGATGTAGGGTTTCGACAGCAGCACACCAGACGAACACCGGGTTCAGAGCGTGCAAGTCGATTTGACCTGTAATCGACAAGGTAAAAAACTAAAATTCAAACAAAGCCGATCGTTAAGATCAATCGGCTTAAACTCGATCAGCTTAAAGCCGATCAAGATCAAGGGATAAATCTAACTAGCCGATTAAGGCTAATCAGAGGATAAAGGCAGATCAATTCTAAAGAAGGCGATGCGCAACAAAATCAGAATAAACCAAACCTGGGGTATAACTGAGGATGATCAACAATCGGCGATGCGCAACTTTATTGATCAAAATCGATTACAAAGGCTAAATTACAAGAACTACTCCTAGTCGACAGGAAAAGTAGATGAAAAGTAAAAGCTAGTTGATTGTGTTGTGTTGATGATCTCTCGCAACTTGCTTTGACTCTTCTTTTATACCCTTCGGCCGATCGTGTCCTACTACAACACGCTTCAGAGTCCGTATCTGCGTCGGCCTTATCTTGGACGATTGTTTCCTTAAAAACCTTGCAGTTACCAAATATGTTGGATTCTTTTCAATCCTTAATTTGTTTCCATACCTTTGATTTTATTGCCTGATTTGGATATATTGCCGAATTTTGGTGCAAACATATGCCCCCTATTTTTGAAAGATGACTTGTCATCTATCAAAAATCACAATTATCGGCTTGTTAAATCGGCTAACGTTTAAACTTCACCCATTAATGCTGCTTTATTCTCGCCGTAAATCTCTGACATGCGGGTAGTGCGCTTTAATTACTATGTCCTTTGAAATTCACTTCCGCCGCTTTCAAAAATTTTATCGTGCTATAAATATATAGCCTCCCGACCCATTCTCACGCTGCATAAGCTCTCAATTCATCCACAATCGGCTTTGTTTGTCAAGGTTCCAATCGCTTTTGCGATCGCCTAATCGGCTACTGTAATTGCTTCTATGGATCCTTCCTGTATTCATTCCGATCCCAAACAGAAAGACCAATTTTATCCGGGTCCAGAGGAAATTTAGAGTCCGATTCAAGAATAACGAAGAAATCCTCGCCTTCCTTTGTCGGCCGGGCACAACATAGAGGGTTGGACTAAGAGTTTCGTGGCTTGGCCGACGGCTCTTAAAGGGTGGAGATCATGGTATATTCGTAGCAGCTCAAAAGAGGGTTGAATGGGAAAAAATGGGCATAGTTGAATGTCTCCCCCTTTCTTTAGCCGATCCGGAGGCCAATGAGCCCTTAGTGGCCACGACTTGTTACTTCTGGTTGAACACTTTTAATGCCTTCATGTTCCGCACCGGTCTTGTCGGCCCAACCCTTTTGGATGTTGCTCAATTATGTTGCTTGAGACCCGATGGAGATCGAGTATCGGCTTACAGTGCCAAGCCCAAGTATAAACTTATTAAATCCAAGGGTGAAGGATGGGTGAAATATATCAGAAATAACAACAAGGTCAATGGGATAGTATCGGATGAGGAGCATGTTGCTTTCTTGAATCTCTGGCTAGACCGATTTTTATTTTGTGGCGCTTCTCTAGGACCAACTCAAGTATATCAAACCATAGCGTAACAACTGGTAGAGGGTGTCGGTGGCACTTGGAAAGATATTCCTAGCGCAGCTTTATCGATGATGCACATAATAAGGTGTCACTGCTCACCGGGTTTTCAAAATTCATCGTCGGAAATGTAGGAGGACCTCTCGGTTTATTCAGATTTGGTTATATTGCTTATTCACCGATCGCTTGAGTTAAATCCTTCAAGATACGGCTTTCCCGAGAAGATACCCTGTAAGGTATGATACCTCGCCATAGCTAGCCAATCGTGCGGGAAAGGTTCATGATGTGCTCTGAAATGAGACAAAGGTTACCCCTATCGGCTCTAAGAAATATCTCATTATTTTTCCGCAACTTGATAGCAATGAATTCAAATGTAATGATTTCTTCATTATACAAGTATGATCGATTTTCCGCGCCTTCTTTTCTTCACCTTGAAGCCGATAGCTCGATGCCGCATGATACTTTAGATTTGTTCAAGATTTTCATATCGCCAAAGATTCTACATGTCGGTCCGCACACCAGAATCGGACGCTCCAACCTTCATATGAATTCTATAATCCTTCGCTTTATGCTCGGCGCTTAGGCTTCGTCGAGTCATCCCGACCGCCATTGCTTGATCGGCTTCAACCAAGAGCTAGGGTCCGCAATGCCACCGCAATGACCTTTGTAATTGAGATTGCCGACGAGCTCCGGATCAAATACTTGCCTCATTTTGTGTTGAATACCCGTCGCCGTGCGCTTCTCTTTATGGTGGTCATCCGCTGCAAGTGCGTTATATTCGACAAGTCATCGCTTGGCTATTGTTAATGAGTTTCTTCCAAATCTTTCTCGAACCGACTAGAGACTAACAATGATTCAAGCGATGAAACTAACTCTTCGGGTTATACTAACACAAGTCTTATAGATACTCGATAAGGTATCGATCGATTAATACTCTTCAGATATTAATTTCTTTAAGTATACTCTTAATCTTTGTTTCTTATTTTCGGACTAAAGTCGCGGCAAAAGTCGATTTCGCCAATCAAGTAGTGGCCAAGCAAAGAGGTCACTTCAGATGATCGCCTTACAGGTATACCTCGGTACTCGGGAATTCAAAGTCCATCTCTATCGGACATTGAGAAGAAGCAACCAAGTAAGTAAAAATAATCGGTGATATTTTATCCTTGCTTTTTCAACTAACTTATAGCCGATTATGTTTCCGTAAAAGAAGAAAACGAAGTATACTAAAGCTCCAAAGAAAGAAAGGGCCTAAACCTCGTGAGCAAAGTGGTGAGAGCTCTCCTCATACTTCGCCATTTGCACAGTGAACTTGTCATATTATCAATAGGCTATATGTGTCGCTATTATTTCTTCGAATATATAAACTAACCGTCTGCATCTCCTGCGCACTGACTAATCGCCTGTGTTGCAAACATTTTAGCAAACCTTCCAAGCATCACAACTCCTGCCTCCCACCAAAGCCGATGTCGAGCTCAGAGTCACTCTCTCCGAGCCATCGGACCCGATCGATCTATTAGGCTTTTCTTTGGTGATCTTGAAGATCCGTAAATCATGGCGTCCGACCACAGTGTCAATTAAGAAAAATTCTTCAAGTATCGTAAAAGCATCGGCGCCATTACCTCTGCCGCATGAAAGAAAAACTTAACAAGCTTTTCGACTTGGTTACAAGGCCTCACCGGAAATTTCAAATAACCACCGATCCGAGACGCCATGGCCTCCGCTGAAGCCGACTTACCCCGTAAGCCATGGCGCTCTCCTCAACGCTTGCCATCTAGACGACGTAAGATCCGGCGGAAGCACCAGCAAAGATCAACTAGCGTGAAGCCCAAGAAGCCGACAAGAAACTCCCGGATGAACTGGTCGCAGATGCAAAGGCAAAGAAACGCAAATTTGATGCCAACGCAGGTTTAAATCGACCAAGGAGTCCTCTCTAAACTTGAAGTTACGAAGAAATTTCTTCCGAAGAATTGGCCAAAACAGAGAAACAAATTCAAGAAGGCCAAGTCTCCATGGAAGAAACAATATCGAAATACAGGTGAAAAATTGAGATTGCAACGGCCGTGGCACGCGTGAAGGATCAATCGGCTAAAGTGGTACCATCCCGGTAGCGCCAAAGAAGACGAGCGAATCCTTGATGATATCCAAGACGTGATTGCAAGGGTCGCAGCGCGTTGTCGGCTTTGGGCGCAACTCTCCTGGATCGGGCATTCTATGATCGAACTTCGATCCACAAACTTTGCCGATTGTTTTGGAAACACTTTGTTCAATGCTTATGGAATGTTTTGTAACTCGTTATGTTTATAATCTACCGCTTAACCGATTTATATTTTGCTCATCTTTGAGTTTGCAATCCTTTCAACCGATTAACGGCATCGTGTTAACCTCGGTTTTTGAACAAGATCTTTAGTCGGCTAGGCTCACCCAAACACTAAGGTAGTATTTCTTCAAATACTTTCCATTAATAGCTTTTGCAGCACAAACCCTCGAGTGTTTCCAGAAGTATGAGTTTCCACGACTAGCCGATTAATTCAGATGGTCCTTCCCATGTAGGTGACCATTTCCCAAATCGATTATCTTTAGAACCAACAGCGAGATTGTTTTCCACACCAAATTGGCTAAATCGAAAGATTTAAGCATGACTTTTTATTATATGCCCTTGCAACTCGATCTTATTCTTTTAAGCCGATCAAGCGTGAGACAAACGTAACTCCGCCAACTCATCCAAACTATCGACCATTAAATCATTGTAATCTTGAGCCGATAAACCATTTTGTCCGGCTATTCAGACGACTTAATGTTGATCTCCACGGTAAAACAACTTCATGTCCATACACCAATTGGTAAGGTGAAAGCTTTGTCGCCCGTGATAAGATAGCCGATAAGCCCAAAGTGACTCGATAGAGTTGAATGCCAATTCCTTGGTTTCTCATCAATTTTTCTTTTGATTAACTTGATTAGTGTTTTATTAGACGACTCGGCCGCGTCCATTGGCCCGAGCGTAATACGCGAAAGAGTTTAACAATTTGATCCCTAGACTCGTTGCATAACCTTGAAACTCGTTAGACATGAATACCGTACCTTGATCGGTCGTGATTGTTTGTGGTATTCCAAACCGATGGACGATATGTTCATTCACAAAATTAATCGCCTCAACGCTAGTCACCTTCTTGAGCGATATAGCTTCGACCCATTTTGAGAAATAATCGGTTGCGGCCAAAATAAATTTATGGCCTTTACTCGAAGCAGGAAATATTTGGCCGATTATATCTATTCCCCAACCTCTGAACGGCCAAGGTTTGATAATTGGATGCAAAGCCGATGCTGGTGCTAGTTGTATGTTGCCAAACTTTTGACATGTCTAACATCCTTTGTAATATTTGAAGCAATCCTCTAGCATCGTCGGCCAAAAATAACCTGTCCGCCTAAGCATCCATTTCATTTTATGTGCCGATTGATGAGAACCACAAATGCCTTCATGCACTTCACCCATCGCCACTCGGGCTTCTTCAGCCTCAAGACATCTTAGCAACAAGCCTTCCATAGTCCGATAATACAAATATATCGCCCATGATAACGCATTTCAATGCTTGTTGCCGTATCCTTCGTTAAATCGGCTTAGATGGGTCGACTAGATAGTCTTTTATTTGCGTCCTCCAATCAAGAATATCCGTGCACATTATTGCTTTATCTACGATTCGGTTTCGACTTCGCCAACATCTTTATACCCTGATGCTTGTTGGGCCAAAGCATTGGCTCTATCGTTCAATTCTCGAGGAACATGACCGATAGAAAATGATGCAAAAGAGTCGATGATTTCTGTGCATTGCCCTAAATATTTTAATAGCACTTCATCTCGACATTGGTATTTTCCTTTTATTTGTTGTACTACTAATAGTGAATCACCATATGCCTCAACAAAGACTTACTCCAATATTTTCCAACAAGCTGTAAGCCTTTGAGTAATGCTTCGTACTCGGCCGGTTGTTTGAACATCGCTATTTAGCCTAATGCAAATTCGAAGCTATGTCCTCTAGGTGAAGTGAGTACAATACCGATACCATATCCTTCCTCGCATACCGATCCATCAAAGAACAAGCGCCATGGTGCCACCAAGACTAAGTTTGCACGTGTGTCATGTCCTGTTATGAAATCGGCTAGGACTTGTCCTTTGACCGCTTTGGCCGATTCGTATGATAAGTCGAACTCGACCAAGGCGTAAGCCCATTTGCCAAGTCGACCTCGCAAAATTGAGCCGATAATATATATTTTATGACATCGGTTTTGCGATAACTTTACAAGCCGATGCTAGTATGTAGTGCCTTAGCTTTGTGCATGAGAAGTACAATGATAAACATAGTTTTTCGATAAAGGGTACCGACTTCGATCTAGCAACCGTCGGCTTAAATAAAAGATAACCTTCTCTTTACCATGTACCTCTTGCGCCAAAACAGCTCCAATAGTATCTTCTTCACCGAGACATACAATCTGAAGGAATACCTTTTCCGGCAAGCGGCCAGATCGGAGGGTTGGATAAATACCTTTTACTTCACAAAAGCTTTACGATCGGCTCCCATATAAATTCCTCGCTTTCTTTTAACTTCAAAGAATGGGGTAAAAGCACGGATCCTACCAGAGAGGTTCGAGATGAACCGACGGAGGTAGTTAATTTTGCCGATCAATTTTGTAATTCGCTTTACATGTTGGTGGCTTAGTATTGGCTATGGCTTTGACCCTTGTTCGGTGACTTCGATTCCCTTTCATGTACCATAAAGCCTAAAACTGCCCCCGCCGACACACGAACGCACACTTGTAAGGATTCATCTTCAAACCGTGCGCTCTTATGTTTTTGAACACCCTCTCCAAGTCGGCCAGATGTTGGAAATCTTCGCAGATTTTACCACTACATCATCTATATAAATTTCAACGATGTGGCCGATTAAATCGTGGAAGATCGATTCATTGCTCACCGGTAGGTTGCTCCAGCGCTTTTCAAGCCGAAAGTCATTCTACCACTCGAATAACCCTATTGCACCGGACATCCAAGGTCGTCTTTGGTATATCGGCTTCGCCATGAGTATCCGGTTATACCCGATTACCATCGTAAAGCTTATGATCTTGTTTCGATGCAAAGATCGATAAGCATATCGGCTATTGGCATAGGGTATTCGTCTTTTGGCGTCGCCTTGTTCAAGTCTCTAAAGTCGACACATACTCGAAGTTTTCCATTTTTCTTCATTACTGGAACGATGTTGGAAACCCATTCAGCGTATCGGCAAGGCCTGATAAACTTTGCTTGCAACAATCGTTCTATCTCTTCTTTTATAACTTGGTACAAGGCTGGATTAAAACGCTCGATATCGTTTAAGCGGCCGATAGCCCGATTTTATAGGTAGCCGATGTTCCACCGCTTGACGGCTTAATCCGCATTTCATGATACTCCTAAGCGAAACAATCTTTATAATTTCTAAGTATTTTTATTAGCTCTTCTTTGTATTTCACATCTAAATTTGTACTGACAAAAGTTGGTCTTTTCCTATCACCGTTACCTATATCGACTTCTTCAAGTAAATCGGTAGACGTGAACCCTTGCCCCAACTTTTCTATTTCTTCAAAGTCTTCTATGGCTTCGTAGCTATCCGTTGTTTGCCGATAGCTTTGCATTTTGTCCTGTAGCGCCTTCAATGTTTTTCTTGTCCCCATCGGCGCAACACTTCGTTTGCCCGATCAAAGGTGTCAGGCTTGACATCGATCGGCATAAGTCCGTATTTGCTTACGATATGAAATCGCGATCGTCCAAATACCTTACCCGATATACACCAACTTTCGTGTTGCCAATTCGCATCGGTTAGCCATGGCGATGTGCGCCGATGTATCGGTATAACGACTCGACTTCTCCGCTCCATTGAACGAGCGCTGATGCATGGTCGATGGGATACAGCGGCTTGCATGAATCCAATCCCGTCCGAGCAAAGACACTGTAATTTCCTTTGGCATCAATTACAAAGAACGCCGTCGGCAAGGTCTTGCTACCGACGATCGACTCTGTGACTATGACACCTTTTGCTTCGTAGGGTCGCTGTGAAGTCATTCGTAACCATGTTAGTTTTGATCAAGTCTTCGCCGACTTACCCGCTTTTTACATGTTGTGTATGGCATTAGATTCACTGTGGCACCTCCGTCTACCAAAGATCCTTGATATCGGCTTGCCATTTATATATCCTTTCGTGTACAGAGGTTTCGATGCGGTGATCGCCTTTGGGTTTCTCAAAGATGGCGCTCTGCACTCGAGCATAATCGAGCAATCGCCTCTTTGGCCGATTCGATTCGACTTTGAACTCGGCCGCAATGTGAACACCATGTTGACATCCATGGAGGTGTGTCATCCCAATTATGGGAGAATCAAGTCGCCACCGATTCAAATCTTCTTCGCTTGCTCTTTTCTTCTCCACTCTTTCTTGGCGATCTCATTGGACGAAGTTCATTAAACACTTCGTCTCTCTCTTTCTCGCATCGGCTTCACGAATTTCTTGTGTCCTTAGCCTCTGAAGCCGCTGTCGTTGTGATTTGCTCAGCCCGATGGGCACCACCGGTTTAGGTTCCACCGGCCAGATATCGCCACCAAGTCTCCTTGATCGAATCGGTCTTGTGTGTCTTGGCTTGACTTTGTTCTTGATTCGGTTTAGATAATCTTTCATGGACCGCCTTCGTGACTTTTGTCTTGCTCTCTAATCGCTCGGATAGTTTATGTCCGCCGATTATGTTAATAATCGTCTCGAGGATAATGTTCCATCGGCGGTATACGGTGATGGCAACGCTTACTCTCCTCTCCCAAAGAAATTGCCAAAGGGACACTTTCTATGTGCCCTCTCCACGTTCTCATGCGGTACAAATTATCCGACCGGCGGTATGATGCGATGGTCGGTGTTCATCCTTTCATACTTCTCCATTAATTGTGAGAACGTTGGACCAAACCTTTTCGCGGGCCGCCTAGATGGAGATTTCTCGCTTGTACCATTTACCCACCGGGATTCCCTTGGGTTTGATGGTCCTTGAATTTTTCCTTCTCGATCGGCTTCTATTTGTAAGGAACCGATGGTAATTTTCAGTGTCTGGCCGCCGTCCGAGCTTGATTGTATGTCGACTTGTCGATCTTTTTTCTGCTCGTCTTGCATCGGCTCTTTTCCTTTAGCCGAGCAATGTACCATATTGATAGGAAACGGATCGACATCTACCTGCATGGTCGGCTCATCGGCAAACTTCAACCGACTATCTTCAATAGCAGACTGGATCTGTTGACGGAAGATATTGCAGTCATTAGTGTTATGTGAATAAGAATGATGCCACTTGCAATACCGCGTTTTTGATCTCATCGGCGACGGTATCACATGTCCCTTCGGCAATCGTATTATCTTTTCTTGCAGAAGTAAATCAAAATACGATCGCACTTGGAAACATCGAAAGAGTATTTGACCTCCGATTTGTTCCTAGTCGGCTTAAGCCAAGAACAGACTAAGGATTTCTTGGATCCTTTTACCCATTCGGCTATGTTTATTTCTGCTTCCTCGTCTTCCGACGAATCACTAGGACAATATTCAACCATATTGACCTTAGCCTTATCCTTTTCTTTGTTGTTACTATTTTTAAATCTACCATTAAACACCTTATTGTCAGTGAATCGGCTTTCTTGAGCCGATACGCGATGCAATAAGTGGCTAAGGTCGGTGAATTCCTCGCTGCGAATTTCTCCCTAAGAGGAGGGATCAAACCTTGAAATGCTAAATCGGCGAGTTGATTGTCAGGTAACGTAACGCTAAAACACCGATTCCTGATTTCTCTAAACCTTTTGATGTAATCATACCGATTCTCCAAACTTTTGGCGATGTAACTCGATCTGAAATTCTTAACTCTAAACCGCCCAAAAGAAGTATTCATGGAATCGGCTTTCCAAATCGCTCCATAAATGGACCGAATTCGAGGCAAACAAGTGAACCAAGTAAATGTCGCCCCGTATAAAGATAACGGAAATAAACTAATTTTTAACCCGTCGGATCGGGCCGCTTCACCGCATTGTACGATAAAGCGCCCAACATGCTCCAGGTAGTGATAGAATCATCCCGAGAATTTGGCAAAGTCCGGACTCAAATTATGAGGGTAAGGCATGCGATCTATGTAATCGGGTACGGCTTTCTATAGCCGATCACTTTTCCTTTGGTTGTATGCCAAATCGATCCTCAAAACGGTACATATCCGATCGGTCCAATTGGCATTATCGCCACCGCACAAGAGCCCTTGATAATGTCGATCATAATCAGATCCCGCCCCGAGTGCAAGCTCGGGTTGCCAATTATGCCGTCGCCGTCGGCATTCGATTATACCGATCGTGCCGATTATGCCTAATTTGTGGTTCCGCACCGGATAAATGGTTACGAGTACGCATTACCCTCTGTGGACCCGGGTTTCTAAGCGGGTAGGCTCTTGGGGATATCTCTGAGCCAATCTACCGTGAAACCGATTGGGAAAAGCGTAAAAGGAGCCGACGGTGGTAGATTGATGGATGGATCATACTTAGCGACGTCGGTATAGGCGTGATAATGGCTCACCTCACTTGACCGAGGATCCCTAGGCAATATGACCGTAGGTTGTGTGGGCATCATCGTGGGAGGTGAGGTCATAGCCGATGGTTTAGGATCGGTGTGTGCTCGCATGTTTTGTGATATTGAAAAACAGGATAATTTGGCGAGCTTGTAGTGGGTCATGCAGGCTTCTGACGAGGCTAACTCTGGGCTATAGATTTAACGCTATTTGCTATCATCGGCTTAAGAGTCGCTACGAGCCGATGATTGGTTTATTAAAGCATGGTGCATGATTGGTTAATCATAGCCGATAATTCGGCCGAAGGGTAGATATCGACTTACCGTCTCTGCCGCACTGTGTCTCCTGTGGTATTGACCGTCGGCAGGCGGATTTACGTAACGCCACGCCTAGTCTTTTGGTAGCAATTTAGCATCATCTCTTCTAACGCGCTTTCCGATCTTCAATCTCTTGACGTTGTTCTGCGGTTAAATCGCCCATTGTTGGGACGATTATAGCTTCGTGTTGAGATCGACGGCGGAATCGACTTCCCGACGTAGACATTGTCCCACCGGCGTGCCAAGAGTGTGTTGGCGCCAAAAACTTGATGTAGGGTTTCGACAAAGAAGACACCGCATTTAACACCGGTTCAGAGCGCGCGGTCGATTTGACTCAGAATCGACAAGGTAAAAACTAAAATTCAAACAAAGCCGATCGTTAAGATCAATCGGCTTAAACTCGACCACTTAAAGCCGATCAAGATCAAGGATAAATCTAACTAGCCGATTAAGGCTAATCGAGGATAAAGGCGATCAATTACAAGAAGGCGATGCGCAACAAAATCGTAATAAACCAAACACGGGTAAATCGAGGATGATCAACAATCGGCGATGCGCAACTTTATTGATCAAAATCGATTACAAAGGCTAAATTACAAGAACTACTCCTAGTCGACAGGAAAAGTAGATGAAAAGTAAAAGCTAGTTGATTGTGTTGTGTTGATGATCTCTCGCAACTTGCTTTGGCTCTTCTTTTATACCCTTCACCGATCGTGTCCTACTACAACACGCTTGAGTCCGTATCTGCAAATTTTATCTTGGACGATTGTTTCCTTAAAAACCTTGCAGTTACCAAATATCTTGGATTCTTTTCAATCCTTAATTTGTTTCCATACCTTTGATTTTATTGCCTGATTTGGATATATTGCCGAATTTTGGTGCAAACACATTGCTTTGTAACCTTTGCCGTTGAGCCGTTTAGTTTTCAAATCAATGGTGCTGAAGATATTCAAGTTCGATGGTCGAGCATAACCTGGTACCTCTGATTGCTAACATCTGTCGCAGTTGCTTTACAATGTGCCATACGGACAACAACACCCTTCAATGCATATTTGGATATAACGGGCTGAGTGTACTGTATTTTGTTCATTGATCTGTTTAGCTCCCTACTTGTTGGCTTCTTCGTTTTGGCCGTTTCCTTCTCATGTTCTTGATTGTTTAGCCTCAGATGCTTGCAAATTGGAATGCGACCTTCAATGTTCGCTGCTTAGCAGGGGACACCAGCATTTCTGGAGATAAAAGTGAATGGAATTGGGTGAAAATTGTTGTCGGAAGCTCATATTCCTCCCATGCTAGTATCTGATAACCCATGCAACTATGTGTCCAATTGCAAGAACTGCACTTTTTGCTTCACTTCGAAAGAGAGACAGATTGTCGACACAATGATTTGTTGAGAGATAAAGCGATCAATCTTCATAACTAGCTTTTATATCTCACAAATTGCTATGCTAACTAGCGTAAATAAAGAAACTCAGGGCATAGCGTCGCAACACACGGATAGTAGCAAACAAAAGTTCAAACGAAATGGGAATTTTTTTTTGGGCGGTATCCAAACAGATTGGAAATGCTTGTACAGTCTGGGAAGCTACAAAAAGAGTTCGACGTGGCACACAGGCCAGCAAAACTGAAGCACTAACCGACAACGCTAGTGCCAATGGTAGCAAAATTAACGGCAGGTTTCTGAAACACCCTTACAACCGCCGTTCCATCAGTGCCATCGTTTCCAACCCTCCATGAACGGTCCTTCTTCCTCTGGGGTTTCTTGTGGTGCTTGTAGGACGGTTCTTTTTTCTTCTTTGTAGCATTCTTGGACACTTCGCCATGCTGGTCAAAAGATTCAAGGTGGCTTAGGGCATGACTGATGTTTGGGTCAGCTCGATTGATTTCCTCATCCTGTTCATTAGGGGCACAGTGATCTGATGAATCATCTGCTGCAGTGATTGAGCCTTCTAGGTCAGTGGTGTCCTCTGGGTCACTTTCAGCATCTGTCTCACCAGGAGGAAGCTCAAAGTGTGGGATTTTTCCATCTATGTAATCCTTCAGTATCTGTCGCGCAGCCCTGGTCTCATCAGGCAGCCCAGCATGACTGACATGCCCTCGAGATGTACAGTATTCCCGCAACAGCTCAGCGGCAGTTGGCGGTCGAGATGGTTGTTCATATGCTTTGGGCTTTGGCAGAGTGATTTTGTAAATCTGTTCTAGGACATTTCTCGGCACACGATTTGCCACCACCTGAATTGCTCCCCTATGCTTTGTCATTCTATCAATGGGCAAGACACCACAGGCTACCATCTCATGCCTTGAGCTTGAAAAGGAAGGGAAAACCAGGCCAGGACAATCGCAGAGCATGAGCTCTTCTGAGATTATCAGTGTCTGGAAATGCTTGGTTTTGCCAGGTGTAGAGGTCACACCGGTTCTCTTCTGACCTACCAAAGCATTGATAGTCGAACTCTTCCCAACATTTGGATAACCAACAAATCCGACAACCACATGTTTGGGTCGACCCAAGGCAGAATCAGAAGAACTAGAATCATGATCCTCTCCAGCAGTTAATGCTCCCTTTTGACTCACAATATACTCCGCTTCACCCTGCAACCTCACCAGGAGTTCATCCCGGCCATATATCTTGGTGTCAAGATCTGGTGTATTCGAGTCTTCCATGGAGTAGCCGCATAACTTTTTACCCTCTAAATCAGCGGTAGCAGCTTTAGCAGACCAGAATAGATAGAGAATATCATGTTGTTTAAAGTACTCTGCCCATTTTTGCCTGCATTTTTTTTTCAAGTTGAGGAATGTCATGGGTCACAACAGTCAATAAAGGTATCTGCGAAACCAAAAGATGCACCTCCAAGGAGCTACTAACCTGACATTCAGCGGTAAAAGATCAGCCTTATTCACAAGGAGCAGTGTTGTCTTGTGCTCATCAATTTCCTGTGCATATACCTTAGAACATAGGCAAAGACATGTCAGAATACAACAGAGAACTGCAAAATTCCACAATACCATAAAATGAACACAACAGTTCTATACCAGCAGGGAAAATATCCCCTGTATGTTAGCTCACAGCTAGAGTATCAAAAACCACAAATCATATTTACCCCAACGGGCAACATCACAAACTAACAATAACGTGGGTTGCAAGTGGTGCCATCTCACATACTAGCAGGCACCCCCCTCACATTGTCAGCAGAGATAGAATATCACTCAAACACATGTTGGGACTAGTCAGCCTATTTTGATAAACAAAATTAACTATACACAAGGCACCACAACACTCACCTATGTAGCACCGACGCGTTGGTTTGGTGCCGTATCGGTGTCCGATATGTGTCCAACACGGATACAACACCGACACACCACTCGACACGTATCAATCACATATTGAACAATTAGATAGCTAAAATAAATAATTTTAATGTTCGACATGACTTCAACACTTCATCGACACGTATATGACACATATGATGACACGGCCCGGCCTAGCTCAACCACCTAAAAGGTAACCCTAACCATCCGAGAGGAGCAAAACACCAACATCAAGGCTCCATTGTGGAACAATGCTGGCGTTCTAGATAAGGGTGGTCTGAATGTTGACGTTCTAGATAAGGGTGATCAGTCTAGAGGAAATGTGAAATGAAGATGCAAGTATTGCATATATGTTAGCACTAGTAGTTACTTTAGAGTCAAAGTGCACTTGCTGAAAAATATTAATAGTGATTGAAAGATATATCCTAAGGTGATGGTGCCTATTCTTGCTCAGGTTTAGAAGTGAAGTTGCGAAGGCTGAGATACATATTCCTAGTTTACAACAACAACCGAGTCTCTTGTCCCAAAGAAATTGGCATAGGCTAGGAAAAAAAACCCAATCAAAGTCAATAAAACCCCCTAAACCTTCGATATTCCTAGTTTACACTTTACATTATTTCAGTTTGAGAAACACGTAGAAAAATAAAAATAATACATATATTATTATTATTTAAATATATAGCTGTGTCGGCATTTTTGGAAAAATGGCGAATTCCGTGTCGGTGTCGTGTCATATCGACGTATCCGTGTCCGTGTATCATAGACACTCACCACATGATACCAGCATTGAAACACACAAAAACAAGTATTTGAACCTTATGCCATTTGTACATAATAACACCAAAAATCATAAATCAGTACAGCATTTACGATACTGATATGAAAGCAATCTGACAAAGAAACACATACAATCGCGTCACTGGTACTTTTTTAAAAGATGCCATATCTTTATGCCTGTGTCTGAGCAATCTAGCCAATAATGTGTCTGAGAATAAAGAAAACAAAGTATGGAACTACTGATCATGCTATGAATATAATATTGCAGTTTTAAGTTAAGAGCAGCGACGACATTTCATGACAAATTGGCTTATGATCCATTGAGATAACCAGAAAATAATCAGCAGTTGAGAAAAGTTGGCTACTCTAGTCACTGGTCATCTAGCCTCAATGGGAATTTATTGACTATGTATTCAAATGGACAACCATGTAAGTTAAACTCAAAATGAGTTGAAAAAAATAGAGTACTGGATTCTTTTGAATTGAGTACCTCAAGATCCGGGCAACAGTAGAACAAGGGATCTCGAGCATCGACGACCATGACAAGCTTCAATAAAGAAGGAAAACAGTCAGTACTTTCACATTATTTCCTGAAATGTCAGCTACTTGTTACTCAGTTCATTCAAAGAAAAGGAATAGGATTGGTCAGTCACACAGAAGACTACAATACTGCTAAGACAATAAAGTACCATGATTTTAACTTAATAACAGATAAAGATCACATATCGTATGTAACTCAGTCATTCAAATGGGGCCACATTAGGCACAATGTTTACAAAATGAATGTACAAGATGTTGCCAATGATGAGTGAGTGTGCACATGCATGTACTCATGCACAGAAAAACCGCGAGATGCTGAAAAAGATGGAGCATTGTATTGGTGATGTGCAACTGATTGAAAAGTGAGATAAATGACTAATGAGTTCACCATAACATACTAAACAAATTGTACAATAGACTTCTCAGATAGATGTACTCACCAAATCACTGCGTTCAAGTACTCTCCAGAGCTGTCTCCAGATATCAATGTTCTTCTCAAAAGGTGTAAGAACAAGTTTTTCATTCTCTTCCAATCTGCGGAACAAATTTCTTTTCAGAATCGACTTGTGTATAAGATAGACAAGACCTCAGCTAACTAATGTTTGACTTAGATGGACTACATGCTAAAACATTCCAAAGACCTCAATTTTGTAGTTCACTCGGGCGAGCATGTACATTTTTTAGTTCCTTAAGATAGGTTTTACTATTTTTTTAAGCCCAAGAAACAAATTAAATGTACATAACTACATATACGCTTCAATTAGATACTGTTCGATACTTCAATTAGCACTTCACTTGCTACACTTTGCAATGCCCAAAAATCACAAACCAGGTTAGGTATTCCTCCAAATGTTTACAACCAAGCATAAGTTGTTCTCTAACTGTTTAACAACTTCCTGCGTTTTTTGGCACACGAATACGGGAAGCATCAACATCTCTCATGGATAAACATTCAATGTGCATAGAAACAACGGAAACCAACTACACCAACCTCGCAAGGTTCCTCCGCCACTCCAAGAAGGACCGCCTCTCATTGGCGTCGAGCTCCTCCACCGTCATCTGAGCAGTCCACGGCGGCCTGAAAAGATTCGAGTTCCATTCACGCATACATCACTCGTCCCACTCCACCAGATCGAAAGAAAAGAAAACGGTGCTGAGCACTCACCGCCGGGGCACCCTGAGGCTGCCGGCGTGCAGGGCCTCCTGCTCCTCCCGCAGCCGCCGACTCTCTTCCTCCGTCTCGCCCGCTCCATCCCTGCAACGCAAATACCCGCCGCCGCCTCAGAGGCAATTCGTCGAACACAAAACAGACACAAAGGAAGAAACTTTTTTCCCCGGGCGCTTACAGATCGATTAGGCCGGAACCGGACGCGGCGGACAGGGAAGCGTCGCGGGTATCATCAGCGAGGAGGAGCACGCCTTCGGCCGCTCGCTCGAGGACGGCATCGATGTCGCTGACGTCGATGACGGACTCGAGCGGCGGCGGCTGCTGCGCGCGGCGGGAGAGGATGAGCGACTGGCCCCTCTCCTTGGCGGCCGCTGCCGCCTTGTTGCGCTGCCGGACCAGCGCGCGGCCGAGGCCCTCGCCGCGATCCTTCCTCCCGCCGCCGCCGCCTCCCATCTCCACCACCACAGCAACTCAGGCAGTACCGAAGAGGAAGGCTTACGAGTTCAGCGGCGCCACGAGTGCCCTACCATGCTGAGGGCCCAGGTGGTGAGTTTGGCAGGACGAGTTGGCAAACGGCCCAATTCCTCTTTGTCGGGTCGGCTACGAAAATGCTCCGTTTGGTGTTGGTTTGGTGCTGTGATTCCCATCTCTCGATAGAATCGGTTGTTGATATCTTGTCGCTCCCTCAGACTCAGTTCACAGATATAAGACGTATTTTGATTTTACATAAAAATTAAAATTAAAGTGAAATTGAAAAAGATATGAATAAAAATAACTTAGATACCCCTACTAATTGTATTGAAAGATGAGAGATAATATTTTATGTGTGATGGTCATGAATAAAGACATATAGTTGAGAGAGAATAAATAGGTGTATAGTGGAAAAAGCTTTATTAAATATACATACAAACTTTATATTTCTGAACAAGATCATTCAAACTATAGACCTTATATTTATGAACAGAGGAAGTATTTGGCTAGCTATTTTCTTCTAAACCGCATTGCAAACACAAATATTGTTGCGTCCGAAGAAGAAAGAACGAATGAGTCGAGACGTGAGAAAAATATCAGCCGGATAATAGGAATTGTCTAACTTAAGTATTATTTGCCAACAAAATGAGTTCAGGGGCATGCGACTATGGCCATGATCGGTATGGATGTAGCTTTTATAAGAAGTAACTTTCGGTTAGGCTGTATGACCGATAGGCTGCACAGTTGGGTTGAAGAGGTTTGGTATTTGATAGTCTAACTTTTAGGCGTGAGGGTGCAGGCCAAGAATAGGGGTGAGAGGTGTGGGGATTTAGGATTTTATACTTGGTAAGAGGAGGATATTTTTCATCGACTCTAGTGGCAAAGTCAGAACCTAACCATCGAAGCGGTGGAAAGTTACTCTAGATCAGCTTTCGGTTTTCAGTTTCTCCTAGTACAAATGAGCTGTTGGCTTTTGATATCCGGCTACAAAAAAAGCAGTCGTTTGAGACAGCTTCCAGATGAGAGAAGCAGAAGCCGTCACAAACGAGGTCATATCATAGAATTTCCTTTACTCGACATTCAAGTTTCATATCCCTGTAATTCCTGATCGACTTACGAGTACCAGCTAGATTGGTAAATACGGGAGGTGCAACCGTGCAAGGATTACATGCAATTCAATATTTTACTTGGAGTTGCTGCTTCGTTCTGCTAAAATGAATTAGAGAACTCGACATTATAGTTGGAGCTTTTCACCTACTAAAATTTCCATAATAAACCCATTGTCACCAAAACATAGACATGCTATAGCTTCATATTAATTACCACAGCTTAGACAAGCTTGCACCTCATATATCAATTACCAACTATGACAACGGCGATTACAATACATTATAGGTCTTAAAAACCAAACAAACACCAACTTACTTACATCAGTACATCTCCAACAGGCACAAGGTTTCAGACTTGCAAGCTTCAAATAGGGACTAATACATCTCCAAGAACCCTTTAGTTTGAGACTTTATTCTGACACAGATCATCAACCTGATACCATAGAATTCTTCTCAGTCATACAGTACTGCTAAGAAGTACGTAGTAGAGCTTTCGATACTATCTTACAGGCATATGGGGAGCTCCATCATCACAAGATCCCTGAAACCAGCACTAGAGTTTCAGAAACAGGTAGGTGACGTGGGAGGCACCCCTATGAAGTAGAGCCAAGAATGATTTGCCTACAGACAACCAAATGACGGCAGGGGCAGGCAGTCCCTGAGCCAGAGCCGGCCATGGCCACCGGCCGGCGGCCCGCCGCTCTTTCATTTGGCTGTCTGAGTTTCCCCTCTCAAGTCATGCTTTGAGGAGCTCACAGCAGCCATCGGCGGATGTGGCCCACTTGAAGGGGGTAGCAGCCCCGTGCTCGCCGTCCATGATGATCGGGAGCGGGGTGAAGAAAGGAGTCCGGAGGTGTTCAATGCTGTTGTAGTGGTCTGCGTCTTCGTGGTCGTACATGCTTGACACCTCCGAGCCGGAGAGGCTCGAGACGCTGCTCCGGGAGCGTGGGTTGCCCAGCTCCGACTGCAGGATGTCAGAGCTTAGAGATGTGACGAGGCACGCAGGTGGGGTACAATCTGTCATCTTCTTGCTGCCTCCGAGAGTGTCCTTTCCGACCCCTTCTTTCTTTGTGTTGAGGAAACGCCCACCGGAGCCTCTTGCTCGGCGCATTGCATGACGATGGCGCGACTCATGAAGATACGGCTGCATCATGATAAGTAGCAATGAGAATCATGAGAGAGATAGGGGAAAAAAATGTTGCATGACAGGATGGAATGGCAATGGCATGGGTGTAATGATGGTTAAGGGCTCAGCTGGGAGTAGATCAGGCTCACCTTTCTACCTTGCACCAGCTTATTCTCCCTCTCTGCCTTGGCACGAGCAGAGCGGCGACGAAGGATGCCTTCATACTGCTTTGCGTTCACATAAATTGGTGCATCAGCTGGTGTATTCAGTGGCAAGAGCATTCGCCCACCAGACTGCATTAGCCAGAAAAAAAAAGTTGAAGGCCGTTAGAGAATCTTATACCGATGAGAAAATTTACTAACATCCTGAATGAATAAATGATTCCATCTAAATATAAGGAACATAATTTTAAAATACTCCATTATTGGAAAAACCATGACCTACTCATTTTTCCAATGGTACTGTAAGACATAAATGTTCACACACGAAACTTTCATGATGCTTTTAGTATCACGTACGCTTCTTAATCACCACTTGCTCTTTTTACTCATGAAGTTATTTCTGTATCCACTATGTTTCAATGCACACACTGTAAGACACCTTTTTTGTGATGGGCAGTACAACATAATATAACAGCATGCAGTTCCACTTTTGAGTTCCTTGAGTTAGACAAATCTATTCCATGAACTCATGATATGATGATACCAGTAATAGATACGGACATAACAAGATAGCAATACCTAGGAGGAACAAGGTATCATATCAATTAAGAACAAAAAACATAGTTACCAGAAACACGGTTCATCTAAGTTGCGGTATGGGATTCGGGTCCGCAGTTCGTCACTTTTTATTTCAATTTTCACTACGAACACAAACCCTATACCCTAAATCAGTTTGGGTTCGGCGAATCCGGTTCGTGATTCACGAGGGTTTATAGCGAATCTAGTAACTATGACAAAAAGCACCCAAATCCGAGCCAAGAGACCCAAACCTTGGTGGCGGGGGTGTACACCCACACTTCCACCAACTGAGCTAGACTGAGTTCCTAAAGACGGTATACAAGCGCAAAGTTTCAGCACAGGTCAAATTTGTTTAACATGTTTAGGATGCATACAGTTCGCAACACATAATCCAACAGTAATACCAGAACAGGTAAGATTTGCAGAATTTGACGAACTAAAATATTAATCTATCATGAATGAGATTCCTAGGAGCTATCGATTCAAGTGAACAATAACTATCTTAGTTCCTTGCTAGTTCTGCATACAATTAGGGAATCAATCGAGTAGAAATTTTGAAATGTTATTATATAAAACGAATTAAACCCTACCACTGATTTCATTGCGTAGGTGGTAAGTAGGCCATAGCACTGGTCAGCACAAGGATAATTGGAAGAGACCTGAAACACATGCAGTCAGTTAGCAACTGAACTGAAGATACTCAAAAGGAAATTTTGAGTTGTGAAAGTGGACAATTTCCAACCGCATTGTGAACATAATAGAAGTTATCTTCTTTTCTGCCCATAGACAAGGTTAAAGGAAAAGCTTACTATAGATTGACCAAGACCAAGCTCAAAACGACTGTTGTATTCTAGGCATGGTGATTGCAGCGCAATAGTGGCAGAGTGCTCTGAGGTCATCTCTCCTTTACCCCCTGATTCCAAATTCCCTGAACATTACAGTTTATCAAAACCACAAGCACAAAAGTGTCCTATGAATCCAGAAATGAAACAGGTAGACATAGAAATCCATCAAATATTCAAGATGCTAAACACCAAAACTTGTTCATGCATAATTAGAAATCCAACTACAACAAAATGGAAATATTGGCCTGTTAGGGTGAGAAGGATTCGGTTGCGATCTAGTTTAAATTTAAGCTAAATCCTAACCCAATACCCTTAGATGATTACTTTTTTCAGTGCTTGAGGATTACCCCTTACAAGTTAGACCAATGTCATTTCTTTGACTTACTTTTCAAGTTCAATGCCCAATTACTCGACCTTCAAGAAGGGGCACTCATGTAGTGTATTTTTCCCAACCAGTAAAAACTTGACATATATTCTGAATGATGCAGATCACAACACTCGACAGATCTAGACACCATTCAGAACCATATATTTAACTGAAAGACAGTGGCTACAAGTCTCCTTTTAGAGCAGCAAAGACCGAACATTATATGTCTTAGCAAAATGCAGATGCTTCCTTGTGTTAAATAGGAAAAGAGAGTTTTACGTTACAGCTAGGCTGTACAACCGAAGGAGCTCAGCAAGGGCTCAATACATGACAGGTGGCACGCCGTCAAAATGTGGATGCTTCCTCATCTGTACTAATATTATAGAAAACAGATGTAAGCTTTATATTATAGAAATGAACTCCATACAGTCGGAAAGGCGTGCATGTTACTCCTGGAATATTGAGGAGTAAATAGGCTATATTGAATCTTATCAAGAGCTACTGGGCTGGTCTATTATAAGGTTATATGAGCCAAAAAGCTATTCCATGGTTCAAAAGTAAAACTGGAGAGTCGTTGGCTACTAACCATCAAACATGTGCCTTATCACATATTCTCATCTGTTTAATATTGTATACATCTGGTTAGGACCTGCTTTTGTGTGTCATAAAAATATATCCTCATACTGATTATGTGTTCTGCAGGACATCTCACAAACAAGAGGGCAGAATACTCCGTCCACAGCTGCTGAACTATTGCAATGTCATGTTCATCAAACAAACTTATCTTAATTACAAAAATAAGAGAGACTCAATAGCTACCTCCTCCAAATATATCACATAACCTTAATATTATAATATTTCTTTATTTACTAATTGATGGACCTAGCTAATTCGTTCCTTTTAAGTTTTTTGGATAACAAAAAATTCAACAAGGAATGACCACAACCTAAGCCTGAAGCCATCATTACTTTTCAAACTTGTTGACAAGTCTTGCAATAAAGAGACAAGAAATCATAATGAATGTGCCTATAAATTGAACAGTGGTATCAAAGTAGATGGGCCACGGCATTCATAGAACAGTATCTTGGGCCCAAAACCTCTGACAATCCAACTAATTGGTCCCCTCCGACATGACAGCTGACATATATAACATTGTCTTTCTTTACAAACATATGCAAATTCATCTAGTTCATGACAAGTTCTTGAACTTGCAACAAACCTACAATTTTGCATGATGAGAGAGCCTAAACTTTCAGCTATCGCTTCATTCTAAAACCCATCTACATATCTACCAGTAGAGAAGTGATCACAACAAAGGTGATCCACCAAATTGTAGAGTGGTGTCTAAGAAGTTAAACAAAAAGGGCTACCAATATTTAGATGATGGAAACTTATTCTCCAAGCATAGTAGCATAGAAGCTTGTCTTGCAGTTAGACAATAGGATAATTCAACCTTCCGAATCTCTTACTGGCATAGTAGCATGCACAGAGCCAACCAGGCCATGCCAAATTCTTGCAAATAGCCCACAAACTTGAAAAGGGACAAGCAACACCTCACCTTCAAACATTGAGAACCTGAGGACCTCAGGAGCCCCTCTCTTCGGCACCGGCTGCCCGGCCTTCACCGGCGGTGCCGGATCCAAGACGCCCTGAGCTCTCGGCACAACCTGAAACTGGCCGTCCCGGCGCGTCTCCTCCGGTGACAAGGCCGCCGGCTCCCCATACAGCAGTTGGGACCCTGCCCACCAGGGCACTGGGGCTCCAGCTCCCCTGGAGGCCCGGCTCACAGCAGCAACCTGCTCAAATCCGTCATGGCTCTTGAAGCTCATCATTCTTGCCTTGTCAAGGAAATCAAAGTCAGGATTTTCTTTGGTTTAAGACAAAAGACAGCAACCCTCCAATGCTTCTGTGGGATCTTAGTTCAAGGAGATACTAAGCACCCAACCACCTAAGACCAGGTAATTATACAACAAATTAGAGAGAGTGATAATGTAGAAATAGAGGAAAAACAAATAGTTAACAAATGCAGGCAAAAAACAAAATAAGTGGGAAAAATCCACAAGAACCGAATCAAAAGGCACAAGGGAACAACAGATGGACGAATAAGATGCAATCACAGAAGTGTATGAAATATTGAAGCGTCAAGTGGGTGGCCTACAGAAGCATGCAGAGACTGACAGGGTAAAATAAATGGAATCACAAACAACCAGAAGAAATTGATGTAGAAATCCAAGAAAAATCCATTCCTTCGGCAAAGGAAATGCGTGTACAGAAACTAAAGAAGTCACCGACAAAAAAGAAATCAATTTTGAGGACTGCTACTGCGAAGAAGCCCGCATCAAGATCACCATGAAAAGAAGGGAGGTGGCAAAATCAGACCCCCAGATATGTTCAGATGGCAAAAGATTTCCAAGAAGAGCACAGAAACCAAGAACTCCTCCAGCAACAAGGTTCATGCAGTCATGCACCATGTGTGTACCAGAGCGTGTGTGCAAGGGATTTAGGACAAACCAAACCAAGGGCATGGAGGGCACAGCACAATGGATGCACAAAGAGGGAGAAGCAAAGAAAGCACACACACATTTCAGCAGCAGCAGGCCACGGGCCACCTAATAATGGGAGCAAGAGACAACAGTAACAAACAATAAGAGGAGAGAGAGGGAGGGAGGGAGGGAGGGAAGGAGAGGGAGAGATGTAGTAGTATTGTACTCTACTAAATAAATGCAAATGGGCACAGAGCTGAAGCAAAGAAAGGTATCCTGATATCTCCTTTCCTCCCCCGTTTGAGCCAAAAAGCTTGACACTAACTCCTTCGGTGCAAAATACTCTATAGCCCTTTTCCTTTTTAATGGCAAATGGCTTTGCTTTGCTTTGCTAGTTTGGTACAAGTAGTACTACTACTTTTGATTCTTTGTATCAGAAGTACCAGTTCTGATACTAACACGGGTAAGATTCCCAGGAGATGGCAAGCCCTATAAATTACCAAACTGGTCATTCAGCTAGTACCTAGCCGCCAAGTGTTGGTTATTCTCATCTCTCTCTCTCTAAAAAAGGCAAGGCCTAACTCACACAAAAAGAGAAGAGGCAAGGGCGGCCAGGCATACTAATCATTCACCTCCAGGTCGATCAATGGCTTCGGATGGCTTGCTCTAATTATCTCGTGAGAAATTTGGAGGGGCTTAATTTCTTCTGCTTTGACATAGGCGTGAATTTGTAGGAGGTAGGATATTTCTGACAGCAAAAATAGAAATCCACACACACGGCAGCGCTATTCTACTCCTGTGGTAGCGCTGCTTATTGTACGCACGAGCCGTAACCCCCGTCTCGCAGAAATCGCCGCTACCGTACAACCCATGAAAATGCCCTGTCCCAGAAACTCATCAATTACGAATCCACCTCTTTGATCAAATCGGATATCCCGTCCGTGTCGGCAATAAATTAACCGAGAATCGATAGTAACACATAGTCAAATATAGTATATTATATAGTAAATAAACCCCGGGTACCACAGTAGAGTAAAAAAAAATTCGACCTATTTGATTTTACTATGCAAAATGCTACATGCTACTATATGTAACTACCGATTTTACTATAACCATAGTTGGTTACTATTAACATCCAATGCTGCAAATAGTAAAACATTGAGTTATATGTAGTAAATAAAAAGATATTTCGAAAACAAAACCCCTTTTCCTGTGTACTACAGTAGAAGAAATCGATGCAGTATTAATTTTTCAATCAGTAATGCTACATCTTAGCGGTACGGTATATCCAAAGGTAAATCAATCACGAATCCCCGATTTTGATGAAATTAACTAACCCGCTTCACAAAATGTTTAGTTAGCAATAGTAACATCGACAATACAATCCGCTTATAATTTACGTCCATTATATGTTCAATAGTAACATCGAGTGCAACACATAATAAAATATACTACATCTTTATGAAAAAAAAGGATATAATGTACCGCATTACGAATGATGAAAACGATCGTTATTGATTTTACTATCTATAATACAACTAATTACTATATATAAAATATCATTTTCCTAACCATGTTACAATATTTAACAGCAATAACTAGTGACGTAAAGGTTACGGTACATATAGACTCCTAATCTTCTACAACCCATATGCATGTAATAAATGGTCCTTAACTTCCACAATAAAATATTTAAATTAAATTACGCCTAAAGTGTACTGCACAGATTACCTTGTGAGCATGAGTCGTAAAATTACCATTAACTGCTGTTTGCAATTGTATAACTTTTACTATAATGTATATGTAAAATTATTATCTTTGTAACTTCTGTTTGATTCAATTTTCTAACACCCATATCACCCCGTGTATAACTATTTACTATTGTGTTTATGAACATTTACTACGCTAATACTATATGTTTACTACCACGTTCGGATTCCTATGTAACGGTTGTACCCAAGCACGTGGCAAAAAGAAATAGAAAAAACACAAAGTGATCGTGGTGTTAAAGGGTAAGGTGCCCAAGCCCATCATCACCAGCATATAGTGCAGGGGGCCCACAGGTATAGCCTTACCCTTACTAACATTATATGTATCACTTTAATGACTAAGCGGTTCTAGGCTATATATGACGATAAGTCTAAGAAAATGGGCCTTCAGCCCATCGAACTTAAAGCATTCGCCAACGTCCAATTGTACGTAAGCCGCTTGGACCTCGCCCCATTTTACTGCTGAGTAAATATTACAGTACTATGTAATGAACTTATGTTTACGTACAACAAATTAACCCCATATCTCTCTTTATAAACAAACTAGCAGTAAATCAACCCCGAATCACACGTTTTGTGGACATACCGGCAGTAAATCAACCCCGAGTCACACGGTTTTACGGCCACTATATGTTCAATAGTAAGATCGAATCCGTAGTAATATAGTTTTTATTACATATTAATATCTTGTTCTTCATGTAGTAAATATGAAGATATTATCATCACAAATCATCTGTGTAGCGCTGCGGCCGATGTTACTATTGCTAACTATACGCTTTGTGGCGCTGCTTGAAATGAAAGGAAAAATTCATAGTATTGACGAAACAGCAGTAAATCAATTAGCAAATACGCAATTACCCCGTAATATAAATATTTATGTCGCTTTAGATCTAACGCAATCCTGTAATTATCCCGTAATCAGTGGTGCAGACTATGGAATCTAACTAGCATTGATATTGCTGTTTTGTAATAATATATTTTACTATATTCAATGCCAGATGTTACTACCTAATTAAATATGGATTACTATGTAATGAGACCAAAATTACTATGTAATGAAAAACGCGGACGTCCCAGCAAACTCGAAAGGAATGATTTTTATGGACTCTTTGTCTTCTATAATCGACATGCAAATAATAAATGGTACTTAATTACTAACGCTAACTATATAGTAGTCTCATCATAATATAAGCGCATCTGTTGATTTCTTGGTCATACCAGCAAACAATGGAAACATCAAGCTAATAGATGGATCAAAATTGGAGTACTTTGAACAACGATATCCGATTGGAAGTACCATAGATGCAACAAGACACAAGAGTGGTAGATGCTACACCGCTGGCTATAAGTCCTCCAACTGTCTGGGATCCTCTTCTACGCACGTCGGTGGTGACACCACCTCCGTCGGTATGTACATATGAATTAAGAACTCAGAACACCAAAAGGACATACATTCACGTAAGTTATTTATCACATAATCACCGCTATTATGTTTAATGTTTACCATATGTTCTGAAAAAGTTTACTATATGAAGGATCCAGAAGTCCCTGAGTACATGGTTCCGTAGCTCTGCCAATGCTGTGATAATGAGAATGAAGCATACGATTTCCACTGCCGTTGATGTGACCATGCCGGCCCAGCAAGCCATATTTCCACCTCAAGTCAAGACAAGGGCCCAACAACTTCTTACGCTCCAAGACCAGTCCGACATCAAGTCCAATTTGTTCACGAGTCCAGTTCAGCCCCCAGGATCAGTCCAACATAAAACGACCATATCTGGGTCATATGAAGTCCGACTGAGGCGTTCTTGGACTCTACGGATAAGCCCTCGACGAGAGCTTTCCAACGGAAGTGGTTTCACGTTCAAAATCCTTATGGATAGGCAGAAATCATCAAAACTATATGACAAACAGAATCTGCCGGGTGCTGCGGCACCTTCACTTGGGTCCAAAGGCCTTGTACGACCTAGGGTTGCACAGCCATCCCCTTAGCCACCTCCCTTGCCTTCATCCTCATATATATTCAGTAGCCGTCACTAGAATAGATGGGTTTTGTTTAGATTACAACTAGACACTTTATCAGTTTTTCGCTGTACATTGGTTTGTGGAACCCCAACTCGTGTGTTAAATATTATCCATAATTTTAGATTGCATCTTCTACATTCTTGCTTGTCAATTCGCATGCAAGGATAAGCCTTCTTGGCGAGGTCAACCATGTTTGTGCATGGTTGATAAACAAAGGAGCTGTGGTTAGGGGTGTAATCGGATCGGATAATTTCCGACTGACCGACCGACCGGATGTGTTTGGATCGGATTCGGATATTTTTTTCGGATAGTTCTCGGATTTGGTATCGGTTTCGGATAATTTATTTTGGATTCGGAATATTACTATCCGTCGGATCGGGATATTCCGGACTTTTTCTCGGATATATCCGGTAAAATATTTTCGGATATCCGACCCGGCAACCACATAGTCCCTAACCGCTAACCCAAGAACCCTAGACCCCACCCCGACTCCGCCTCTCGCGAGACCCGAGCAGCCCAGCCTCCCGCCGCCCATGTCTCCGGCCGTCGCCGCCAGGCCTCCCGCCGTCGCCACCGCCCAGCCGCCCTCGCCTCGTCCCGGACCTCCGGCGCCCTCCACCTACCTCGCCTTCCAGCGCTCTCCGCTGAGTCTCGCCGCCGCTCGGCTGTCCGGTGCCCGGCGCCCGAGTCCCGCTGTCCTTTGCGGCTCCGTCCCTCGGCGTCGCCCTCTGCTCCCTCCCCGTCCGCCCTCCCGCCTCCGCTCCCTCTGAATCCGGCTCGACGGCCGCTGCCTCCGAATCCCGTGAACCACTGAACCAGTAGGTTTGCCTGCTTCTTGGATGTGAATGCGGTAGCTGCTCTCCAATTAAGCATCGAGATATAGAGGAGACACAATAGTTTACATTCTACTGCTATGCACTACTATTGATGGAGTATTTGTTGGATGTGAATGTGGTAGTTGATTTTAAAGGCCTAATGTGCTACCTGTAGATTACTTATTCTACTGCTGTGCACTACCATGGTAAGTAGCGAGATTTTCATCAAATTTCTCGGACAATGAGGCCTGTATTACTGTTTCTGTTATCGGTTAATGCAATGTGTTTTGCGCTGTCATTTCATCTTATACTAGTCCGCTGGACTAAAATTTCTGAGCTCTCCAGTTTGATCAGTTTACTGTTTGCTCTGATATTCTTGAGCTTAAGTAGAAATTTTTAGTTATGTTAGAGTTTTAACATTTCCACCACACTTGGGGCCAGCTTCTTATGCTTGTCTGATGTGAGAATTTGGTGTTCTTACTGTACTGAAAATCACTGATGAATGTCTGATCTTTGTTGTCATGATCATCAACCAACTACCTCTTGCATCTTGTAGATTGCCTTTCAATAAGATTTAGCCACCTCTTTTTAATGAATTCAGAACAACTAATACGACCCAAGCATATTGAGGTGTTCATTCCTGTTTTCTGAATTTCCCTCTGTGATAATTCATAATTCCCTAGGTGAAAAAGATGATACTTGTGAAAATTGTCAACATTTTCACAAAAGAAACCTAAATAAAAGAGACAATATATTTAACATCATGTATGGGGATGTATTGTGTTTTTAACTAGTTATCACTTTTAATAGGGCATGAAAAACTTATCCACTGCTCTAGAGTATTTTCTCTTTGCTAGTATTTATAGTTGAATGAATCCCTTCCTGTTATCCACATCTATATTGATCTTTATTTGAATTATTGTATTTACTACTTGGGTCCTTTTGAATATTCACCTCCTGCATCATAACTTGAAAGTCATTAAAACAGTCAAATTGCCTAAGAAGAAAACAATATTCGATAGTTTTGTTTCATTCGAACTTATACGGTTGATTAATCATTGCGATCTGTGTGCTATATGTGGTATCTAATCTTGCGCGATATCCGATAAAAAATATTCGGTACCGTATCGATTTCGCTTCGTATTCGCTTCGAATCCGTGACCGATATTATCCACGCCATATTCGTATCTGGCACTATCCGTATCCGATTCCGAATCCGGCAAAAAATATGGTTTAGAATATGGAAAGAACAATATCCGACCGAATCCGAGCCGATTGCACCCCTAGCTGTGGTGTAGCGATTGCAGGGTTCGAATCTGTTCTAATCGGAAGTCGGATCGTCAACGTTGAGTTCTCCACCAATCGGTTTAGTACTACCTGTCGAAAGATCGGGCCATCGTTCGCATCAAGTGGTTCCGAGCTCCACATAATTCTTATCAATTTAGGTTCTCCTTTACAATCGCCTTACTCACACTCCAGTCACGGTATCACGAACCAGCCACTGATTGTACAACCCGTTGCTTTGGTAAGAATCTTGCAAGAGCTTGGTAAGACGCGTGAGAGTTAATGATCCCACTGTCCAGTACCTAGTAGTTGATAGGGATAATACTTTGTGCTATCTTCTGTTTTCTACTAGCAATGGCAAGGGTATCGGAGGACCAAGATGGTAACCAGTGTGTTCTTCATAACGAGCTCCGAGAGATGCTTTGAGAGATGAATGAGATTATGAACAAGCAAATTCAAAACATGGAGAATGCACTCGACAGAAAAGAGCATAAGCACCAACCCAACTTTTATTCATCTCCTTCTGCTGGTAAAGGTAAGAATTTTCCAGTTCTTTCATCTTATAGCGGATTTGGTGTTGATGCTTATATTGATTGGGAAATAGAGGTAGATAAAATTCTTTCGCAATGTAACCTCTGTAATAAACAAAAAATTAGAGTTGCCGCTAGTGCTTTAACTCGCTATCCATCAATTTGGTGGAATGATTTTTGTGCTTATAAGACAGTACCACAAACATGAAAAGATATGAAACGACTTATGAGAGATGAATTTGTTCCTGCTTATCATTCTAAAAAGTTACTTTATGAATTGCAATATTTATACAATGTGATAAAACTGTCAAGGGATATTACGATGAATTAGAAACTTTGTTGTTGCGTTGTGGATTAGATGAATCTGAAGGAACTAAGGAAATAAGATTCTTAAATGGACTTGACAAGAAAATTCAGAGTATTCTTGTTGATAGGGAATACAATTCTCTCTCTAGTTTATTTAATATTGCTTGTGAGGTTGAAACTCAAATTGAACATAAAAGACATCTTGCTGAAATTAATGACTATAATTGCAAAAGTGAGGAATTTTCTTTGGAAGAATGGCATCTTGTCGAGTTTCCACTTGCTACTAACTTTTCACAGGACATTGAGAACAAGAACGAGAAGGAAAACACTCCAGAGAAGGAGGAACAGGAGATACTTGCTATCCCATGCATGCCTCGAGAATGTACAGATCATGATATACCTAAATCGGTTGAGATAGAAACAAAGGTAACGACATAGGTGCTATTTTCACACGAGGAGAGAATTTTGTTGATGTGCTAAATTTGGTCACTACTGGTGCTATACTGGAATAGCAGTTAGTGGACACTCAAACTGAATTACCTTTGTCACAATATGATTGTCTTGCTGTCCTTGGTGATAAAGAAGAGTTATGTGATAATATCTCATTTATATCCATGCCTCAACTAGTGAATGAACATGTCAGTTTTATTTCTGATCTAAACAAGTGTGTTGAAAATAAATATGTTATTCACCTTGCTAATGAAAAGGATGAGATTAAACTGTTGTCTTCCTTGAATACTTTGGGTTACATTGAATTTGATGTCATATGTGATCTCAATTGTTTAAAGGAGAGATTTTCTATGCCTGCTAATTTGTCATGGTCATCTAGTGTTAGTTTTTATGCTATTGGCAAACATAATGATAAAGGAAATTACATGGTGCATCGAGTTTATTACCACTTTGAAATTTTCTTTTAATGTGTCACACTATCAACAACCAAAGAATATGTTGGTTTCTTTGCCGCCTCTTGTTGCTAACCTTTTGCAGGCCAATGAGTTTGAGTCGAGGACGACTCAAAATCAAGAAGAGGAGCATGATGTGACCATGCCGATCCAGCAAGCCATATTTCTACCTCAAGCCAAGACAAGGGCCCAATAACTTCTTACGCTCCAAGACCAGCCCAAGATTAAGTTCAATTCGTTCACGAGTCCAGTTCGGCCCCTAGGAGCAGTCCAACATAAAATGACCATATCTGGGTCATATAAAGTTCGATTGAGGCGTTCTTGGACTCTACGGACAAGCCCTCGATGATATCTTTCCAACGGAAGTGTTTTCACATTCAAACTCCTTATGGATCGACAGAAATCATCAAAACTATATGATGAACAGAATCTGCCAGGTGCTGCGACACCTCCACTTGGGCCCAAAGGCCTTGTATAACCTAGGGTTGCACAGCCATCCCTTTTGCCGCCTCCCTTGCCTTCATCCTCATATATATTCAGTATCTGTCACTAGAATAGATGGCTTTTGCTTAGATTACAGTTAGACACTTTGTCAGTTTTTCGTCGTACATCGGTTTGTGGAACCCCAACTCGTGTGCTACATATTATTCGCAATTTCAAATTGCATCTTCTACGTTCTTGCTTATGTTCTTGATTCACATGCAGGGATAAGCCTTCTTGGCGAGGTCAACCGTGTTTGTTCGTGGTTGATAACCAAAGGAGCCGTGGTGTAGCGATTGCAGGGTTCGAATCCATTATGATTGGAAGCTGGATCATCAGCGTCGAGTTCTCCACCAATTGATCTAGTACTACCTGTCGGAAGATCGTGCCATCGTTCGCATCATCCGTTATGCACGTCATGCTAGGTTCGGTCTAAGGAAGAACAGGACGAAGAAAAAAGTAAGGGAACTGTGCTAACTATCCAGTAGTCTCATCGTAATATAAGGGCATTTACTTTATTTAACAAGAAGGCAGCTAACACGCAAGCTGACAGGAATGATGATGTTAGTAAACTAATTAGTTTCTTTAAGGAATGCTGTTATCAGAACAACAAATTCTACTACGACATACAGGTTGATGAAAACAATGTAATCCAAAATGTGTTTTGGAGCCATGCGAGCTGACGTGATGAATACGCTGATTTAGGTGATGTTGTCACGTTCGACACACATATAAGACAAACATATACAACACGCCTCTCGTGATGTTCGTTGGCTCTAATCATCACCTGTAGAACATCGTTTTCAGCATTGTACTACTGCGGGACGAGAAGGCCGAATCATTCGAGTGGCTTTTTAGCACATTCAAGAATTGCATGGATGGGAAGGTCCCCATTTGCATCCTTACTAGTCATGTTCATTTTTTATGTTTAAAAATACTATCAATCGGTTATAAACGTACTAACTGACAATACCATATTTATGGCAAATCAAGATCCAGCCATGGCAGCTACAATACCTCGCGTATTCCTTGACACGAATCATAGGATTTGTAGATGGCACGTTCTAAAAAAGTACAAGGATGTATTAAACAAGCTATACGTGCAACACAATTGTAACATTCTCAAAATTTCAAACAGTGAAAATGTACGGATGAAGTTGGAAAAACAATGTTTATGAGTTTCCTGGTGTTATTCACTTTTATTGGATTTTCTTGGAGTTTTGCTTTGTGTGAAAATTGAAAGAGAGAGATTGAGAAAAAGGAAAAAGGTAAAAAGATAAAAAGTTAGAAGTAAAAAGTTATAAAATTTACCATGAGACCTTAGCTGTGCTGGTAACTCAGTGTGATCAACAAATAAGTTTTTCATGCACAAGAATAGGAATAAACAAATTATATAACAACTCTTTTGACTAGAAACAGTAAGGTCAAAAATTTAAAAGAAAATGGTCGATGTCTATCTAGAGTTGAGAAAATTTCCATAGTGCCCTGAGTTTAGAGTCTACCACTGGTAACAATTTTGTAAGTTAATAAGTCAATTTAAGCCTTTGAAAAATTCAAGTACAGAGACCTCAGAAAATTGGAAAATGGAATGTCAGAATTCTTATAAAAGAAGTACTCAAGTTTATGTCTTGAAAATTTTAAGGTAATACCTTTAGAAGAAACTCAACCTTTACAAAAAGTTTCAAAAATAGTTGTTATCGAATGAGACTATGAATAAATCAAAATCCGAAATGAAAAGTCTGGGTAGTGTACAGTGTCAGAATTTATATAAATAATCTATAGGGTATTTTGGTGTCCAAATTTTTTAGGAGACTACTAACTCTTAGCAGACCTTAGTCAAAAATTTTCATGAAGTTTGGGCACAGAATGACCCTTGAATAAATGCAAAGTCCGGCAAGTTTTGTTCTGTCTCATCGCATTTACACCTCTTATCGCTGACAGCTGGGCCCGGCATCGGTGTTCACTTGACGCGCTGGTGAGCTGAGGAGGAGGCATGCAGTCACTGCTAGTGGGGCTTGGGCCCACTCATCAGCCACAGGTCACACTCTTCTTCTCTCTTCTCTCCCGGCCGAGGCGAGATGACGACTCTTCTCCATCCTTCGCCTTCCGGCCGCAACTGCTCCCGTCCGGGTGTGATTGCCGTCGTCCACATCGCGCGCCAACTCTTCCATGCCTATGTTCAGCTGTCCTTCATAGCGTCGCGTGGGAGGAGAAGCTGCGCCACACCATCGCTCAGCGCCGAGCCGAGCGACCGAGGCTGTGCACCTAGTTGCGAGCGCGATCACTTCTTGCTAGCCAAAAGCATTTCCTTCGCGTCGCATTGCACTCCTTCTCATTGCCATTGCCACTCTTTCAACGTGAGACCCTCGCAGCAAGTTCTTCCTCCCGCTTGGCTGCAGGAACCCGAAAAGGGAAAACCGGCGATTCGGGTCAATCTACCCCCCAATCCTTCAAATCAACTCCACCCCGAGCTTTCTTAGCATCACCAGGTTACTGATCAAACGTCGTTTTGGTTCCTTTTGGCCTGCAGCAACGTCGCGCCACCGTCCTTCTTCTTCGTGGCCAGCGCTCGGTGGCAGCCTTCCTCGGACCTCCTCTGACCTGACCACCAGGTGAGTTCGAACTCTCTCGCGCTGCTGATGCTCACCCAACCTTTGCCCGTCGGGAAAACGACCGCTAGTGGAGCTTCCGCCGGCTCAACCATGGCAATGCCGCACCCTCGCGGTGGCGACCACATTCCCGGCCATCATTAGCTGAAATAGTGCCACCCCTAGATGCGCCTTGATGGGCTGAAGCTTGTAGTGCTACCCATTCCGCCGCTCCGTTGGTAGTTCGCCGGCGGTGAGCCTAGAACCGTAGTCCTCTGTCTCATCTCGCTGACCGGTGGACCCCGCCTATCAGTGAGAGGGCGCGTTTGAGAGCGCCAGTGCGCGCGTGGAGAAAATCCGCTTTCCAAATAGTGAAGGCGTATTTTAGGATTTTTGATGATTTTCCAAAACCGACTAGATTCAAATGCTGAGAACTTTTGAACCATAACTCCAAAATTAGTGAAACAAATTTCTAAAATCATGTAAAATCTTGTAGAATTATAATATGCAAAAAAGGTTTAAAGATGAGTATTGTGCAATTTTAGGAAATTCAAAGAAACACATAGGTGTGAATAGTGCCATTTAAATAAAATGTTTTCAAATAAAGCTTAAGTAGAATAAAATAAGTTTTATGGAATCTATGATCTGCAAGTGTACCAAATATGTAAAATTGTTTATATGTTACTTTGTTATACATCATATTCAAATAGAATGAAATGTCAATATGTAAAAGGAATAAATAGATAAAACTTGTATAAACTAATGATTGAATGTATAAAGTTTATTTTTGTATGGTCACATGCCAGTAGAGATCTGTTCTTTTGAAAATACTTAGGAAAAAGATATGGTTCATGTTTTTCTAGTTGAGGAAAATAATAATTACAACAATAGATAAAGGTGTAACCTATTATTGCTAAGTTTAAAATAATCCAAAAAAAGTTTTAAAATGTTTATAAGACCCTGCCCTGATAATACCATAAAAATGAATAAAAGTTGTTCAGTGATTTGGTTATAATTGAAAGTGGAAGTTAAATTGTTATAGTGTTGCTTTTGTGGTCATTTAGACCTTTTCAATAGCAAATAAAATGATGTATCTAAATGAAAAGAATTGTGAAAACAACTTTATAGCACTCTACAAAGTCCATGCTGTTATGTTCTGGTAAAGGAATATCATTTTGTAAAGATTTGCATATAAAGTGAGCTAGCAACAAAAGCCTAACGGTTATGTCTTCAAAATAGTAGAAACACTTAAGTATTTTCAATGGGTTATAGAATAACTCGTCTAAGTGAGAATTTTATGAGGGATAGCGTAGAAATGATGTTAAAAGTATTTACTACTATATTTCAGGAAAATGTTCTAGTTGCAAGTTGTTCTTCATCTAGTTTTCATTAGTATAACAGCCCTAAGTGTTAATTGTTCCTTATGCCTTTTTATTCCAGTTTTCTATAGCATAAGTTAAAGTTTCATATAAGCCTTTTTAACAGTAAGTTTTATGTCTCATCTAAACCCAAAAATTTAGGGAAACACCTTAGGAGTGCTGTCCAATGTATTTGCTGTCATGTTTTGGAGAGATATCCTCATTTCATCAAGTTTAGCTTGTAGATCTTGTTAGCTAAACAACCTTAAGTGATATAGTTTTTGCAGTCCAAAATGTGGATTAGAGAAAGAGCAGAGAGTTGCAGTTCTAGTGCTGCTCTTGCTTTTCACCCTCTAAGGAAGATAATGAGCTAATTTTTATTAATCTAAATAATTTTGCTTCTTGAATTCGGATTTTAAATAAAAATAATTCATTTAAAGTAACCATTGTCTTGGTTTGAGTTTGTGTTTATCTAGCTGTCTGTCTTCTTTTTGCCTTTTTGGAGTTTACTGATTCTTTTGTATTCCTCTTTTCGCGACGTGTAGACACCGACATCCTCGAGGAGGAAGACGATCCAGTTGCAGATCCAGACTTCGAGCCAGACAACGAGCTGCAAGACAAGCACCCCCTTGAGCATGTTGAACCTGATAATTTACCTACAATATGTTGTTTTTGTCAATGTATTATGCATTCGGGTAATTCTCCACAGAAATGCTATGTTGGGTAGAAGTTGTAGTTATTCCTGTACATTATGGTTTTCCTTAATCTGTATGGACATGTGAACCTTGAAAACCTTAGTATGAGCTAGACATCTTTAATGTCATTTTGGGTATAACTGCTAGCATAATATTCTTGCTTAAGCTATCTGTTATGTGTTTTCGGTCTTTCCAACAAATGAATGGTCCTTTTTGAGAAATGGTTGCTGCTAGTTTGTTAAAAACCCCAAAATAAAACTATGGTTTGACGCGGGTGATTATTGGCAATAACCGGTTGTGCAAAGGGAAATGCACGTAGTGTAGGGTGGAGTATCGCCCGTGTCGGATTAAGGACCGAGCAATGGGACGGTAGATCCAAGATTTCGTACAACCACGAGGGCTGGTATGGGACAGTCTTAGCCTATTAAGTTATTTGGATGTGGCTTTGCATCTAAGGAAGGCGGGAGATAGCACAGACATTCCAGTCAGGTCTGCCTGTAGGGGTTTCTACATACCAATGCAACGATGTACGCCTTGCCATGAACAAAAACGTGGTGTTGGGTGTGATGAAAGTGGATCCACGGCTTGGGTGAGTGTTTCTATTTCCATGGCGAGGGTTAAACGTCTCGGGCTGGTTCAAAGCCATGTCTAAGTAATGTAACTGCTCTGTATGATCTCCTTGCCTACTCCTTGCCGACACACCAAAGGAAGTGTGTTAACTGGTCTGGCATAAGAGGTTGATCATTCCTTGTGGGTAAACCTGTACACCTCTGCAGAGTGTAAGATCTAATCCATTAGCCATGCCCGCGGTCATGGGCACTTGGAGAAGTCATTCCAATGTTATAGTCTTTTGGTATTTTCTGAAAAATGGGTTTGGTTTGGAAACTGTTTTGCAACCAACTTTTTGTGTCAAAGGATCGACACCGCGGACCTTTGTAGTCGGGTAGACTGGGTTGAAAGACTTGGATATTTGCTTATCACTTTATGTCTCTCAATTGCTTATTTAAAAATGCGATGTTGCAACCTATTATATTCATACATTTCCATTTTTATGCAACTGCAAAATAACCTGTAGCCTGTCTTTTACTTCAGCCTGCATATTTAATTAACTGCATTTGTGAAATACTACAAGTCTTGCTGAGTACCAATGTACTCAACCTTGCATCTGCTGTCTCAGAGGCTGAAGACTTCGTTCTGCGAGATGACTCTTATTTCCAGGCAGGACACGGGGTTTTTGACGGTGATTTCTTTTAGGTGTTGCCGAGTCAGTTGCCTGGGGGTTAGTGGGCAAACCACGAGGCTGTTTGGAGTTTATTTGACTCCCTTTTGTTTTCGCTGTTCAGTTTCTGTATTGTACTAATCTCTGTATAATTATTCCTTTTATGTATGGTTATCTGTTTGTCTCTCGAGTGTGGTTGTGATATGAATGTTGTAAACATGTGAGTGCTAGCCACTGATCATGGGACTAGTACAGTGATCACATGGATGTTCCTGTTTGCAAGAGCGGGGTCTCACAACAATGGGCTGAAAGAACGTGTAGTTTCTGTAATAAACCATTCGCTAACGCTGGCTGAATTTGAACCGGCTGAATTCGAAAAGGCATGGGAAGAGATGGTGTAGGATGACATTGACGCAGAGAAGTGAAAGTATGAATAAGATGGTTAAATGATGCTTCGTGGATGAGAAAACATCATTGCATCGATTTGCAGGACAGATGCACATGGTTTTGTAGTCTAGGAAGCACGCAGAAGTGAAGGACACTTACGACTCATCGGTATTTTTACAACTATACTTCGAATGCGTTTTTACTATACAATTATTTTACATTAACTAATTGCAAAACCAATTTCTGAAAGCAACATATCGTTAAAATCAACTACTGAATGTACTATTTGAAGTATAACATATTACTATTGGCCTAACAAAGGAAGATTTAATATATTAATTAATCCAAAATTAAAAACTTCATATTAACTGAGCCAGCCTGTGAGGTCTACATTGTTCCAATTTGAGGAACAACCGATCAACTTGTGTACACCAATGGTGTTCAAAGAATACAAGGAAGCATACTTCAAGAGTACAGCTTTCCACATTAGAAACAATCCGGATAACCCTGGTCAGTATCTAGTTACACACGGGAAGCAAACGAAATCGGTCTCATGGTCGCAGCATGAATTCAAGCTGATAGCCGAGGAAGCTTTCGGGGAGTACATCTGTGAATATCGGCAGTGGGAACACACTGGTATTTATCTATACAAATCCTACCTTGTTGACTTACGTATAATAAATATGTCCCACATGACTAGATTCTACTAAACATTAGTAACATAAATTACTATTATATTTTATGTACTATTACTACAAGAACGTTTTGCGCTCATATGATCAGGGCATTCACCAACTTACAAATCAAAATAATTCCTGACCGGTACGTTCTACGAAGGTACACCAACGATGCAAGCGTTGAACTGCTTTTTGACAGGCACAACCTCGTGCAATTCGGTCCCGATGGCACAACTGGGATGTATCGACATTCAATACTGCTGACAGAGGCAATGGGAGTTGTAAGGGCAGGGAGCAAGACAAATGCAGGTTATGAGAGAGCGAAGGATGTACTGAAGGCACTTCAAGAACAACTTGAAAACATCCTGATGGATATTGCAATTGCAAATGCATATAACGATACGCTATACACAACCAATGAAACACCGTTAAATCCAGTTGCACCACCTGTTTCTCGTACAAAGGAAAGGAAACGCGCCTGAAGGACCGAAATGGCGAACAGAGGGGGGGTGAATGGCCGTAAATAAAAATTCCCCCAAAATACTCCAACAAAAACCTCGACAAGATCGCTCAAAAGGAATTGTGAAAAACCCGAAAAACTAGACAACTATGTGTACCCCAAGCTTGCATGGATAAGTACCATAAAATATGTGGGGATTTTTGAGTCACAATCCTGGTTGTCTAGTGTCCAAGATAAAGAGGAATCAATTCAAACTCTTGCTTTTAGAAAGGACATCAATTCAAATCACAAAAGTCACTTTCTAAAAGCAAAAGCAGAATTCCAGAACTTGTCCTCAATTTGCACAGGAGGTTGGTGGGTTTCTGTAGCTCACAAAATTTTGAGACTTTTTCTCCCTGTGAGCATCAGAGTCTTGAAGAACTCCACCAAATTTCTCCTCAAAAAGCCTTACAGAAAAAAACACGAAAAATCGAAGAACACAGTCTGGTCAAGAACTTCGAGCAGAAAGTTTGGGGCTCGGTTTTCACCTCATGGTGCCCAAACGGTGCAACAAGTGAACTCAAAAATTTTTCTGCAAGCGGATATCAGAGTCCCGCACCTCCTCCAACAAGAATCATTCAAAAAGGATTTTTCTATATTTTTACAAAAATCAAACACTGACTGCTGCGCGAAGAACAAGTTCAGAACAAAGTTGGAACTTGAAAGAAAAGATGTTCTCTACTCAATCCAAGAGTGCAAAAGAGATGTAAAACCATATGAACACACTCAAAACATCCAAGAACAGAAGCATTTAGAAGGAGGGGAGGCAAATCCAAATTACTTGAAAGTAAATTGCGGAATGTAATTATGGAAAGTAAATACTGAATTTAAATTATGTAAAGTAAAGACATAATGTAAATGCAAAATAAATTCAGAGGTGGATGAATAAAACTTTCATTTCTGGAAGGAGGTTACAAAGCCTCACATTCATGTGGGCAAAGCTCAAATGAGCATCAAAACCTCAACACCTTCAAGGGAAGGAGGCTACCCCTCTACCCCTATTTATACTACTCTTGGGCCACCTACCACCCTTGGATGAGTTCCTCAACCCTAGAGCACTCATCTAAGGGCTAGGATTAACCCATTCACACAGCCATGCAAGGGCTAACCCAAAACCCACACACATACCGGGTTTTCTTGCACGGTTTTCAAAGCATACTACCTAGACCCGCTAACCTATCAACTAGACCTCAATCCGACGGTCCTCATTGATCCACGCGGCATCTAGCTAGCATCATCTCCTTTCCTTGTCTTCTTGACTTGCCCGGACTCCGTCTTCGATCATCTTCCGCGATCTCCCAACCGTCTGACCTCCGACGCCTCGCCTAGTCCCGGCCATCCTTCGCCTCACCATGACCTAGCACCGTCGTCCCGCAACCATCAAAGACAAGGAAACTCCTCACATAGCAATGCCCACAAAGATGTGCAATAAACCATGCAACTCATCACTACCGCGTCCATACGACCAGATCGCCACTCTGGCAAAGACAACTCAAATTGCTTCATTTTGAAAATCAAACCAAATCAAACTCAAACTTGAGCACACCTTGCTCAAATAAAGTCAAATACTCATCACAAATATGGATGGACCTCCACATGGTCCTTCAATCTCCCCCTTGATGAGTATATTGACAAACCACACAAAAGGCATAAATTTGAGTTTGAAGAAAATGAAGAAGAAAACAATTTTTAGTTGCAAAGTCAAACTTGGTCCAAAGATAGAAATTAGTACCATGACCAATTTGACAAAGAGGAATTTAGATTTTAGAGTTAAATTTAAGAAAGAGCAAGTTTTCAACAAAACTCTAAAATCCAACTAAACATGTCAAATGTGATTATGAGATTATGATCCAAATGTAAGTAGTATCATAGTTTTACAAAGATCATAATAACCAAATAAGCATTCACATTTTTATCTTTTAGTGATGCCTTTTCTACGTTTTCTCCCCTTTGGCAATATAGGCATCAATTTTTTATGTATGCATGAAATGCAATCGAAAGAGCTTTGAAGATTATCCAATTGATCACAATGACAAGATATGACACCAAGCTAGTCAATTTTAGATTAGACTAGTCTAGGATATGTCCAAGTGCAAATACAAGCTTAGATTTGAATATTTCATTTTTATCAAGATTTGACAAGTGCAACACTTAGCTTTAGTTTCAAAAATAGAAGAATAGCCACTCTAAGGATCAAAAGGAAAACCTAGAGTTCAACCTACTCAACACATTGGGGAATCTAGAAGAGCATACAAGGTCCTTCGGGCTCATTTATCACTTAATGCAAATTTTGATTTATCATCATACAAGACATGGCGGGGTGCAAATGTTTGACATTATTTGCATTCTTTACCCACATATGTCTTTGTTTTTAATTTATTTGCATTTTCTTTTGACAACCAATTGACTCAAGCCGTATGCGACCATCTCAAGATGAACTCTTAAGAGGATGGTCTAGGTCAAACACGATGTATTCCAAGTTCATCCCAAGTGCAATGGGAAGCGGTCTTGTGAATACAAGGTGTTGAGTCGAATGTGCACAAGAAGAGTCAATTTTGTTTAATTTTCATTTTTAGCACAACGATTCATGAGCAATTGAAGGACTCTGCATGGATCAAACTAGTTTCACCCAAGTTGCTATAGGGACCCTAGAGAACTCCTAAATTTCTCAAATTATGGCACAAACCTCTAGAGAAGAAACCTAGCAAGTAAAAGCAACAAGTTTCATCAAGTTTTTCATTTAAGGCTTATTTCATTTTTAAGCTTAGCAAGTTAAATGAACTTGGACATACCTAAGCTAGTGATTTTCTTCAAATGATGTAGCATGGTGTATAGCATGAAGAAGAAATCAATTGCATAATAGACAAAGCTCATAAAACAGAAAATGCAGTCTAAATGCAATGCATGAACAGATTCCCAAACTCCCCCTCAACAAATGAATCAATTTTAAGCTCAAATCTGGTTAAAGTTGAGTTATTATCAAGATTAGGCATAAAGAAAACCCGAATGAACTCAATAATAACCGAAAAAATGTAATGAGGAGAAGAAGTCGAGAAACGCAAAACGGATGGCTATAGAGCATAGAAAAGATAGAAGAGAATCACTACGGCTCGGACTCGCTCTTATCTTCTCCAAAGGATCACATAGGAAGTCGACTCTATATCCCAACTAAGGAGTGCACATGCACTGCCTACCAGGAGGCCCAATACCGCTAGACTTATAAGATTGTGAGGAACTCAACCTAGAGAGAAGAGAGAACACTAATCACGCATGATAGCAACCTAAAGCACAAGATAAGAGGTCAATGCAAGGCATGCCAAAGTCTAAGTGAGTGAACTCAACTCAAGAAAACAAGCCCAAAGTCACCCGGAAGAAACACAAAGAAAAGAAAAGCTGGAAGAAAACATATAATACATAATATACAAACCAGCTCCCTCACGAAAGGCCGTAAGGGCTCACGACTCCAAGCTCACTCCTCAAGGCAACAAATCTGAGCTATCCAAAGGCTTGGTGAAAATATCGGCTAATCAAGGTCACTCTCTCGAATCAAGCGCGATATCTCCCTTCTCCACATGGTCTCTAAGGAAGTGATATCTAATATCAATGTGCTTGGTCCGGAATGTTGCAATCGGGTTTTTAGCAATGCAAATAGTGAAGTGTTGTCACGTAAAAGTGGCACACTCTCTATCTCTAACCCATAGTCCCGTAAGGTCGATCTCATCCAGAGCACTGCTACAAAGAACTAGTCAGCAGAACATACTCGGCCTCGGTGGGATCAGGCAACTCCTGATCGCTTCCTAGATGACCAAGAAACAAGAGAAGTGCCAATGAATTGGCAAGTGCCGAAGTGCTTTTCCTATCTATCCTACACCAAAGAAAGTCGGCATCGAAAAGGCTCTAAGAGATAGACAAGAAGACGAAGAGTACCAAATACCATAATCGGTGGTAGCACGAAGGTACTCAAGATGCGCTTGATCACCGGGCGGTGAGGCGCGAGGAGAAGCTTGAAATCGAGCGCACGCACACACAACAAAATGTATGTCCGGCCTCGAAGCGGTGAGGTACAAGAGGAGCCGATCATGCTCAAAACTCCTTTTAATCGCCAGCTCACCATCCTCATCGGGCTCGAGGACAGCGGTGGTGGCCATAGGAGTCATCACCGGCTTCCCATCGACATGTCGAAACGCCTCAGAGGTCACGGTATATTTGCCTTGATGCAAGAAAGTACCCTCCCGAGTCCGCTTGATTTGGAAGCCAAGAAAGTAGCTCAACTCGCCCATCATACTCATCTCAAACTCAGGCTCATTACCTCGTAAAACCGAGACACAAGCGAATGAGATGAGCCACCAAAATTATATCGCCCACATAAATCTGGACAAGAAGAAAATGAGACTCATGGTGTCCGATGAATGAGTTTTGTCTACTATGCCCATTTTGAAGTCATGGTGAGAAGATAAGACTTGAGCCTCTCATACCATGCTCTGGGGCTGCTTGAGTCCATACAAAGCTTTGGAGAGCTTGTATACATGACTCGAAACTTGGGGTTCTCGAATCGGAGGTTGTTTGACATAAACCTCTTCCTCAATATAGCCATTGAGGAATGCACTCTTGACATCCATTTGATAGAGCTTGAAGCCACGGGATGCAGAGAATGCAAGCGGATCCTAATAGCCTCTAGTCTAGCTACAGGGCAAAGGTCTCCTCAAAGTCAAGACCTCAACCCGAGAAAAGCCTGTGCAACTAGCCTAGCCTTGTTGCGAATGACAACCCCATCCTCACTGCTTGTTTTTGAACACCCACTTGGTCCCAATGACATTATGACCAGATGGGGCTCGACAAGTCGCCATACCTTGTTCCTCTCAAAGTTCTCAAGTTCTCATGCATAGCATTAATCCACGATTCATCGGATAATGCATGAGAAACATCTTTCGGCTCAAAGGAGGCAACGAAGGCAGAGTGGAGGCGGAATCGACAAACCTGATTTTGAGCGAGTGACGCGCCAAACAGATCACCAATGATCCGATCGGTGGATGAGCTTCGATATGACGGGAGGACCGTAGCGAGTGGCCTCTACCTCATGCACGTAAGAGGTAGGAGCAGAGCCACTCACCAAGGAGAGCTCAAGGCAAGGGTGGTCACTCGAGGTGCGTAAATGGAAACAGGAGGCACCTCGGTATAGAGGGAACTGCATCCGGTGGAACACCATCATCTCCATCATCCTCATCTTCTACAAAGATGGTCTCGAGGGATAAGAAGAGCTCAAACATCGTGTCTAGCTCTGGGCTAGCCTCATCGAAGGTCACATCATAGGTCTCTATGATCCTATGCGCATCAACACCTGCACTTATAGCTACGAGAAGAAGTCGAGTAACCTAGAAAGATACCATCGTAAGAGCGAGACTCAAACTTATCTAGGTTACTGGACTTCAAGATAAAACACTTGCAACCAAAAACGCGAAAATGAGACACACCGGGCTTTCGCCCATACCTCAACTCATAAGAAGTGCGATGCAAATGTGCTCTCAAAAACACGCGATTAGAAACATGGCAAGCAAGAGCTATAGCCTCACCCAAAACTTCCTAGGAGTATCAGACTCGTCTAGCATCGTCCCGCCATCTCAACCAGTGGTCCTGTTCTTCCTTTCCACTACGCCATTCTCACGAGGAGCGAGGGAGAAGAGAACGATGCTCTAAACCGACTCCACACAAAAACTCTCAAAGTAGGAATTTTTGAACTCAGTGCCATTATCATCACAGATAGCTCGTAATGCACCGGGAGCTCAATAGACAACCTCTCGATCAAACCCTGAAGTGAGAAAAAGTCTCATCCTTCGAGGCCATGAAGAATACCCAAGAGTATCTAGAAAATCATCAACGATGACAAGAACATACCACTTCCCTCCCACGATCGCACTCTAGCCGACCAACAAAGGTCCATATGTAAAAGCTGTCTTGGTGCATCACCATCACTACGGTGGCCGGAGGATGAGAAGCGAGAACCATCTTGCCATGTCGGCAAGGAGAGCAAACTAAGTTTTTGACCATCTTGAGTTTGGGCACACCCCGAATGAGATCGTGGCTGCTAACTCGGGTCAAATGATCAAAACCAATGTGACCAAGTCTCCTATGCCAGAAGGAGAGATCACGGGACTCAGAAGCAATCAAACATCGAAGAGAGTCTCCAGAAGAAGCAGAAAAATCAGCACGAAAGACTCCCAAATCTAGAAATCCCGCAAACTAACCCTCCTGATGAATCAAGGATTCTACAGGCATTACTCTTGAAGCTTACCTCGAAAGAGTCGTCGATAAGCTGAGAAACAGAGAGCAGATTGTATTGCAGCTTACTTACTAAGGCAACATCTTTAAGAAAGAAATTTTGGTTAATGCAGATGATACCTTTAGCAATGACTCTACCTGAAGATGCATCCCCAAAAGTGATTAACTCATCACCGGGGCTCGGACTAGGAAGAGAACCAACGAGAATCTCCGGTCATATGACGAGAACAACCGAGTCAACAATCCAAACATCGCCCTTCCCATCCGATTTAACTGATCAAGACACAAGAGAGAAAGATGACTCAAGATCGGGATAGAGTGAAGACTTAGGAACCCAATATCAACCATACGACACCTCGCAGTACCACCACGAAAGAAGATCGACTCGAGTGTCTCTCTGACGCCAACTCTCACGATCGGAGCAACTCGTAGATAATCTAGGAGTCAAAGCGGGTTGGCACGCCGTGGTGTAAAAGCCGACCATCCCAAGAAGGCGCTGGATCTCCTACCAAAAAACACCTCACGCCGCCGATATCTACCTCGATGGGAAAAACAAGGAATATCAAGAGGACGGCGGAAAGATCGACTACTGAACAGCTCCAGGACTAAAACTCAAGAACTAGCATGAAAACCAAGTCACGGACGCTGCCCAAAACAAAGCGACTCTCTAACTTTGTCTAGAAGCGGTGTGTGTCTTAGGAGCACTCAAAGTCCGGGATGACCACAATACCCCTAAGAGCGACAACACGCCACGCCGAGTGATCTTGGCGCGCTGAAGCGTAAATCTACTAGGTGACCATCCTTCTTCTGGAAGGTGCATGTGTACCGCCTTGCTAGAGGCGTAAGCAATAGGAGTAACACCCTTCTAGTCAAGTCCTATGGACAACCCCAAGAGACCTAAACACGGTGGTACTCACTCGGGAGCTACCACAATCTCACCACTCTTGGAGCCGCGCACTATGGTGGGAGGATGCGCCGGCGTGCTCCAAGGATCAAATCCTAAACCTTGATTGAATCTACTAATCTTGGATTGGTCTAGAATAAGATTGAGCTTCTTCTTGCCTCCAACAAACTTCTCGAGAGTGCTCATAAGATCTGGCAATCTTGGAAGAAAGAAGCACAGAAGAACAGGGGAAGGAGAGGAAGAAGAACCGGAAAGATGAGCTCTCTCAAGACGTGCATTTTTCTCCTCAAAGACGGCTGCCTCAATCTTGAGGGCCTCACAAGAAACGCAAGGAGCATCTCTAATTCTATGGGCTTGGTCTTCTAATTTCTTCCTAAGCTCGACATGGATTTTATCCAAGTCCCCCACAATCTCAGTACATCGCAAGCAATATTTTTGTGACTTATCTAGTAAGTCCTTAGCAAGTTTAGCACACTTGACATTCGTGGTTTCATTGTCAAGTTTTAATTGCTTACAGCCCTCACATGAGCTGACTGGGTCCTTAGAAGCATGTGATTCAAGTTCATTGTTTCTAGCATAAAGCTTCCTAAGGTGTTCGCTCATGGCATCAATTTCGGCAAGCAATTTAGGGCAATTAGAGCATGATGGAGTGGAGTGAGCATGAAGAAAACTAGCCTCAACAGGAATAGCATCAACAGAACTAGTGCTAGCATTCTTCAACCTAAGACCATCAAGTTCAACAAGCACACTATCATGTGTGGTCCTTAGGTTCTCCAACTCCACAAGAATAGCATCACACAAAGAGCAATCATCGGTGACTCGGGAGGAGAAGATCTAAGTGAAGCTAACTCCCGAGTCAAGGTACCTACTTCCTTCTCAAGCTCAGTACACCTAGCTCTAGCTCTAGCATGAAATTTTCCTAATTTGCGAAAAGCTTCGTTGAGTGGTCATAGGAGGGTACCTCGTCCGTCATTTGTAGAGCTCGAGTCGCCGATGTCGTTGGTGTCGGCCATGAAGCACATGCCGGAGAAGTCGTCGCCGCCTTTCTTCTCTTGCGGATCATCCTCGCCCTCGTCGCTCCATGTCTCCGTGTCGGAGAGGTTGATGTCGTCAAGCGCGGCAAGGACACGGTGGAAGAGCTTCTTGTTCTTGGAGAAGTTGCGGTACTTCTTCTCGTGCGCCGGTTCACGAACTGGAGGCTTCTTGTTGCGGTTCTTGTCGGTGTAGTCGTTCTTGCCCGAACCGCCAACGTCGTTCTTGCCCTTCTCCAGCTTGGGACGGTTCGCCCGAATGTGGTTGGGGCCACCACACTCGAAGCAGGTGATCATGCCACCTCTCTTCCTCTCTCTCACCTTCTTGTATGCATGAGAAAACTTGCGAGCGAGAAGAGCAAGCTCATTTTCTGGAAATTTTTCCAGTTGGTCATCGCTTAGCTCGCAAAGGGCGGAAAGAGAGAAACCAATAGAAGGATCAGAAGAAGAAGATCCAATGGGATCGGTGACCAAAGCCATCGACTGAGATTTCGTCTTCCGAGAGACGACATCGATCTCATGAGTCTTGAGGCGGGAATAAAGCCCGTCAAGAGTCAGAGTCGATAAGTCGATGGTGTCCTTGATGGTGGTCACCTTCATCTCCCAAACCCAAAGGTCGAGTGCGGTCAAGAAATGCCGAGCATTGTCCGAGTCAGGGTATATGCAACCAACTGCTCGGAGGTCGCTCAAAATCTTTGTAAACCGACCAAAACACTCGTCGAGACTCTCACCAGTAGCGTTGATCAAACTTGTTGTACTCGCGCTTGAACTGTCTGCCTCACGCCTTGATTTGAGTAGAGCCCTCATGGTAAGCATCGAGGTTACCCAAATCTCGTGAGCGGAGCGAAGGTGAAAATCCTATCATACTCACCGCGCTAAGACCTCGTATGAGAATGTTCCTTGCCTTAGTATTCGCCTCAACGTCAACCATATTGATGGCCGTGACATTTTCATCGCCAGGAACCTCATACGGAGTTTCACCTTACGCCATATCGTAGCCCGGCGTGATGTATGACTCCATCCGGGACTTCCAAAAAGGAAAATCAACTCCATTAAAGATGGGAGGCTTGGTGGAATATTTGTCCGTCGCCATGGCTCTTGAGACCGGTCAAGATCTATGGAAGAGCAAAACCGGCTCTGATACCAATTGAAGGACCGAAATGGCGAGCAGAGGGGGTGAATGGTCGCAAATAAAAATTCCCCAAAATACTCCAACAAAAACCTTGACAAGATCGCTCAAAAGGAATTGTGAAAAACCCGAAAAACTAGACAACTATGTGTACCCCAAGCTTGCATGGGTAAGTACCATAAAATATGTGGGGATTTTTGAGTCACAATCCTGGTTGTCTAGTGTCCAAGATAAAGAGGAATCAATTCAAACTCTTGCTTTTAGAAAGGACATCAATTCAAATCACAAAAGTCACTTTCAGAAAAGCAAAAGCAGAATTCCCAGAACTTGTCCTCAATTTGCACAGGAGGTTGGTGGGTTTCTGTAGCTCACAAAATTTTGAGACTTTTTCTCCCTGTGAGCATCAGAGTCTTGAAGAACTCCACCAGATTTCTCCTCAAAAATCCTTACAGAAAAAAACACGAAAAATCGAAGAACACAGTCTGGTCAAGAACTTCGAGCAGAAAGTTTGGGGCTCGGTTTTCACCTCATGGCGCCCAAACGGTGCAACAAGTGAACTCAAAAATTTTTCTGAAAGCGGATATCAGAGTCCCGCACCTCCTCCAACAAGAATCACTCAAAAAGGATTTTTCTATATTTTTACAAAAATCAAACACTGACTGCTGCGCGAAGAACAAGTTCAGAACAAAGTTGGAACTTGAAAGAAAAGATGTTCTCTACTCAATCCAAGAGTGCAAAAGAGATGTAAAACCATATGAACACACTCAAAACATCCAAGAACAGAAGCATTTAGAAGGAGGGGAGGCAAATCCAAATTACTTGAAAGTAAATTGCGGGAATGTAATTGCGGGAAAGTAAATACTGAATTTAAATTGCGTAAAGTAAAGACATAATGTAAATGCGCAAAATAAATTCAGAGGTGGATGAATAAAACTTTCATTTCTGGAAGGGGAGGTTACAAAGCCTCACATTCATGTGGGCAAAGCTCAAATGAGCATCAAAAACCTCAACACCTTCAAGGGAAGGAGGCTACCCCTCTACCCCTATTTATACTACTCTTGGGCCACCTACCACCCTTGGATGAGTTCCTCAACCCTAGAGCACTCATCTAAGGGCTAGGATTAACCCATTCACACAGCCATGCAAGGGCTAACCCAAAACCCACACACATACCGGGTTTTCTTGCACGGTTTTCAAAGCATACTACCTAGACCCGCTAACCTATCAACTAGACCTCAATCCGACGGTCCTCATTGATCCACGCGGCATCTAGCTAGCATCATCTCCTTTCCTTGTCTTCTTGACTTGCCCGACTCCGTCTTGATCATCTTCCGCGATCTCCCAACCGTCTGGACCTCCGACGCTCCTCGCCTAGTCCCGGTCATCCTTCGCCTCACCATGACCTAGCACCGTCGTCCTGCAACCATCAAAGACAAGGAAACTCCTCACATAGCAATGCCCACAAAGATGTGCAATAAACCATGCAACTCATCACTACCGCGTCCATACGACCAGATCGCCACTCTGGCAAAGACAACTCAAATTGCTTCATTTTGAAAATCAAACCAAATCAAACTCAAACTTGAGCACACCTTGCTCAAATAAAGTCAAATACTCATCACAAATATGGATGGACCTCCACATGGTCCTTCAGCGCCATCGATGAACCAAGAGCACCAGTTGAGAAGAAATGCACCAGTGCGTGCAACTTGTGTGGACTTAAAATAGGCCACAATGCAGCATCCTGTCCAACGCTTAAACAAACAGGTGTCACAAGAGGTAATTCAAGAGGAAGATACCGGATGAGGGGAAGGGGTGGTGCATGATGGCAAATACTTCATGTAGAAGAAACAAATGATGAAAATGACCTTGGTTCTGACGAATACGATGAATGTTGAAATCATAATATTACAATAGCTTATGTTTACTATCATGTACTACCAGCTATGTCTTGTAAAGAACCTGCTGTTGAATCAGTTATAATATACAATTTACTATATATGCCATAATATAGTACTATTTGATATAGTTATGTTTACTGTCATTTACTATCACAATTTTGAAAATATCTTCTCCCCATTTACTATCAATTCAACATCACGCTATCGTATTTTTGTCAAGTTTTTACTATGATACAAGAACATAATTATCAGAAACGTAACAGCGAAATAAATCTAAAAAACAACTTCATTACATATTTATAAACTAATATACTATTACTTATTTACACCTATATCTGCTGACATACAACTTATAACTAGACTTATGATTACTACTTTCTCCGTATTTAATAATTTGTCAATACTAATGTGCATGATTCGTAAAATTACCATTAACTACTGTTTGCAATTGTACAACTTTTACTGTAATGTATGTAATATTACTATCTATGTAACTTTTGTTTGATACAATTTTGTAACATGTATTTCACCCCGTGTATTACTTTTGTAAAATCCATGATAAATCATGATCTATATTTTGTGTAAATTTTGTGCATTTTTTAGTATGTTGCAAGCTGAGGTTTCGTCGGTATTTATTCGCAGCTTTATGTTTATTTGCTTAGACAACACTTCTTGTGATGCCATTGATGAGCAACATTGGAGAGAATTGTGTAGTTAGACATGCATGTTAAATTAGTGGGTTTTTCATAGATCATGGCACCTAGTAGGTGATATGGCTTGCTTAGAAGATGCATGTCTTTTAAAGTGGATGTTCTAGGATTGGCCCTCACATCATTCTCATATGCATCATTCTCACATGCATCATCCTCATAAGCATTATTCTCATATACATGAACTTGTATAATGCTTGTATGTATGTTGTTTATACTGAAGAATAGTAACTTCAAATTTGTTTGCTTGTATGTATGTTAATGTTGGAGTGTACGCACGAATCGTGGGACTATGTGAGAGGTTCTGGACTAGGTGACGTAATTGGTACTCCGATCAACCAAAGCAAGACCAATTGTTCAACAAGCAAGGCAAGCACCCTCCTTTGATCATGTTGATCTCATTATTTTATGGAGTTTATGTTGTTTTATCAAATGTTAAATGCATGCGTGTATGTTGATATTAAACTTGCTATGTTGTAGGTACCGGTAGATACTTCCTATTTGTATGCATCACCATTACCTTGACACTTGTTTACCTGCTATTGTAACCTTAGCTTTATGGTTTAGACATTAGTTAATGTCACTACGGGTAACGAGTGCGAAATACTTCACACATATGCTTAGCCATGCTTACTTAGAATGCCATTTAAATATTGAGCTGCACTTGTATTCAAAGTTGAGCAAATTTGAAAGGTACGGGGCCGAGTTATGGTCTCCGTGTATTTTGATAAAAATCCAACCCAAAAACTTATGGTTTAGACGCGGGCGAGTGACTATTTAAACTTGAGGCGTGAGGAGGGACCTCGCGCGTAGTTAGGTGGAGATTCTCGCTAGGTCGGTTAAGGACCGAACTTGATGCTATCACCTAAGTGAAATAGTACAACCACATGTGCTAGTATAGAATAGCCTTAGCCTAGTAGATGAGCTGAAGTTTAACCTTGCATTTTGGTAGGCCGAAGTAGTAAGGGCACTCCGGGGTATGGTGTCGCTCGTAGGTGCTCCCTTCATCGAGGTGTTGGGGTTAAAGCATTCTAATACGGCGGTGTATGCCTTGCCATGGGGAGAGGACACGATGGGGAATAAACCATCATTAGTACTTGTGTGCGGGTCTGGATCTCCAGACCATGGCAAGGGTTTTGACATTTCCGGGTTGGTGCAAGCCTAGCCTTTAGCTAGTTGAACGGTTTCGTCACAATCTATCAAATTGGGTACCGTAGGTATTGCGAGGCATAGTTGATATGATTGCTAGAATGTGTTATGTGGGTAAAGTGTACACTCTCTGCAGAGATTTAAAACTAATTAATTAGCTGTGCTCACGGTCATAAGCAACTCAGGGAAGTAATGTCAAGTATAGCTTTGTTTTTGCGAAACTTTTAGAAATGGTGTTGTGACGGGTTGGTATATTTGTAAGCCAAGGTTGGCTGTGATTTACTCACTGTTCATGGCCATGTAGGGTTGTGAAATAATGGTATTGAACCTTACTTACTGTTACTAATTTCATATCAAGTGCTCTTTTCAATTTCGCTACCGTTTGATGAACTAGTCTCTTGCAAATAAAATCTTCCTTATGCTAAAAATAAAACTTAGTGTAGAAGCTTGTCGGGACCCGAATTTGCAAATCCGGACCCTCTGTGTATACCGCACAAGTCCAGGATCACGCTAGTGCACACAAGCTCAACATAGATGCTATCATAGTCATACACAGCGGAATATAGCATAACTTTAATAATTAATAGTAACTGTTGTCTTACATGATTATTGCCACACAGGGCTTATAAAAGAAATAGCAAATAAGCAGCAGCGGAAAAATAAATAAGCGTAGCAGCTCCCCAGTTCACCGCAGGCAACTGATGAGGCTCGGACCCTAAGCATTCGCATCCATATAATCCTCCTCCACGAAGGGCGTAGATTCTTCCTCTTCTGAAGTTGTTGTTGTTGGGGTGAGTACATAAAGCACTCAACAAGTTGTGCACAGCAATGCAAGTCTAATATTCTATATGCTTGGCTTAATCCAAAGGAATGGCTAATAAGGGCATTTTGCAATAAAGCAGCATTTAACAAGAATACAATAAGTAGATTGGAAAGCAGTAAAACAATTACAGTAATTAATAAATTCGGTATTTCTGAAATACACCAAGTTCCTAATCCTAAATCAATTTCCACCTTCCATGGCACCTTGCCATCCCAATAAGTTTTTGTTTAACAAAAGTCTAACCCTTAACTGTAATTCCCGAGCATTGCCCAATACCGTGAGCACGGCTATTCGAATAGATTGTACACTCTGCAGAGGTTATGCACTTTACCCACACATTACAACCAAACACAACCAAGGCGAGTGATCGTAACAAAGCCTTTACAATGCTGCACCTAGACCCAGTACTGCTCGCTAAGGTTTCAACACTGAAGGGTTAAACCACCACAACAGGGCCCTCCTCTTGCGCCATGTGAGTTAAACCGTAACCGGGACTCACTATTCACCACGACAAGATCAAATCTAGGTTCCACAAATTATTCAAATAGGTGTCCCATTCCGCACATGTGGTTGCAAGAAGGACTCAGTCAAAGGCTTGCAAGGTTAAGTCCTTAAGGTGATTAAGGCAAGACTTCCACATACCCCGCCAACCCCGCCCACCTTGGCACACCGCCTTGCCACTTGCCCCAATCTAAAATCATTACCACCCCAGTTGATTACCAAGCACCACATGCCATCAACATTTCAATCTAGATGTGTGATCTCCTCGCCACGACAACTTGATATCACTGTGTGACGACACATGACACACCAATTCATAAACATTGTTCCATATTCCATTAGTCAAGATTAAGTATCAACATTCGGACACATGTGATGACGTGGCATGGCTAAGCAATCTATGACGGTCTAACTAGCCCAGGTTGATTATCAATATTAACCAACTATAATTCCACATCCTAGGGTGACAAATAGATCATGGCATAAAATTGACAAGGTATGATTTAATTCAAATAGGCATATTATCTAATTCCCAGATTAATTGAAATCATATATACATATAAAATATCATGCATAAAGTTTAAGAGACAAAATAGCAATTTGGTGAAAATTAGGTGCAACATGACCAAAGCACAACTTGCCTTGGAGTAGGTGCTGGTCTTGCTCTGAGCTTGGGTCTTGAAGCGATGAATCTTCCTCCGGATCACCGAGCAGTTCAACGTCTACGCGAAACGATGCCAAAATAGCAAATAAACACCAAAACAGAGAGCAACCAAACTCCAAAAATAAAATAAAATTCACCAATAAATAGATCTTGATTTTACAAATTTTTAGAAATTTGAATCACTCAAATCCGAGTTAAAATGCAAAAGATATAGCCTTTTGAAGTTTGAATAAATACTGAAAATACAGAAAATAGAATAACCGATTTTTCTGAATTATTTTTCTATTGGAAAAGATCTTTATTGCGCAACGCTGACGTCAGCCCTGGCCCGAGCCAATCAGGCGCTGACACGTCACCTCGGCGCACAGACCCGGTCCACGGAACCGCCTCTGGTCCACCGTGGACGCGGCTCACGGCGCCTCGCATCACGTGCCCGACACGCGGCGCGCATCGACTGGCTGCGACGCTGCCCGTGCCGATGCTCGACACACGGCGTGCATCCACGCGACGATCTGACGGCCACCGATCTACCCCTACGCGTCACTATCCTGACCGCTTATCTTAGATCTAACGGTCCATCTTACCGGAGAGGTTCACTGCTGATGAGAATGACGCGGCGCGATCTGGACGGTTTGGCGAAGATCCAACGGCTGCGCGAAGCTCCGAGACACGGCGGCGGGCTTGCACCGGAGCGGAGGAAGACGACCACCCGAATGGCGTTTCGGTGCGACTCCGGCGAGAAGAAGCGGCAGACTCGACGTGGCACGACGCGAGGAACTCAGATTTGGAACCCTTGCGACGGACGGCGGCTTGACGACGGCGGGACTCGAAGAAAACCGCAGCGGCGAAGGGCAAGCTCCGGCAAGCTCCTGCGAGGCTATAGCGGCGACTCAATGGCGAAGGCTAGCACTGGCAGATGCGCTCTGGGATGGCTATCCTCGGGGTGCGGTCCGCGCTTTAAATAGCCTCGGCGAACGCCCAAAAAAGGCAACCCTAAAATCACGCGGCGGCGACGGCAAGCGGCGGCGGATTCGGAAACCGAATCGGTGACGATGACTGCGGTCCGTCCGATCTGCGATGAACGGCTATGATTCCCCCGAACGCGATACGATCCGATCCGCTCTTTCCAAAATCAACGAATGCGATCAGATCTTTCCAAAACGACGCAAAGAATCCTCACCGCGCGATCTTGATCCAACGGCCGAAGGCGCTAGGGTTTCGCGAAAGGAGACAGCCGTCTAATCTGGATCCAATGGTCCATACGCGAGGCGGCGGAACGGCCGACGGGCGCGACCGCGATGGTCACAAGACGCGATCTTTGGGCTTGGCCCAAGATCGCTCACTCGATTTTCCAACGCTGATTTAAAATAATTCCCGAAATTAGATTAATTCATTTAAGGCAATTAAAATATCAGGAAAAATCCCAAAAAAATTCTCGTAAATACTTTGAGACATTCTGAGCTCAAATAAAATATTTTTGGTAAAACTTTATATTAACTTTATCTATATATATTTAGTTTTCATCAAAGGTTCAATATACTTAATTAAAATAAATTCAAATAATTTCTGGAAAAATCCAATAAATTCAGAAAATCACCAACATGCACATAAGTGAAATTATAGGCCAAATTTTGGGATGTTACAAAGCTCAATTCCTTGGACTATCCTTGCGTGTAAATTATTTCCAAACACTAAAGTCTTGCGAGTATTCGCTACTGTTTGATGAACTACTCTCTTGCAAATAAAATATGCCTTGTGCTGAAAATAAAACTTAGTGTAGAAGCTCGAGAAGCTCGATTCCTTGGACTAACCTTGCATGTAAATTATTTCCAAATACTAAAGTCTTGCGAATACATACATGTACTCAACCTTGCTTGTTGACATTTATTGAGAGGATGAGAAAGAAGACTGTCGCCTGGATGCCTTTGCTTTCTTCAATAATGGCGTATAGGGTCACGGCCGCACTCAGGCCTTTCCTGTGGGTTTGTTTTCAATTGATGGTTCATAATTTAAATTTTAGGCCGGTGGCCTACAATGTTCTTTTAATCTCATTTAATTGGCCATATTTACCTATTTAATGTTCTCCCACTGTCTTTTGTTGTTATAAGCAGGTGATGTACAATCTCTGTCCGAAACTGAATTCCTGGGCGGTTTTTGAGTCGTGACAAAAGATGGTATCAGAGCTTGCTTGATTGTAGGTCATGACCCTAAATATAATTGGTTTCGCTAGGATTTGAGTCTTTTGAAAAAGAAAATTTTATTTTAAATATATGTGGATAGGTTTTGCAAAAATCACATGTCCTACTATTATCTAAACTTCCCTATTGCTATCTCAACTTTCCTATTGCTATCTCGACTTCTCTATTGCTGTCTCATCTTCCCTATTGCTATCTCATCTATCTTAGATTTGATTTTACTCGTCTAGAACATTTTCTTCTCAATCTTCCCTATATCTCAAAAATCCATAGTTGGGCCGTATGAGTACAAATAAAACTGGAGGTAATGGCAATAAGCAAAAGATAGGTACCAATACCTTAGGGAACTGCCCTACCCTTAGAAGAATCGACAGGTCATAGATAGAATAGTTAGTCCTTAACGGCCATTGATTTGTTAATGTGATAGGTAGCTCCTCTACATAGATGAAAAATTATTCTGATTATGTTGTTGCAATGGACAAGTTATAGCAAGATCTATCCCATTAGGGTGATATGTATGCAACTTGTGCCTATGTATTTTAATAAAAATAATTGGTGTTTCCTATACTATGTTTGAAAATAAAATGTATAATATATATTAACTCTCCCCTAATCTCAATTCAAATTGAAGTTCTCTCTTGTATTTTGATTCACTCTTTTTTATTTTCTTCCTACCTATGTCTCCAAATTTTGTAACCTTTTCAGAATTTACTCTTTGCTCGAATGACCCCGTTAATTCAAACACATTTATTCCCAAATATTGTATTTGTATTATATCTCCACTGTGACCTCATCACCAACCGTTGAGTTGTTCAAAATTTACCGTTGTACTTGTATATTCTCCTTGATGTCGACCTTCTACCTCACTCTGGATCACCCTAGTTGTGATGCATCATTTCATCTTTCTCAATCACTCTAACATACCACACATCTTTTTATAAGTTAAATCATCCTCGTCACATGAATTATCATAGATCTATACTATGTTCCCACCTATATCTACTCTAAAAGCATAAGATCTCACTGACTTGCCCTAAACATCACATGCAATTTATTGGAAGGAAAATATTATCCTTGTATCATGGATAATGCTCATCACTCCTCCCATATCAATTTAACTATGATATTTAATCATGGTCTATCTCCTCTAAGTCAAGCAAGTATGAACATCCTATCTATCATTTTATCACCCGATCTACTATGAATCATCGGATGGAAAATATCAGTAATAATGCTCACCAGTAAAAAGGCTGCACATCCACTGATTGATTTAACAGACGTTTCCTTCTTCTTGTTCCAGTTCAGTACCGCAATCCTGAGGTCGTCAACCACCATTTTGCACCAGTCAATGCTACCAAAACCGACCATGTCTTTGGTCAACACTGCCTCTTTACCTGTGACATGGTTGGCCGTCCCCGAGAATAGCAACTTGTTGAACACAATGAGAAAGAAATATCTCATCGTCAACCTGTCGTTCCCTTTGTATCGATCTTCACCATCAAAGTCTCTGTCCTTACTTCGCCCCCAGGAGACACCCCAAGTAATCACTTTAGATTTGCAAGTTCGGCTATGCTTCCAGCGTATGTAATGATAGGTGCATCTCTTCCACCGCACGGAAGCCCCAATACGCACCTAATGGCGTGAGGCATTATGGGTAGGATCCTCCCCCTATTGACACCAATTACCATGTCAGCTGGGTCTATTCTGTCCATCAAAAAGCACAAGAGATCTCTGCTCTCCAAACCCTCTAGATTAAATTTCAACAAATCGTCGAATTCATGATGACAAACCTCATTGCGTTGATTGACTGTAAGCTTGCCGATAGCGGATACAACGAGTGCAGGGGTACATCTACATGTGGCAGACAATTTTTTCTTCGCACATACAGAAAATTAATTGTTACTTCTATTCATTTTTTTAACTGATGACTACCCAAAATCTATGTTTTATGTAGACATTACTCCATATGGCATGTCAAATTAAAAGACCATACTAGGATACAGAAAAAAGTTACTGATCTATATTCTCAAAAATATAGATAATACTCGCTATGTACTGAAAGTCACATGCATTTTGACCTAATTGGTATTCCCACTGCTACGTCATTGTTCGTAGAAGCAAAAGTTGGGAGATAATAAAAATTGTATCCGCATGTTACTATATATTTTATGTGAAATTACTATACATCATATGTAAAATTATCAAACATATTAATGATCAAATGAAAATTTACCGAACTATGAATTGCAAATTACTGATAGTACTTAATACCTACCGACATTTCAATGCATGTTTACCTGGGTGGTCTTCTGAAAGATCGAAAAAGGCGACTAGAGGGGGGTGAATAGGAGCCAAATAAAATTTTTGAATAAACTCTCCCCCTAAAATTCAAACCACCAAAAGACCGAAGAAATCAAGATACTCCGACCATGGAGGTCGGATGAACAATACTCGGGTGAAAAGAAAATCAGCGATCTCAAAAATGAAATCGATGTAACTTTTGATCGGTGATCCAAAAATAGTGAAAATTGGTGTGCACCTCCCAAAGGATGTCAGAACCTATTTCAATCAACAATCGAAGGAATTAATACCAAGGTTCCGTCCTTTTCGTTTAACAAATGCAACACCAAAAACAGAGTCACGAACACAAACTTCACCCCTAACTTGCTGGTGGGAATTGATGGTCAGAAATCCTTGGATGACTCTCCACAAATCATAGCAAGTAAGTACACGAAGAAACAACCCTTCAAACAAATAGAAACACTATCGAAAACTAGGCACAGAAATTGGTTTCTTGCAAAACTGAATAGAAGAGGTTGTAGATTGCCTAGATGATTGGGATATGATCTATAGAAGATTCATCCAGCAATCTTTCATCCTTGGCAACAAGAACCAGAAGCCAATCAAGACTAAATAATCGCAAGTCACACGTTTGCGCACTTTAAGAACACATGATTTACAACTTGCAACAAGAACGTAAGGATTGCCTAAAAGATTGAAAGCACCAATCCAGAGAAGAGTTCATCAATCATGAATTTCAACAAAGACTCAATAGCATGTAGAAGGAGATGAGGCAAATCCAAATTACGTAAAGTAAATCGCAAGTAGGTAAATGCGAATTTAGATAATGAAATTCAAGTGCGTAATGTAAATACGTAAGAGAAATGAAACAAGAATATAAATGAAGAACATTTCATTTCGGAAGGAAGGTTTACAAAGCCTCACAACAAAGTGGGCAAAGCTCAAATGAGCAAAGAAAAACCTCGAACCTTCAAAGGGGAGGCTGCCCTACCCTCTATTTATAGTGACACAGGATCAATTCCCACCTTTGGATGTCTGCTTCAATCCTAAGCCAACATCCAAGAGCCAGGATTTGATCCTTACATCGCCTCTCTCAACAACTCTCAACTACTCACGTACACTTTCCTCACTGCTCAACCCCTACAGGAGATACCCTCTCCCCGCCTATGTATAGCAGTGCTTGGACCACCTACCACCCTTGGATGAGCCTCTAAACCTAGAGCACTCCATCAAGGGCTGAGATTTTACCCACTCACACAGCTATGCATGGGCTCACCCAAACCCAACAACACAACGGGTTTTGCACGCTTTTCAACTCACACTAACTTGACCCGCTTCTCTATCTTCCCGACCGCGATCCAACGGTCCTCCTTGATCGTAGAGCGGCTCCAAGTTAGCATCTCATCCATTCCTTTGTCTTCTCGGCTTGCGGCTACTCCCGGCCTCGGTCATCTTTGGCGACACCTTGATCATCCGGACCTCGGCTCTCCCACCTAGTCCCGATCCCCTTCGCCTCACCATGACCTAGCTCCAAAGTCCCGCAACCATCATAGACAAGGAAACCACATCACATAGCAATGTCCAACAACACATATCCATCTCAGCGAGACGATATACACTACGCCGACCAAGAAACCCCGACCACACGTGGTCCGACCATCGGTCTCCATCCCGACCACTCGAGGTCCATTCACCGTCTCGACTCAATCACTCGGAGTCTCAACCACTCGGGGTTGGACGACTGGTCTGCAACACAGCCAAAGCCCCGACCACTCAGGTCGAACGACCCGACCACTCGGGGTCGGACGACTGGTCTGCAACACAGCCAAAGCCCCGACCACTCAAACGGACGACCCGACCACTGGCCTCGGACGACCGGTCTCCAACCAGCCAAAGCCCGACCACTCGGTCGGACGACCGACCACTGGGGTCGGACGACCGGTCTCCAACCAGCCAAAGCCCGACCACTCGGTCGGACGACCCGACATCTCGGGTCGGACGACCGACCACTGGCGGACGACCGGTCTCCAACCAGCCAAAGCCCCGACCACTCAGGTCGGACGACCCGACCACTCGGGGTCGGACGACTTGTCTCCAACCAGTAACTCAAATTGCTCTAGGTCGAAAAACAATCCAAATCAAACTCAAACTTGAGCACACCTTGCTCAAATAAAGTCAAATACTCATCACAAACATGGATGGACCTCCACATGGTCCTTCAATCTCCCCCTTGATGAGTATATTGACAAACCACACAAAAGGCATAAATTTGAGTTTGAATGAGAGAAGAAAAAAGCAATTTGATTGCAAAGCCAAACTTGGTCCAGAGAGAAAGATATAAAATTATGACCAAGTTGGCGTAAAGAATTTAGAGCAAGACCATGAAAAGAGCAAGTTTTCAACAAAAGCTCTAAAACCAATCATAAGTGTCAAATGTGATTATGATCCATAAGAGATAGCAAAGATTTACAAAAATCATAAGAACCAACAAGCTTTCACATTTCTATCTCCTCCTTTTCTACATTTTAAATGATGCCTTTTTCTACATTTTCTCCCCCTTTTGGCAATATAGGCATCAAAATAGAATTTTCTCCCTCTTTTATATATGCATGAAATGCAACCTAAGGGAGCTTTGAAGATTATCCAAATGATCATAATGACAAGATATGACACCAAGCTTATTAATCTCAGATTATGACCAAACTATGACATGTCCAAGTGCAAATAACAAATTTTGCTTATAAGCTAGGTTTTGAAAATGTATCATTTTTAGCAAGATTTGACAAGTGCAAAACTTAGCAAAGTTTCAAAACTAGAAGCAAAACCACTCAGGGATCAAATGGAAAACCTAGAGTTCAACCTACTCAACACTTTGGGGACTTTTGAAGTGCATATTAGGTCCTCCGAGCCCATTTTTCAATTTATGCAAATTTTCTTTAAGACTTCGAAAAACATAGCGGGGTGCAAATGTTTGACATAATTTGCATTCTTTACCCACTTATGTGTTTGATATTTGCAATTTTTTTTTGATTGACTCAAGCCATTTTCGATCATCTCAAGAGTAACTCTTAAGAGAATGATCTTGGTCATACACAATATATTCCAAGTTCATCCCAAATGCAATGGGAGGCGCCTCTAGAGAATATAAAGTCTGAAATCAATTTTGCACAAAAGTGTCAATTTTTTTAAATTTTCAATTTAGCACATATAAGCAATTCTGAAGGACTCAAATATGGATCAAGCAAATTTCACCCAAGTTGCTATAGGGACTCTAGAGAATTCCAAAATTTCACAATTCATGGTAAAAGCTCTTAGAGAAGAAACTTAGTAAGTAAAAGCAACATGTTTCATCAAGTTTTCATTTAAAGCTTTTAAGTTTTTCAGATTTCAATGAACATTAGCTTGATAAAAGAACTTGGACATATCTAAGCTAGTGATTTTCTTCGAAAGATATAGCATGATGTATTTCACGAAGATTGAGTCAAATGCATAATAGACAAAGCTCATAGAACGGAAAATGCAGTCTAAATGCAATGCATGAACAGATTCTCAAACTCCCCCTCAACAATTGAATCAATTTTAAGCTCAAATCTGGTTAAAGTTGAGTTATTATCAAGGTTAGGCATAAAGAAAAACCGAATGAACTCAATAACAACCAGAAAAAAAAGAATGAGGAGAAGAAGTCGAGAAACTGCAAAACTGGATGGCTATTGAGCATAGATAAGATAGAAGAGACTCACTACGGCTCAGGCTCGCTCTTATCTTCCCCAGAGACTGATATAGGAAAGCTGACTCTAGATCCCAACTAAGGAGTGCACACAGCACCGCCTACCTGTGAGGCCACAAAACCGCTAGACTTATAAGGCGTGAGGGAACTCAACCTAGAGAGAAGAGAGAACACTAATCACGCATGATAGCAACCTAAAGCACAAGATAAGAGGTCCATGCGAGGCATGCCAGAAGTCTAAGTGAGTGAACTCAACTCAAGAAAACAAGCCCAAAGTCACCCAGAAGAAGAAAGGAAATGCTGGAAGAGAATATATATAGTACATAATATACAAAACAGCTCCCCCTCACGAAAAGTCGTAAGGGCTCACGACTCCAAGCTCAAATCCCCCTGAACACACTCTACTCCCCTTGAGGCACACTCTAAAACTCTCACCTCACAAGAGATAGGTAGAAAGCTAGAGGAGAAGAGATAAGATCTAAAACCACATGGTCTCTAAGGAGCAAGACGGCTCAAGGTAAGAAGCAACCTAACTATGCTAGAAGTCCAACCAAAAGACTCTAGACAAACAGGACACAAGCTCTACCTACAAAAGAACCACAACCTCCTAAGAGACCCATCACTATCATCAATATTTTTAGAGGTACTTACCTCTGCGAGTGTAGTGCAAGTAGTGGCAAATGACCAAGTGGATCCAAAAGCGAGAGGAAGAAGACTTAGAGATATTCCTAGGATGATGGTCTCTCACCGAAAGCCTACACACATGCATCCAACAAATCTATGCTTTGGCGGGGTTAGGCGTGATCCAGTTCCTAGGCACGAATGGACAAGATACATGAAAAGTGTGGCAAACGATCATCTAGAGCATGAACATGATGCAGAAGGTAATGTAAGATCATGTATCACAACCAAGCTAAAGATAGCATCAAGATCCATATATCCATAGACAACAGTGAAAACATATCCACATGATAAACAACATCAAGGTGCATCATAGCACTATCATGCTGGTAGAAGAAGCTAAGCAAGGTGCATTACAGCAACAAAATGCTAGCAGGGATCATGTGCAAGCCTAGAAATACATGGATCAAGATACTACCCTAAACATGGCAATGAGCATGTAAATGAGGAAATACCACAATGAAGCACAACAACATGCTACTAGATATAACATGAGCAAGATGAATGAAGACAACCAAAGAGGATCATGCGTAAAACAAACCAATTAGCAACATCAAGATCTATTTATCCATAGTCTCAATAACAATATTTACATGCTGCGAAAAGGCCCGTCAAAAAGAAGACCAAACAAAAGGTCATGAGGACACAGACAGCATGAAAGTAAATGGTGACAATAGACACAAAGATGAGAAGCTACTTATGGCAACACTCTATGCATGATGATGAATACATGCCATGAATGAAGAACACAAGCTCATGCAAAATAGGTATGAAGCATATAAGCATGAAGGACAATAAAAGGTGATCATGAACAATATAAGTCATATAGCGGCAGCTAGATCATATGACCCTAATCTCATGAAAGGCATTCACATGTAGCACAAAGTCTGACAAACAAAGTCTAAACAAAGCTAATCATGGATGTAATAGAAAATCAGGGTCATATAACCTAGATACTACTCATGACAAAATAAAGTAAATGATACATAGCACGTGCCCATAGTTAATACAAATGCTCATACCAAATGAACAATATCATGGACAAGATAAAAACAAGAAAATCACATGCTGGGAAAGAGCTCATGAATTTAGGATATAATACATGAAGCACAAAGATGGTTGGGGAAAACATGCTATGGCACAAAACAAGACAGACAAAAACTAACAAGACCTAGCAAAGTACATATAATACACATGGGAGCAAGAGCAATCACAACATGTCATGGAAATGATGATCACAAGTATAACCGACATGAGGGTATGAGATAGCTCACCATGGAAGTGAAAGTCCCCAATGCTGTTATCATGAAGCTCAGCACTTGTGGAGCGAAACACAAGGCAAACAAATTTGAAAGTACATGCAGGTTAGCATGGTGCTCATGATGGTCATGCAGGAAGATCCAATCCTCTAGAGACAAGCCGCAAAGGCCAACTCGGAATTCACATCGAGTGCCAACATTGAAAAGCGACAAACCGATCCTAGATGAGATTAGTAAAGATCAACATGACCAACATACTTACCTTCAACTCTTGCCGTGAGTGGGTACCTCGAGGAAAACGAGGTCCACTACTTATGTACTGGCGAAGATGATGCCTCGGGACAACTCATGGACTAAGAATCGAACTAAGAAAGGATAAGTCCACAAGATGATCCAAATCCACTCCACTAGGCAGTGATCACATCCTCAAGCTAACCTCAAGCGACTCATGCCATGAAAAAGGCAAAAGGCACTTAAAAGCATCATTGCATAGACATGACACAAGGAATTGACACAAGAGGAAAGATGACTCAAGATCGGGATAGAGTGAAGACTTGGGGACCCAATCTCAAACCACTCGACGCCTCAAAGTACCACCATCAAGAAGACGGACTCGAGTGTCTTTCTCGACGCTTAACCCTAACAAGATCGAGAGCACCTCTAGTAGACGATCCGGGAGCTAAATCGGGTTGGCTCGCCGTGGTGCAAAAGCCGAACCACCCCAAAGAAGCTGCCTAAAACTCCTACCAGAAAATGCCTCGCCACGATATCTACCTCGATGAGAAAACGAGGAATATCAAGAGGACGACGGAAAGACGACTACGAACAGCTCTAAGACTAAAACTCAAGAACCAAAGATGAAAACCGAGTCCTGGGCGCCCCAAAACAGGCGACTCTCTAACTGCCTAGAAGCGGTGTGTACCTTAGGAGCACTCAAAGTCCGAGGATGACCACGAATACCCTAAGAGCGACAACACGCCACGCCGAGTGATCTTGGCGCGCTGAGCGTAAATCTACTAGGTGACCATCCTTCTTACAGAAGGTGCATGTGTACCATTCCTTGCTAAAGACGAAGCAACAGGAGTAACACCCTTACGGTCAAAAGTTCTATGGACAACCCAGTGAGACCTAAACACGGTGGTGCTCACTCAGGGAGCTACCACAATCTCACCACTCTTGGAGCCGCGCACAATGGTGGGAGGATGCGCCGAGCGTGCTCCAAGGATCAAATCCTAGACCTTGATTGAATCTACTAATCTTGGATTGGTCTAGAATAAGATTGAGCTTCTTCTTGCCTCCAACAAACTTCTCGAGAGTGCTCATAAGATACTGGCAATCTCGAAAGAAAGAAGCACAAGAAGAACAGGGAGAAGAAGAAGAAGAAGAACCAGAAAGATGAGCTCTCTCAAAGACATGCATTTTCTCCTCAAAGACGGCTGCCTCAATCTTGAGGGCCTCACAAGAAACGCAAGACGCATTTCTAATTCTATTGGCTTGGTCTTCTAATTTCTTCCTAAGCTCGACATGGATTTTATCCAAGTCCCCCTCAATCACAGAACATCGCAAGCATCTTTCTTGTGACTTATCTAGTAAGTCCTTAGCAAGTTTAGCACACTTGACATTTAAAGATTCATTGTCAAGTTTTAGTTGCCTCTGACCCTCACATGAGCCGACCGGTTCCTTAGAAGCATGCATTTCAAGTTCATCGTTTCTAGAAGAAAGCTTCCTAAGGTGATCGCTCATGGCATCAATTTCGGCAAGCAATTTAGGGCAATTAGCACAAGAAGGAGTAGAGTGAGCAGGAAGAAAACTAGCATCTACAGAATGAGTATCAACAGATTCATTGCTAGCATTCTTCAACCTAAGACTATCTAGTTCATACAACACACTATCATGCATAGTCCTTAGGTTCTCTAACTCCACAAGCAAAGCATCACACAAAGTACAGTCATCAGTGACTCGGGAGGGAGAAGATCTAAGTGAAGCTAACTCCCTAGTCAAGGTACCTACTTCCTTTTCTAACTCAGAACACCTCGACCTAGCTATAGCATGAAACTTGCCTAGTTTACAGAAGGTAGCATTTAATTCGTCGTAGGTGGGTACCTCGCTCAGTCATTTGTCAGACTCTGAGTCGCTTACTTCAATGGCGCCTGCCATGAAGCACATGCCGAGAAGTCATCGCTGCCTTTACCTTCTCTTGCGGATCGTCCTCGCTTGCATCACTCTAGTTCTCCGTGTCAGAGAGCTCGATGTCGCCCAATCTGGCGAGGACCCGGTGAAAGAGCTTCTTGTTCTTGGCAAAGTTGCGGTACTTCTTCTTCGCCGGCTCACGAGCTGGGGCCTTCTTGTTGCGGTTCTTGTCGGTGTAGTCGTTCTTGCCCGAACCGCCTTGTTCGTTTTTGCCCTTCTCCAGCTTGGGACAGTTTGCTCGAATGTGGTTGGGGCCACCACACTCGAAACAGGTGATCATCCCACCTCTCTTCCTCTCTCTCACTCTCTTGTATGCATATGAAAATTTGCGAGCAAGAAGAGCAAGCTCATTTTCTGGAAATTTTTCCAGTTGGTCATCGCTTAGCTCGCAAAGGGCGGAGAGAGAGAAACCAACAGAAGAATCAGAAAGAGAGGATCCAATGGGATCGGTGACCAAAGCCATCGACTGAGACTTCGTCTTCCGCGAGACGACATCGATCTCATGAGTCTTGAGGCGGGAATAAAGCCCGTCAAGAGTCAAGGTCGACAGGTCGGTGGTGTCCTTGATGGTAGTCACTTTCATTTCCCAAACACGAAGATCAAGCGCGGTCAAGAAATGTCGAGCATTATCCGAGTCAGGGTATATGCAACCGACTGCTCGGAGGTCGCTCAAAATCTTCGTAAACCGACCAAAGCACTCGTCAAGACTCTCACCAGCGTGCTGTTCAAACTTGTTGAACTCACGCTTGAATTGGTCCTGTCGAACCGTCTTGATTTGGGTAGTGCCTCATGGTAAGCATCGAGGGTCACCCAAATCTCATGAGCGAAACGAAGGTGAGAAATCCTATCATACTCATCGCGCTAAGACCTCGTATGAGGATGTTCCTTGCTTTAGCGTTTGCCTCAACGTCGACCATATTTACGATCGTGGCGCTTTTCATCGCCAGAACCTCATACGGAGTTTCACCTTCCGCCATATCAGAAGCCACGGGCGATGATGTATGACTCCATCCGCGATTTCCAAAACGGAAAATCAACTCTAGCAAAAATGGGAGGCTTGGTGGAATACTTGTCCATCACCATGGCTCTTGAGACCGGTCAAGATCTAGAAAGAGCAGAACCGGCTCTGATACCAATTGTAAGATCGAAAAAGGTGACTAGAGGGGGGTGAATAGGAGCCAAATAAAATTTTCGAATAAACTCTCCCCCTAAAATTCAAACAAACAAAAGACCAGAAAGAAACTGCACTGGTCGGGTATTTCTGGTCGGATGAACAGTACCCCCGACCTACAGAGGTCGGATGAACAGTACTCGGAATGAATAGTGTTCAGTGAATAGACTTCGACCAAAGATCGGGCGGATGAATAAGACTCCCGACACGAAGTGGTCGGATGAACAGTACTCGGGTAAATAGTGTTCGGGTGAACAGTACCCCTCGACCAGATGAACAGTACCCCCGACCTGCGGAGGTCGGATGAACAGTGCTCGGGTGAATAGAAAAATCAGCACGATCTCGAAATCAGAAATCGATGTAACTTTTGATCGGCTGATCCAAAAACAGTGAAAATTGGTGTGCACCTCCCAAAGGATGTCAGGAACCAATTTCAATCAACAATCGAAGGAATTAATACCAAGGTTCCGTCCTTTTCAGTTTAACAAATGCAACACCAAAAACAGAGTCACGAACACAAACTTTACCCCTAACTTGTCGGTGGGAGTTGATGGTCGAAATCCTTGGATGACTCTCCACAAATCATAGCAAGTAAGTACACGAAGAAACAACCCTTCAAACAAATAGAAACACTATCTCAAAACTAGGCACGTAAATTGGTTTCTTGCAAAGCTGAATACAAGAGGTTGTAGATTGCCTAGATGATTGGGATATGATCTATAGATGATTCATCCAAAGAATCTTTCATCCTTGGCAACAAGAACCGAAGCCAATCAAGACTAAATAACGCAAGTCACACGCTTTGCGCACTTTAAGAACACACATTTACAACTTGCAACAAGAACGTAAGGATTGCCTAAAAGATTGAAAGCACCAATCCAGAGAAGAGTTCATCAATCATGAATTTCAACAAAGACTCAATAGCATGTAGAAGGAGATGAGGCAAATCCAAATTACGTAAAGTAAATCGCAAGTAGGTAAATGCGAATTTAGATAATGTAATTCAAGTGCGTAATGTAAATACGTAAGAGAAATGAAACAAGAATATAAATGAAGAACATTTCATTTCGGAAGGAAGGTTTACAAAGCCTCACAACAAAGTGGGCAAAGCTCAAATGAGCAAAGAAAAACCTCGAACCTTCAAAGAGGGAGGCTGCCCCTACCCTCTATTTATAGTGACTGATCAATTCCCACCTTTGGATGTCCCGCTTCAATCCTAAGCCAACATCCAAGAGCCGGATTTGATCCTTACACCGCCACTCTCAACAACTCTCAACTACTCACGACACTTTCCTCACTGCCAACCCCTACAGGAGATACCCTCTCCCCGCCTATGTATAGCAAGCTTGGACCACCTACCACCCTTGGATGAGCCTCTAAACCCTAGAGCACTCCATCAAGGGTGAGATTTTACCCACTCACACAGCTATGCATGGGCTCACCCAAACCCAACAACACAACGGGTTTTGCACGCTTTTCAACTCACACTAACTTGACCCGCTACTCTATCTTCCCGACCGCGATCCAACGGTCCTCCTTGATCGAGCAGCGGCCCAAGTTAGCATCTCATCCATTCCTTTGTCTTCTCGGCTTACAGCTACTCCCTGGCCTCAGTCATCTTTGGCGACACCTTGATCATTTGGACCTCAGCTCTCCCAGCCTAGTCCTGATCCCCTTCGCCTCACCATGACCTAGCTCCAAAGTCCTGCAACCATCATAGACAAGGAAACCACATCACATAGCAATGTCCAACAACACATATCCATCTCAACAGACAGATATACACTACGCTGACCAGCAAAACCCCGACCACACGTGGTCTGACCACTGGTCTCCATCCCGACCACTCGAGGTCTGTTCACTGGTCTCCGACTCAATCACTCGGAGTCTCAACCACTCGAGTCGGACGACCCAACCACTGGGGGTCGGACGACCGGTCTCAACACGCCAAAGCCCCGACCACTCAGGTCGGACGACCCGACCACTCGGGGTCGGACGACTTGTCTGCAACACAGCCAAAGCCCCGACCACTCAGGTTGGACGACCCGACCACTCGGGGTCGGACGACTGGTCTCCAACCAGCCAAAGCCCCGACCACTCAGGTCGTACGACCCGACCACTCGGGTCGGACGACCGTCTCCAACCACCAAAGCCCCGACCACTCGGTCGGACGACCCGACATCTCGGGGTCGGACGACCCGACCACTCGGGGTCGGACGACTGGTCTCCAACCAGCCAAAGCCCCGACCACTCAGGTCGGACGACCCGACCACTCGGGGTCAGACGACTTGTCTCCAACTAGTAACTCAAATTGCTCTAGCTCGAAAAACAATCCAAATCAAACTCAAACTTGGGCACACCTTGCTCAAATAAAGTCAAATACTCATTACAAACATAGATGGACCTTCACATGGTCCTTCATCTTCCCACAATCAATGTCCTTGCTCGTAATAGCAATAGTGGAATGAGACCGCGGTCGCTTCGTCTTCATGTTTTCGACGGGGACAAAATCTGGTTCAGATGAGGAATTACTACTGACCACGTGCTTCCTCTACCTTCCCGCCATCTTTCACCGCGAAACAGGTTCGGTTGGTTCTGTAGGCGGGTAAACAGTAGCTATGGGCTACATCTCGTCTATCTGAATCTCAATAGCAATTTGGCTACCGTCTATGATGATCTTCTTCACCTTCGAGGGGACCTTACCGGAAGTCGTCATCTACAAAATGATTTAAAAAAAGAAATACTTCATATGGATTTTACTATATAAATATTTATAGTTTACTATAGAAAAAAGGGGAATTACTGTATGGGGTTGAACTGCTTAGATAATGTAATGTTTGGACAAATTGAAGTTTTTTTATATTATCCGATGTAAAAAATGTCAATTAACATCAAAATAGATACTAAAAAAGATGATTTGAAAAAAAGAGATAAATAATACATCGAACATCACTAACAGTGGAAAATGCATACCCGAAATGATCAGAATAGTGCTAACCTGACTAGGCTTGCAGAATGGAAGGTCAATGTCGGTTAATGCTGCTACTGACAGAAGAGAAGGGGGCTTTCGCTTGAGCGGGTTGGCATTGAACACAATGAAAGGTCTGAGTGCTTGGGCCGAGACAAGAGAGAGTATGTATAGGAAACGGAAACGACTAAATGATTGTCGGTAAATCGAGGCAACTTTTCGAAACAGTACGATAAGTTTTTTTTAAACCGGGGACTTTTACAGTCGGGTAGACTGGGTTGATAAACTTGAATATTTGATTATCGCTTTATGTTTCAATTGCCTGTTTAAAAATGCGATGTTTCAATCTATTATGTTCATACTTTTAAATGTTTATGCAACTGCAAAATATCCTTTAACCTGCCATTGCTTAGCCTGCATAATTACTTAATTGCATCTGTCAAACACTATAAGTCTTGTTGAGTACCAATGTACTCAATCTTGCATCTGTTATCTCAGAGGACGAAGCTTGCGAAGTGCTAGATGATTCTTGCTTTCACGCAGGGCACGGGGTATTTGACGATGATTTCCCCTAGGTTTGCCGAGTCAGTTGCTTGAGGGTTAGTGGGCAAACCGCGAGGCTTTTGGAGTTCCTTAACTCTCTTTATTTTCCGCTGTTCAGTCTTTGTAAATTTTAAACTCTGTATAATTATTTTCGCTTGTAATGCATACTTATCAGTTTAATATCCTGTGGTTGTGATATGAATGTTGTAAACATGTGAGGCTAGCCACTGATCATGGGACTAGCACAGTTATCACATGGAGGTTCCTGTTTGTAAGAACGGGGTCTCACAGCGTTAGTATCAGAGCCACACTGACTGTAGGAAACCCTAGGTAAATGGTAGTAAAATGGTGATATGAAAAGTTAATTTGAAAAATAGACAAAACATTACCCTCTACTAATAATGAAATTTAGCATATCTGCTAATTTTCTTATTTGTGTTTTCTTAACTATTCATAATAATTATTATTAATCTTCTCTCCTCTTTTTATTTTGTAGATGACGCGTTATGTACCTTGTCGCCAGTCGACCGTCCCAGAGTTGGGTGGAATGATGGGAGTGTTACACCACCTGTTGAAGGATTGCCATTTTGAGAGCTCCCCGAGATATGTAGTATTCCAGGCGTACTTGAGCTCGGTGACAAAGGAGTATGCCACTAGAGTTTTCATACCCCCTAGACCAGTTTTCAATGAGGGGGAGAGGAGTTTTGACTGATATGGATCATCTATGGATGCTTCAATGAGTGAGGCTGCCTATCAAGTTGTGATCCATCTTCGCCATGTGATTCCAGATTTGGACCTTGCCTACTACCATATTCCTGGAAGACCTTTGGTTGGAGACAATGTATATAGGGATCATACTAAAGTTAGGAGTGATGGTCTTAGAGTTATGGCGAATTTTGTAAACAATCTAGATAAGCACTATGTCCAGCTGGCACAAGAGTTGTTGGAAACCCGTCGTCGTATGGCATTTTTGGAGGCCCACTTGGCAACGGTGTAGCAAGAGGCACTATACCACACACGGTGCTAAGTGATGGGACTTCTCAAATTCCATCCGCGCGGCGTCTTCCACCTGCCTCTTATGTGCCTACGCCTGGTGTGCCAAAAGGGGCTAGGATGTCTTGTATTGGTAGTCGCCCACATCTTATAAATGATAAGGGTATAGATCCCCGTAGTACTTGTGTGTATCAGCCTGAAGTTCCTTGGGTATATAGGCGTAAGGCTTACACCACTAGGGCGTTAAATAAGTTAGGGTGAGTAGGAGTATGTGGATGAGATGTAACAACTTTTGTAAAAATGAGTAGTACAAAATAAATAAAGTGGAGTCTTTTGTTGTAAATTAGTATGACACCAGTTGTTTGTGGGTCGTAAATCTCATGCTAAAGTTTAACAAAGAAATATCTTAATTCATGTAGACTGTAAGGACTATATATATATATATAACAATTGTGAGGTGATTCCAATCCATACAAGAAGTAGTGCCGTTGTTTTTCCTTTATAGCTGCTAGAATTTATTAGTACTAATTTTGTTTATTTAAAATTTCAGATGGCAAATCCTGCCAGTTGGACAACTATAGTTAGGGAATTAGCAGAAAGTTTTGGGCAAGAAAAGAATCGCCCTATGCTTACCATTAGGCAAGCCACCGAAGGATTCAAGGTTTATGCGCACGCTGTTACTATAAAGAAAGAGCGTCGCATGCACCATCGTGTTAAGCATCATGGTTCAAATAGAGTCCAAGCTATACAAGAAACAAGTTGTAAATTAATGAGGAAGATTTGTCAGGTACATCATGTTAATATGAGTATGTATGTGCACTTGTATGAAGTACGTGTAGGTGGCCAATGGGCTGAGTTAGAACCTAGGAGGCGTAGAACAGGGAATAGACAAGAATATCTATGTCAGTTTCGCTCAGCGGGAATTCAAGAGCCGCTTCCTGAGCCTTCTAGTTCGGGGAGTAGTTGTGATGCTGGATCGCCATCGCCATATCCGGGTGTTACTAGTGAGTAGGTTTTCGCTAGTGACCTTGTGATGTAGTAATAAATGTGTAAAATAGTTGGTATGCGTATGTATACTTAATATTCGAGTAAGGTACTTTTGGTATTGTAAGTTTTCGAGTTGTATCTTTTATGTGAATAATAACAATGGATTTTCCCTCGCAAATTGTAACTGTGAAGTGGAAATTTTCGATGAGATAATCCTTCGTGATGAAAAAAAATGATACTGATAATAATGATAACAGAAACAAGACATATAGAATGATCATGTGATGAATAAGTTCGAAACCATACCCTTGTCTTTGCACCGTACTAAGAGGTACTGAATTGCAGGATGAGGCCAACCAGGTCGTCCAGTCAGATTCTGGAGACCGATGCGGCTCAGGATGCTCGCGACCCTCGAGCAAGCATCTCGACACCAGCACAGCCAAATCCACAGCATCCGGCGACGAGAGCTTCGACATCTCGAGCGGCTCGTCGAGATGCCCCCATTCCATCTCCTGTCGGGGATAATGTTCCTGATGAGCAGTTGCCTCCACCGCCCACTATGGCTCAAGTATTGGCCCTAATTGAGCATGGAAGGCAGGCAAATACTTTGCTGCTACAGCAGATAGCCCAAAACACATCAGCTCAAGGTGTTGCTCATGGAGGAAATGGTGGACCGCCACAAGTGTCCAGGCTGAGTGAGTTCTTGAGGACCCAGCCACCGGTTTTCTCCGCTTCAGCTGAGCCCCTTGATGCGGATGATTGGCTGCGTGCTATGGAGAGCAAGCTGTGTATTGCCCAGTGTGATGACCGAGAGAAGGTTCTTTATGCCTCCTATCAGCTCCAAGGTACCGCAGCTATATGGTGGGAAAACTACCAAGCAATTTTACCAGAGGGACGAGAAGTGCTTTGTCCAGAGTTCAAAGCCGCTTTTCGCCGCACTCATATTCCCGCCAGTGTAATTGAGGTGAAGAAGCGGGAGTTCTTGGACCTGAAGCAAGGTTCGATGTCTGTGATGGAATACCTGCATCGCTTCAATCAATTGTCCCGATATGCCACATATGAGGTAGCTCATGAAGCGAGGGGGATTGAGCGGTTTCGGGAGAGTTTGAATGAGGAGATCAAGTGTGCTTTGATAGCCCAAGATATTGATGATTTCCAAACTCTTGTTGACAAGGCGGTGAGAGTGGAACATGGTAGCCGAAGTGTATTGGAGAGCAGAAAGCGCAAGTGGCTTGCGCGCAACTCAGCTGGAGCTGGGTCATCCAGGTCACAAGGGTGGCAGTCGACCAACTTTCGTCGACCACCACCACCCCAAGCACCACGGGCTTAGCGACCGACTCTCCAGGCTCAGAGATCTCAGAGTCAGGCTCCCCGCTTTATACAGCGGCAGCCACAACAGTCTGTTCGCTAAGTGCAATAGCCTAGGACGGCTGCTGTTGCCCAGAAGCAGGCACCTAATGTCACATGTTTCCATTGCAATGAGCGTGGACATTATGCTAGTTCCTGTCCTAAAAAGAAGACTGGACAACCTCGTCCACAAGGTCAAGGCCGGCCTCAGGAAGTTGCAAGGCGACAGTCCCAAGGATCGACTCCACCGCCGGCGCAAGGCGGAAATATTGGGCGCCTTCATCATATGACCACTGAAGAAGCACAGGAGGCACCAGATGTTGTGCTTGGTATGTTTCTCGTGCAATCTATTCCTACCTTGGTTCTGTTTGATTCAGGAGCTTCCCATTCTTTTGTGTCCAAGAAGTTTTCTGAACAAAACAAGTTAGAAGTTTCTCTGTTGCCTACTCACATGGTTGTGCAATCACCTGGGGCCACCATTAGAACTGCTAGTTTTTGTTCTGGAGTTAGCATAGAAATCAATGGGGTTATGTTTTATGCTGATCTCATCATGATAGAGACACCTGGACTAGATGTGATTTTAGGCATGGATTGGTTGGCTAAGCATAAAGGTTGCAAAAACTATGCCGACCGATCTGTATCCCTGGTAAATCAAGATGGAACATATGTAGAATTTGCCTCAAGTACTAAAGATTCAGCACCTCAGCCAATTTGGTGTTCGGCATCTACAGTTGAATTAGAAGATGTGCCAATAGTTAATGAGTTTCCAGAGGTTTTTCATACTGAATTGCCAGGAGTGCCTCCGGATCGTGATATGGAGTTCATTATTGATTTGGTGCCGGGAACTGCACCAATATCAAAACATCCATATAGAATGCCTCCAAATGAGTTAGTGGAATTGAAAAAGCAACTTAAGGAACAATTGGATAAAGGGTTCATTCATCCCAGTACATCACCCTGGGGAAGCCCGGTTCTTTTTGTCAAGAAAAAGGACGATAGCCTGCGCATGTGCGTAGACTACCGTGCTTTAAATGAAGTAACCATCAAAAATAAATATCCGCTTCCCCGGATTGATGATCTATTTGATCAGTTGAATGGGGCGCAAATCTTTTCCAAGATAGACTTGAAGTTGGGATATTTTCAGTTAAAAGTCAGACCATCAGATATCCTAAAGACTACTTTCACTACACGTTACGGTTTATATGAATATACCGTAATGTCCTTTAGGCTTACTAATGCTCCAGCAAGCTTTATGAATTTAATGAATAAAGTTTTCGTGGAGTATCTGGACAAGTTTGTAGTGGTCTTTATTGATGCTATCCTTGTTTACTCCAAGAATGAAGAGAATCATAAGCAGCATTTGCATATGGTCCTCAACAAACTCCGAGAAAATAAGTTATATGCCAAGTTCGAGAAATGCGAGTTTTGGTTGAAGGAAGTGGCATTCCTCGGGCATGTTTTATCTGGAGGTGGAATTGCTGTTGACTCAAGTAAAGTACAAGCAGTGTTGGCTTGGGAAAGGCCGCAGTCAGTCCGAAAAATTCGAAGTTTTCTGGGTTTTGCCGGTTATTACCGCCGGTTCATTGAAAACTTCTCCAAAGTTGCCAAGCCACTTACACAACTTTTAAAGAAAGAAAAGAAATTCGAGTGGACTTCTGATTGTGAATAGAGTTTCCAAAAACTAAAAGAAAAGTTAACATCTGTACCGGTGCTTATATTGCCAGATATTCACAAGAATTTTGAAGTATATTGTGATGCATCGCTTCACGGTTTGGGTTGTGTGTTGATGCAAGAAGGCAGGGTTGTCGCATATGCCTCTCAACAACTTCGCCCTCATATGCAGAATTATCCTACACATGACCTTGAACTAGCCGCTGTTGTTCATGCCCTTAAAATCTGGCGGCACTATCTTATTGGAAATAGGATAGAAATATACAGTGACCATAAAAACCTCAAGTATTTCTTCACACAGCCGGAATTGAACCTGAGACAAAGAAGATGGCTAGAGCTGATTAAGGACTATGACCTTGGTCTTCACTACCATCCTGGTAAGGCCAATGTTGTAGCTGACGCTCTTAGTCGGAAACTTTATTGCATGTTGGGTTCAAGTCAATCTGACTTAATCGATGACTTCCAGAAGCTCAATTTGAACTTAGTGGAAAATGGTTATGTGACCGCCCTTCAGTTGCAACCAACTCATAAAAGTCAGATTAAAGCTGCACAACTCAAGGATGAAGCCATTATAGAGATCCGAAATCATTTAATTGGGAGCATAAGTTCTGAGTTCATAGAGAGTCCAGATGGGATAATTATGAAGTGGACTCGTATTTATGTGCCCAACAATCCTGACATCAAGAAACTGATTTTATCTGAAGCCCATGAGTCATCACTGTCTATTCATCCTGGTAGTACCAAGATGTATCAGGACCTTAAGAGAGAATATTGGTGGCCCGATATAAAGAGGGATATCGCTGAATATATCGCGAAATGCGACGTATGTCAGCGAGTCAAAGCTGAACATCAACGTCCAGCTGGGCTTCTTCAGCCATTACAAATTTCGGAATGGAAATGGGATGATGTTGGTATGGACTTCATTACTGGTCTTCCCTGAACTCAAAAAGGGAATGATTCCATTTGGGT